>JAJJMC010023094.1:1848908-1886355 GCA_023531435.1 Papaver californicum
GAATTTGTACTAACATTATGATCTCTCGCATATACCAAGTACAAATTTACGATGTAAGAGAGTGTAAGTGAGTCTACGCCTTTATGGATCCAGAGTTCCTAATTTTTTTACGGATCATCAGATGTACCATGCACATCCTAAGTATGACCCAACCAAAGTTTGTTAGAGCCCATGGGTGCTACAGTTTGCATGTGCTGATGTGCAATGAATACATGTGATGCAAGTGGTTTATGTGCGAAGAGGCACATAGAGATGGTTGCAGCTGATAAGAATTGTACGTAGAAAATATGCAAGTTTGAATCCTTTAAAGAAAATAATGCAAATGAGACCAACAAAACTTCTAGTTTTTAATATAAACTGATACATTTTATGATGTGCATCAGAAAATAAATCACTCAAAGAAGAAAATAACCAAAGAAGAAAGGAGTATCACTATCACTTCTGGAGATTGCTATCTTTTTGATGCTCGGATACATTGTTATTTTCGTTCTTGCAGTCCGCGGTCTTCCAATATAGCTTCTCAACATCTTTGCACCGTGTTTCGGTTGTGGTCCATTTAATCAACTTTTATATGTGAAGCATGTGAAGGACCGCATATTTCATACAGGAAGGTCGGTCGCTACCTAAGATATCTCAAACTGAGTTCATATTTATCATTTATGTAGTATGGATCTTTCAGTTATTGATCAACTTTCCCTACTCTTACAACATGTGCATGGTACCATCAAATTGAATGAACAATCATAACGTAAACAAAATATATGGAATAAGAATTTTAGTACTACAATTAGGGGATATTTAGACTTCTTTATACCCGTTTGAAGAGTATCATTCCTTTTCGAGTGGCAATAACGGCTTAGAAAGAAGAACTACCACCGACTAAAGCATCAAAGATTCCTAAAATTACTGGTACGATCGACTAATGTAAATATGATAATAAAATAAGATAAATTCCCTTCAATCTTAGAATAATTTTTTTTGCAAGAATATGAAATTTGAATTAATTAGGGCGTGGAAGAAAATCAAACATACCTTATCCTTGTCAAATCTCTGGTGATGCAATATGTTAAGGGAGAGGACCCAATTCACTTTTGAATTTTATGTGGATCATCAATAAGAATATATGAACATATAAGACCATGATTATGCTAAAAATCATTAAAACCCATATTTACATTCAAAGAAAAATTAAACCTAACCTTCAAAATAAAAATAAAGTGATTTTAGTTAAAAATAAGAAGAAACATGGAGGAAAAAAAAGGTTAGAGTTAGGGTTTACCGATTGAGCTTCATCCGAAATTGCACCTGTAAAATAAATCAAAAAAATAATAATTAGAAGCAAGAAATCAAAAATAGGAACACAATACATAATGAAGGAAAAAGAAAAAAAGAGAAAAAAAGAGAAAAAAAGAGAGAAAGAGACAGTGAGGAGAAGAGAGAAAACGACTGAAAGAGAAGCTAGGGTTATCAAAAACTTAACGGAGTATAGGTATAATCAGGGACAAAGGTACCTGATTCCCTATGGGTCTAAAATCCGTCTAGTAATTTCCTATTGGTCTAGAATATTTGTCAAATGGGACATAAGATTTCCTATTGTTATAAATTTCCCCCCTTAAATTTCTATTGGTCTAAATCGTCTCTAGGCAGGGCCAGAAGCTCTAGAACTTGAGCTTTGTTTAGATTTTAACCACAACAAAGGAAAAAACCCTGAAAATATATAAATAAAATGCGGGAAAGAAACCCTTAAAAACATTAAAAAAAAATAATCGAAAAAGAAGATACATTTATAAAAACTAAATATGTGAGAAAATTCAGACCGGATTATATAGATTACAAAAAGATAAATTTCTTGTCTAGCAACATAAATGAAAAGTTTATGCTCATCACAGCCATCCGAAATATGATTACTTTTTTTCACCTCTAATTCCAAACCCAAATCAATCAGGAAAAATAGTTTTTTGCAAAAGATCCTATTAATTCGCTTCTTCCAAATAACCCATATTGTTGCTGTTAGAATGAATTGCCATACTGACCGCTCCATTTGCGATAATCCTTTATAATACAAACCCATAGCCAAATCAAATATTGACTTCGAAAAAACCCATGATTAACTCTATGCTGGTAGTAAATAAAACCAAACGCGCCTTATAAATGGAGAAACAAATGATCAATTGATTATTCCTCATTTCCACCCATCATACATGATTTATAAACCATTATTCCATTTATATGTAACATATCAATGGTGCTCAGACGTCCATGAGCCGCACACCACGTGAAAAAGCAAATTTTTGAAGGGATTTTAGGTTCCAGGCAAAGTTGGAAGGAAATAATTTAGTCACATCACACAAATTAATTTCTTGTTGAGATATGCTTTGTTCTTCAAGATTTATTCTTTGGCAAACAAATTTTTGTGAGCCTAATATTTTTGGCTAAACAGACTAAAAAAGACAAGGACTTCGCTGACTCTTGTATTCATGTCACTAAGTTAACTTACATTCTTGCGTTGTTGATGACGTTTATGCTATGTATGATTTGTTATATGTCATAAATAGAAATATATATACTTAAATGTGAATGTTAAAAAAAGAATCTAAATAAACCAAGTATGGAAAACTTTATAGTTGCTGCAAGAATATGGTGCATAAAATGTAGATAAATCATCATATATATTCTGAAATAAACTTTGAAGCAGTTGAATTAAAAGTGTGTTAGATATTTTCAAAATATGTCGGGTTTTTTTTTTTGGTTTTATTCTGGAAACCTAATTCAATTTTGTTTAAAATTGAACAGACGCATCTCCTCCCAAATCCACCATTGATGCCTCTTAGAGGTGTCTGTTGGAGATGAAGAAGCACCTCCAATAGACATGAATCTCCGTATAAGTAGTGAAAATATTCTCCCATTCAATCACATCAAAAATCTATCTGTTTTTTTCTTCTTCTAAGCATCATCAAAAACCTTTCTTTAGTGTATTCTTGAGGTGTTTGAAATACATCTTACACCTAGAAATTCGCTTTCTAAAACATTCACCACAATCTTTTAAAAATATTGCGAAGCTGATTGTCACATCTTTTCAAAAGAATCCTCTAATGTATGAAGCGAATCGGTCCTCTACTAGATAGAGGAAAACCTAATGTGATAGTCTACAGTTGTTGCAAGATTTTTGTTGTCCTTTGATGAAAGGATTACTAAGAGGAAATATGACGTATTCATTTTATGCGATGATGCCCATCGAGATTGAGTTAGTTGTAATGTAGATACCCTACGTATAACTGAAGATCTCAAAATTAAGTTCAAAAGAGTAACCCTTACCTACGGAGTGAGATCCCCAAAATATAGGTTCAAATGGGACACCAAGTCATAGATAACGTGGATGCTCTAAATCATGCCTTTTGAATTCGCCCCACGACATGATATTCTTAAATGATAAAGGTTGAATTTAGTTTTAAATTTTAAACTCTTAATGATATTTATGTCTCTATTTATAGTGGGGTACTTAGCTAGAAAAGTACTCTTGATAAAATCACGTATACGATTGTGAAAGTGTGACCGCTTTCGGTGAGAATAATGGGCAGTTCTATAGATCATTTATTAAACCAGGATACAAGCACATGGCCATAATGTGTTGGCTTTATACTTTACACTAGTATAGTCGTGTGCGTTAATCAATCTTTTTATCTCCTATAGTTCAAGACTTGTTATCCTCTACGGTCAAATTTTAAGAGAGTCTGTTGATACTATATAAGGGTTTAAATCGCGAGATACCTTTGCTTATGCACAACGATACTTTACAGTTCTTGCTCGATGTTTTAAAAAATAAAAGTAGGGGATTGTTGGAAATATATGTTTTAAAATATAAATTGAATTCCCAATAAATATGATTTTAGTAACAATTATTTTTGTCATAAAGAAATTTATTTTGGTTATAATTAATTCGACGGTTTCATATTTTCTAGTTTTAATGGTAACACCATAATGACAGTTCATTAAATATGTTGAAATTTTCAAATATAAATTAGATATTTGGTTGAAAAATAAATTAAGATTTTTTTAAAAAATATTTTTGAGCTTGAGAAAAAGAACAAATAAGCAATCATCCTTTGTTTTCTACAAGAGTGATTCTAAGCGAGAATGAAAGTATAGAAGTATTATATTATCTCACCGTGCAATAACGATTGCGAAAGAGATTGAACTTAACTATTTTATCATGAGGACGACGTGACATTGAAGAACTGCTTGTACAATCTTGAACAGAGCCGTAAAACGTCTTAAAAGAGAATGATCTAATCCGCGACTCATCCATAATATTTATTTGATTCTATTTGTTGTGCACGTCGGCTGCTTCTCAATCCGTAAATCCGCACTCATGTTTGATTCTATCATGTGAATTTCTAAAGTGATTAATATAAATATCATAAAAGATACAATAAAATAAATAAATATAACATCCAGATAAATAACATAGATTATATCTCGTATGGATAAAACTATAGGGTGTCAATGGATAAGTGATTACTCGGTATTAAACCAGTTGATTTGGTTCTCGTTCCTAATATCAAACTCGTTAGGCATTTTAATACCTGACGGGTACAACCATCTATAGAATTATCAATATCCTGATCTCGTCTTTACCTAGTGGATATTTGAATACTTAATCATCGATTAAAACTTTAATATATGATTAACAAAAATCTATATACAAAAAAAAAAAAAGAAGATAGATTAAACCAATATAAGTAAAATTTAAACATTTTAAGACTATTATGTAAAGAATCAACTAATTCCAGATATTTTATTGATTCCGGTTTTGTTAAATTCAAAATTGGAAATGTTAAGAACCTGAATCGTTAGGAACCAAAACCAACTCAAATCATCAGTTTTGGTTCCGATGGTGTTCGAGTGGAACCGACACGGTTGACATCCATAAAAGCCAAGTCTTAATATCGACGGGAACATTCACAAGGATTTATTCTTGGATTCTTCTGATATTTCTACGTCGAGTAATATCCCATCGCCCTTAGCGTCGATATACCAAGTTAGATTGGTGTGTACTACATGCCGTCTATATGAATTAAGGACTATCGTATCAAACCAAAACAAAAAAAGATATGATATCTCTGAAATGGTCGGCCTTTCGCCTTTTACTTCTAAAATGACAGTAGAAAAATTTAAAAATTTCACTTGTACAAAGAAATAACTTTTTCACTACTGACTTTAAACTAAACCATCTTCGCACATACTGTAATTACTACTGAAACAAAACCAATGCATATGGATGAATCTTGTCCAATCTTTTGATTACTAGATAAGTCTTCTTAATCAGGTGGGTATTCATCTAGGGTTGGTAAAAAATATTATACAAATTTTAGGGTAGATAAAAATATCATAAATTTTAAAAAATTAGGTATAAGGGTAGGCCATGGGTTGGCTCCATCCCTACTCTTATTCTTATTTAATTATATTCTTAAAAAGAAAACTCCTTCATATAATTTATGACCTGTCCACTCAAATAACTCTAACAGGATTGTATTAGATATGGATAGAAATAGATTATAGTTTTGCCTAAATCTAGTGAATTTATAAGGTTATTTAAAAAATCATGGATTCTCATAAATGTATAATTTTGGATTATAATGGGTTGAATTTGGATTAATTTAGATAGAAATAAATTTTCAAACACCGAATAATTTCTTAAAATAAAATCTACAATACGTAAAATAAATAAATAAAATAAAATAAATAAGAGTTTCATAAAAGTTTTCATATTCCGAGTTAAATGACGAAGTTTGAAGAGACCATTTAACAAGGGGACATATGGAGATGAATGAGAGAAAATACAATAATTCTAAAAGAGGAAATGAGCAAGTTAACGAAGGAGAAGACTATTTTTAAAAGAATAACTCATGACTAGTAGCATCCTGTAAATTCAATAGAGAGAACCTTATGTTTTAGTGGAAAAACATAGCATACCATGATTAAAAAAAATCCATACATAAGTTATTCGTAAGAATCCATGAAACTCTCATGGTTTGGCTGAGATTGATAAAAGATAATGGTATACATATTTTGCCAACAATTATCCATGAGAATCTAAATATACCTTGGACCATATTATCCTAAGAAATCTTAAGAATTGAATACCTAGGATATTTATGGAATCTTAAAAAATCCAAATTGAATACCACATATATTTTTTGATTCCATACAAATCTTAATTGAATACCTAGGTATTTTTAGGATTTTTAACTATCATTATAACTCCCAATCCAATACACCCATTTAATTATTTAATGGTTGAAAGTAGAAGGAAAAAAAAACTTAATCATTATGAGTAGATATTTCTAATGTCCCTGGAACCAAAATACAAGAAACTGCATTAGATTGTTGGGTTTTTTTTTTGCTGAAAAACTTCAAATCTCATTCATTCATAACTAAAAGAAGATTACAAGGGGCCAAGCCCTAGCATAAGTGAACAAAACACAACAAAGAATGCCAAACAAATAAACCGAGAAGAGAAAGATCGGAGAATCGTTGAAGCATCCACTCTGTGTATTCGAAGAAGACCGATGAATCAGAGAAGAAATGGTGTTATGAGTGATCTCCAACCATTTCGATAAAGATTCTTCCTTAAGAAGATTTGCTTCCATGAAGAGGAAGTGATTTGCCCTTTCTTTAGTGATTGATAACAAATTTCCAAACCCTATATCTATTTCTTCTTGAGCTTCTAGAGTCCACCGGAAAAAAATCATCAATCAACTCAACCCAACTTGATAAATCATCCCAAAAGTTACCAAATAACACCATGGAGGTGTAAAGAGATAAAAAGTAGTCGAAAATCGACATGAAGAAGCCGAAAAACGACATAAAAACTATTAAAACTAACCTTATGATGCAGCGGATGATAAAGAAAAGAAAGAAAAGAGAGGTTTTGTTCAGACTTCAAATATTCCTAGGAATATCGACTATGAACAACGATAATTATTTAGACTTCGGTTTCCCGACTATAAACAATAATCGATTAAACTTGAACAAGTTTAAGAAAATAATTATTATTAATCAAATAACTGTCTAAAATAATACATGGAGGACTTTATTTATAGACTTGGGAAAAACCCTAACTTGCTGGTCAAGAAAGGATGAAAAAACCCTAAACCGACTCAAACCATATTTTGCTATTTTTGGCAAATTTTGATCGACCTAAAATACTGAAATTACTCAAACTATTTGCCGCAAACTGCGACCCAAACGGACTCCTAACGAAGTAGTTATTAACAAAACAAACTCTTTCCTAAAATAGTAAAAACGTCTTTTTGAAGCCCTAAACGATAGAGTTTGACTGAAAAACGGAAGTCCATGAGAGGACATAGTCCTATCATGTCTTAATTATTGGCCCGTTTCCAATCAAATTGGACCCTTATTGGGCTAAATTACGACACTCGGATCTTTAGCCACCATACAGGCTATAACCTGCTCATCTGCATCATTCTCCCGGGGTTGAGATAAATTCGCCCTTGAATTTTCTTGGTCATCATCAGAATTATCACCATTATATGACACCAAGTGTTTGACATTAACAACATCAAAAGTCAGGATGTGACTTGGAAGCCTTAACTTGTAGGCATTAGGATTAATCTTCACGATAATTTCCAAACGACCAATCTTGCGCGCCTTCAGCTTATTATACTTGCCAACTGGAAAACGACCATGAATGTTTGCAGCAGGTGGAATTGACATGTACGCCGCCACATTAACATCTTGACCGGGGTAAGTAGGAATCTTGTGAGATGGAGGAACTTTGCTACTCAACAACGTGTCTAGGAGCTTACTCCGTGTGAGGTAATCTGACTTGCCGGAGATTTTCCATTGTTTCCATTGAAAATTTAATGAATAGGTTGCATTACGTCCGAAGTAGCCACGTTACGACCATAAGAATCACTAAGATTCGATGCACTTCCAGTATGGTTATGCAACAAGCCTTGTCTTATCCCAGTGAGTTCCCTTACATCGGTTGTGCTTCTTACAGTTATAGGAACACCTAGTGGTATCTCTCTAGGAAAATTAGAATGAAAGGCTGTCGATATTGTTGGTAAAAAACTACACGGTACACCATCTGTTACACATATGGAAGAACCACCATGGATTACTGTCGACCCTGTTGGTCTTAAGTTAAAAGTAACAGCAGATGGTATATCTCTACAGGAACCAGTGGTTGTTGATTTTCCGAGTAAAGAATCAACTAGAACATTGTGCGGTATAGAAAAACCAGCATTACTCACAGTGGGTCTTGTTGGTAAAGCACAAACATGATAGTCTGATACTTGTCCCGAAAACTGCTGAGGCCCATATTCAGGTTTGTTGTACACCCATTCCTGCCCATTATTGGCATGGGAAACACAGCGAGGTTCTGGGTGTGAAAATTCCACAGCCATGCTATTATCCAGTGTGTCTGTATATCCAGAAGATGCCCAGTTTGACTGAAATGGATGTCCACTTTGCAACGTTGTTCCACGATTATCCAGTTGAATACTTGAGGATACAACTTCATGACCTGAGTTCTCAGACTTACTAAAGAAAGATGTTGGATGGTGATGCCCTGGTTGACTGAACTCTATTTGAAAGAGTGATACTGGACAACCCCGAAGATTTCTCAAAGCAGTAACTACTGCATCTACGCTGCTGAGTTCAACAAACCAACAAGAACCAATATGCACACTTTTTCTTGTCACTCTATTAACAGACCCAAAAGTTCCAACATCAAGATGACAAACAGACATTAACTCATCATCTGGAAATTATCGGGAATTACCATCTGACGAGCTGATCCAGATGGTGTTTGTTGGAAATGCATCTTCATCCCTTGTTCCGGTTGCAACACAGTTTCCAGGGATATGACCACCAAAAGAATTTGAACTCTGACTGATATTGTACTTGGAAGATAGAGATGAAAGCAGTGAACATAACTGAGATATCCTTGGGCTATCATGAACACTTGCAACATGGGGTGACATACTCATGTTACTAACCATGATTTCTGGGTTACTGTTTCTAAATTCTTCATGAAAAGGAGTTGGAGCATATTGAACATCCATATGAGACCCTGTAACATCTTGGTTGATTTGCCCATAAAAACCACTTTCCTTTCGGTTAACATTTTCAATGACAGGTGCAACAGCTTGATGGTGATGCTCCTTAGGGATTTCAGAACCTTTTCCAGTCAATGATATAGACGCCCCCACATCTTTGTTTGTATCAATCTGCATGCCTGAATCACCCTCTGTTAAAACTTTATCCGTTGTGGGTTTGACAAGGACAACCCAACTTCTGTTGTCACACTGAACACCCTCGTTCTTCAGCTTGTTCTGTGTGTAGATTTGTTCAGCTGCTTGTACACATGGAGAAGTTCCATCAATAGAGGAACTGGAGGCATGTATATGCAGTGTTGAGGAAGCATATAAACACCCACTATAGACTGCATAATCTAATTTTTCCTTGGTGTTAGACTCCTGGTCGGACTTTGTTTCGATTTCCACTTTGTGTTCAGTAATATTGGCTTTTATAGGCTTATTACTGTTCTCCACAATAAGTGAACCCACTAAAGAGCCGCGTGTTGTGGGTCCTGAAGTGTTGACTACCGTAGCTGCCGTCCTTGATATATCCTTCTTCCTTGGGCCTCGCCTAACAGCAGGAGCTTCCCTTGCCTTTTCTTTCTCTGTAGAAAATCTAGTTTGACTAGAGGAAATAATTCTTACGTGTGGCTTTGGTACTGATGTACTGAGACCAGCTCCGGCATCCTCCTTGGCTAACTGCGCTGCAGGGACCCCGTGATGTGTGATAAAAACTTTATTCTTATATTTTCTTCAATTTCTCCCATGATACTATCTTTTGTTTTCCTTCACGACAACGTATCATCTTGTGTTGTTGCCACCACAATTTAGCCTTCCCACGAAACATAGTCGCAACCAACGAAACTCGTTTGTTATCTGGTACTTCTTTGAATTCTAATACTTCCTCAACCGTATTCACCCATGAAAGAAACTTTTCCGGTTCCAGATCACCATGAAATTCTGGGATCTCTCTTTTTATTCCCGCCCTCCGGCGATCAGAATCATCTCGTTGATTTATTCTACCGTCGTGATGCCCTATAGCAAAAGGGTTATCGGTATCATCTTTTTCTTCCTTCCGAAGATTAAATCGAAGTAAATCTTGAACGTCTTCAATGAATTCTTCTCTAGATCTCCAAGGAACGAAACCTTCCGGACCTCCTCTTCGACCTCGACCCTGAACAATTGCTACTCTTGGTGGCATCTTATCAACCCTAGAATCGACAGAGCTCTGATATCAACTGATGCAGCGGATAATAAAGAAAAGAAAGAAAAGTGAGGTTTTGTTCAGACTTCAAATATTCCTAGGAATATCGACTATGAACAACGATAATTATTTAGACTTCGGTTTCCGGACTATAAACAATAATCGATTAAACTTGAACAAGTTTAAGAAAATAATTATTATTAATCAAATTCAACTGTCTAAAATAATACATGGAGGACTTTATTTATAGACTTGGGGAAAAACCCTAACTTGCTGGTCAAGAAAGGATGAAAAAACCCCTAAACCGACTCAAACCCTATTTTGCTATTTTTATTAAATTTTGGTCGACCTAAAATACTGAAAGTGCTCATAAAATAAAACTATTTGCCGCAAACTGCGACCCAAACGGACTCCTAACGAAGTAGTTATTAACAAAACAAATTCTTTCCTAAAATAGTAAAAACGTCTTTTTGAAGCCCTAAACGATAGAATTGACTGAAAAACGGAAGTCCATGAGAGGAAATAGTCCTATCATGTCTTAATTATTGGCCCGTTTCCAATCAAATTGGACCCTTATTGGGCTAAATTACGGCACTCGGATCTTTAGCCACCATACAAGCTATAACCTGCTCATCTGCATCACCTTATAAATGAAAGAAGGCACAAAATAAAGATGAACAATAGCTAAACTAGTAAAACTAAAGCTAATACTAGAAAAACAATAAGGGAGGGAGGGGGGGGGGGTCAGATCCGAGCTCAATAGAGTACACCTGAATCTGTCCGGCAGAGGAGAGAGCTGTAAATAGGAGAGAGACGATGCTTGAGGCTCATGAAGTTGCATAAAATTGATTTAGGGATTATTGGGTTTTTAAATACAGATAGTATGTCTGTCCAAGATTGCTGCAACACACCTATATTTCGTGCTTTTTTTGCAAGAATATCCGCCAAATTATTTCCAGTTCTATGAATAAATAAAAAGTCTAAAAAGTTAATTAATTTAATAGAGATTTTTTTTAACTTCATCTAAAATATATCGAGTTTGTCAAGAGTCACCTTTCTATAATCACCTTATAAAGATCAAAAGTATTAGTGTGACACCTTTAACAATTTATATTACTTATATATAATATAAAAATATAATAAATTTTAATACTAGTCCGTTTGAGTATCATATAAAAATTTATTTTCCATAACTTCTAGAAATAAAAAAAATATAAAAACGTAACTTTTTATAACGCTAAATGTTTTTACTTTAAGCACGTGGGTCGAAGATCGAAGGTACCGTGGACGTTACTTTTGGGCATTTGGGCGATTTTTTCACCGACTGTTCTGGGCAATAAAAACAAGAAAAACACAAACGTCCTTTTTCATTTTTCTTTTGGATTCAATATGAACTCTTGACCAACGGGAGGTTCACCAAGTCAATACTTTAGTCATGTGGTCTTTCCCCCAAAGCAGCCTTCATTATTACAGATATATGATTTGACGATGAAAACAACAGGACAGACTACGGAACGTTAGTCACACACATCAAAGTATGAATACACGAATACGACCAATCCCTTTGTCCATGGAGTGTAGTATAAGTCTATAACCACAAATTTCTCTGTTCCTCAAGTTCCAACTTTTAACACCATTTTCAACATAAATGCACCTAAAAATTGAAGTCTAGAGAGGGGGAAACAGATTAGCCAGAGAAATTATGAAGAAACAAAAATTCTTCTTGTCATTTCTGTTACTAGTTTCACTTCACAATCTCCAAGCTCAACCAAGCACAAAAGGTTATACATGTACACCAACTCCATCAACATATCCATGTCAAACTTACGTTCATTACAGAGCTCAATCTCCAAGTTTTCTAGACTTGGCAAATATTTCTGATCTTTTTTCACTAAGTAGACTTATGATTACAAAACCAAGTAATATTTCATCACCAACTTCTCAACTTCTACCTCAACAATCTCTTTTGATCCCTATAACTTGTTCTTGTAATTCAAATTTCAATATATCTTTTTCTAATCTTACTTACACAATCCAAGGAGGTGATACTTTTTACTTAGTCTCTTCCAATCATTTCCAAAACCTCACTACTTATCAATCCGTTGAAGTTGTTAATCCTCAACTTGTGCCAACTGAACTCCAAATTGGTGTTCAAGTAATTTTTCCAATCTTTTGCAAGTGTCCAAACAAAACCAGCACAGAGACTCCAACTCAGAATCAAACAAATTTTCTTATCAGTTATGTTTTTCAACCTTCCGATACTTTATCTACAGTTGCAACAAAATTTCAATCAAATATCAATTTATTGACAGAAATCAATGGAGGAAAAGAAAATTTCAGTCCTTCTGAAACAATTTTCATTCCAGTTACTAAACTTCCAAGTTTCCCACAATCGCCTGCTGCTATTTCTCCTGTTTCTGATGATCCAACAAGTAGTGTGAGAAAAGGAGCTGTTGTTGGATTAGCAATTGGATTAGGAGTTGCAGTTTTTTTGTTAATCCTATTGATTTTGATTATGGGTTTTAGATTTTACAAAGAAAAGAATGGAGATAAGAAAGTGAACAAGTATCAGTTTGGGAAAGGGAATTCCTTTGATGAAGAGAATCTAATGGCTGATGTTTCAGATTGTTTAGATAAGTACAGAGTTTATGGAATTCAAGATTTGAAAGAAGCAACTGCTGGGTTTTCACAAAATTCTTTGATTCATGGGTCTGTGTATAAAGGATGTATTGGTGGAGAATTTTATGCCATCAAAAGGATGAAATGGAATGCTTGTGAAGAACTCAAGATCTTACAGAAGGTAATTATTTTTTTTTCTACTACTTTCTTTGTTAGTAATTTATTGTATTATTTACTTTTGGTTAGTTAGTTTAATAATCAAATTTGTCAATGGAAACAGATCTAGGATACTAATTTTGATTAAAGAAGCTTAGGAAAATATTATTGTTGTTCATTATACCTTAGTTAGAATTCTGCTATAAGAGCACTTTAATCTGGCTTGGTACATACGAGACCATGAGAGCCTGTGTCTACAAGTTGTTCCGGCCCGTCTCTTGTCTCTTCTCCATGGTGTGCACACAATAACTACAAGGAGGAATTAAGATGGGTGCTTCCTCTGCCTAATAGCGGAGCTGACACTCCATCACATGTACATAACTGAGCATATTTAGTAGAAACTGAAATACTCAGTCTTTACCGATGTGGACAAAATCAGCCGCCTCAAACTCACGTCGCTTACTTCGTCACGTTAGCAGACGGTCAATTTCGAATTTCTTTTTGATATTCAAATCCTGTACCAACGAGTCCATTTTGTCTGGGTAGAGAACTAGACCCTTGGAATACGGCATTTTAAGAAAGCTGTGGACTAGTACCCTTGGAATATGCTTTGGAGTAGATGGGGGGAGGTGGGTCGAAAGGCATGAAAATGGTGATTTCATAGGTAAGAAAATTTCGGTACTACAATAGCCCCAGTCTAAGATGGAATAGGATTGTTCCATTTCATGATCACTATCATTTTTAAAAGCTTTACGTAGGGCCTCAATTACATTTGACTCGTTCATATGCTTATAATTTTCTGTGTATGATATGATTAAGTTATTGCAAATGTCTCATTCTAATACTACTAAACTAGTAAATGTTAAGATTAGGTGAAATGAATACTTCATTCTTATTCTACTTGAGTGTTTTTATGTGCAAAATATATTTCTATTTCGGTTTAATCACGGTCAAGAGTAGTATATGAGAACTGTTGAAATAAATAAAAACCAAGAAATAATTGGTATTCCATAGTCTCGTCTCCTAATGTGCTATTTGCCTCTGATTAAGATTCCTTTGTCCGTAAGTTATATTTTTTTTCGCTCGTAAGCAAAAAGGTTTCGATTTGTTTAGATAAGTTTAATACTTTCTTCGTTTCAGGAAAAGAGTTATTTTCTTTTTAAATTTTTGTTCCAACAAAAAAGTTACTTTCATTTTCAATATAACAAACTTTCAAAACTACCTTTATTATTTTAAGAAATGTTATTATTCTCGTTATAAAGATATATGTAGTATTAAACTTTTTGTTAGGGTAAATCTAAAAATAAATTACGAAAGTTATTCTCTCTCATCTTGCCTTAACAATTGTGCAAATAGGAAGAGTAACTCTTTTCCTGAAACGGAGGGAGTATGTGTTTAGTGTATTGAACTATAGATTACAGAATTGAGAATCATCATACCTACATTTGGAAAAACTGCACATCTTTGAATTCAGAGTTGTTCAACATTTTTGGACTTCAATTTCGTTTGTACTCTGGCCATACATATATATAACAACAGTTAGAATTTAACCTTTAGTCCCGGAAATGAGTGAGGTTGCTTGCTTTAGCCGTTAGTTTGACATAAATCAGTACAGTCTTAGCAGACACAAAATCCTTCCCTTCTAACTTATAGGCTAAACGGATGAGTCTCTACCTGAACTTGATATTTGCATGGGTTCGAAGATCACATTGATCTGTTTTATGATGGAACTTTGCTTCGTAGTTCATCTGTACTTGGCCAGCTTCTTGGTTTGTCTTGGCAGTTGTCTGAGTGATAACTAATATCTGCTTGTTAATGTCTAATAATGTTGTCTAAATTTATTTATTTTCTGAATAAAGGTAAACCATGGGAATTTGGTGAAGATTGAGGGTTTCTGTATAGATCCTCAAGACGACAACTGTTATCTCATATATGAGTTTGTCGATAATGGGTCTCTTCAATCATGGCTTCATGGGGAATCTAATACTGGGGCAAAGAAGAAACTTGATTGGAAAACAAGATTAACAATCGCCATCGATGTTGCTAACGGTCTCCAATATATCCATGAGCACACTAGGCCGACAGTAGTACATAAAGACATAAAGACTAGCAACATTCTACTAGACGGAAATATGAGAGCCAAGATTGCTAATTTTGGTCTTGCTAAATCTGGCTGTAATGCCATAACTATGAACATTGTTGGAACCCAAGGTTATATTGCCCCAGAATATCTAGAAGACGGGATTGTAACAACAAAAATGGATGTTTTTGCATTTGGGGTGATTTTACTTGAGATAATTTCGGGTAAGGAAGCTATTGATGAAGAAGGGAAGGTCTTATGGACAGATGCACATAAGCTCTTAGAAGGAAAAAAAGACGAGAAACATGAGAGGTTAAAGAGATGGATGGATTTGGCTCTTGTTAATGGGGAATCTTGCATGTTAGAGAGCATCACGAACGTAATTGCAGTTGCAGCTGCTTGTTTACAGAGAGAAGCTTCTCGAAGGCCGAGTATGGTAGAAGTTGTTTATACACTTTCTAAGAATGATGATTTGTATATAGATTTCTCGGAGGATGGATTATCTGTAAATCCAGTTTTAGCTAGATGAATTTCACGTTCCAATTTTATCTCTAGTGTATATTACTACCTCCGTTTCAGGAAAAAAGTTACTATCATTTTTTCATTTTAGCCTGTTTTTAGACATTTATATAGCTGTAATAACATCGGTACAAAAGTTAATATTAGTCAAGTTAAGATAAGTTAAATAGTACTTGATTTGACTAAATATATTTCTAACACAACCATGTAAACTGATACCAGCTGACCACAGTATCAATTTGAATCCAACAGAATAAGAAAAACAGTTTGAGACATAGCAAAGTGAAAAACACAAAAATAAACTTGACTAAAAGATAAACTAATCTTTACTTTTATCTTCTCTTTTGTCTGCAACTGATGTTGATGTAATAGGGGCACACTTTATTGAAATAGAAACTCCTAAAAGTTGTTGTAGTAGTCTTGAAAAAGTAGGATAGTATAAACCCTTAGTAAAAAATCTGATATTTGATCTTCGCTAGGTACACGTTGAAGCTTTAGAAACCCTTTCTCCACTATCTCCCTTATTGCATGATATTGAGTTTCTGTATGCTTTGTTCTGGCATGAAAAACATGATTAGATGCCAAAGATAATGCACTAGTATTATCACACAGAAGTAGTAGAAGAGTTAAAAGAACCACATTCGATTCAGATAACAAGTAAGACAACCACTGCAGTTCAGCTGCAGCCACAAATAAGCACTTATACTCAGCCTCGGCTGAAGACTTGGAGACAGTTTGTTGCTTCTATGAAGACCAGGATATTAAATTTGACCCAAGAAATACTACATAACCTGAAGTTGACCTCCTAGTATCTGGACAACCTGCCCAATCTGAATCTGTAAAAGCCTTAAGTTTACACATATCACCACTTCTTAATGTAATTCCCAGCCCTAATGTACCTTTCAACCTCAAAATTCTCTTAACAAGCTGAAAGTGAATGTTTGTTGGTGAATGCATAAATTATGACACATAATTAACCCGAAAACATATATCAAGTCTTGTAACTGTCAATTATTGGAACCCTCATACAATTTTCCTATATCCACTAGTATTACTTAATAACTTTCCATCATGAAATGATATTCTTATACTCTTAACAACATGAGTATCACAAGATTTACTATCCACCATTTTTGCTTTATCCAACAATTCCATAGTAATACTTCTTTTGTGTTAATACTGTAGAATCTCCTAACAGCTTCAATTCCAAGAAAGATTCCCAAATCACCCAATTCTTTCGTAACAAACTCATTCTTTAAAGAAATAATCAAAGAATCTATCGAACTAGATGAACTGCCAGTTAAAGGAATATCATCAAAATACAATAATAACACTAACATATCCCCCTGATTTGTGAAAACATACATTGAATTATCACAGATAGGTTTCTTGAAACCATAACCAATAAGAAATGTACTAAATCTATGGAACCAAGCTCTTGGTACTTGTTTCAACCCATATAAACTCTTCTTTAAACGATAAACATAGTCTGGATGATCAGGGTTAACAAACATATGTGGTTGAGCCATATAAACATCTTCATCTAGAAAGCCATGCAAAAAGGCATTACTCATATCCAATTGTCTTATTTGCTAGTTTTTAACCAAAACCAAACAAAAAACTACTCTAACAGTTGTACATTTCACTATAGAACTAAAAGTCTCATCAAAGTCCATACCATCTTGTTGATCATACCCTTTTTGCAACTAGTCTTGATTTATATATGTCTATAGTACCATCAACTTTCTATTTTATCTTATACACTCATTTACAACCTAATACATTCATATGTGGTTGAAATTGAACTTTAACCCATGTCTCATTTCTAAATAAAGCATCATATTCCTTTTTTATTGAACCTTGCCACTTAGGATTTTGTATAGTTGTTTTAAATGTCTTAGGTTCAGAAACTGTAATTAACAATGCAGTGTATGAAAATGAAACTGGATGTTTTACAGACAAAAATGAAACATGATCAGGAAATTTCTTTGGCTTTGAAATATCTCTTTGTGCTCTAGTTATGACAAAACTGCTTGGTAATATATGAAGAGTAGATGAATTTTCAACAACAACATTAAGAATACAAGAATTTTGAGAAGTAATAGAATTGTCAAAATCAGAATTAGTGAAATAGAGCTGAGATTCATCAAACACTACATACCTTGACACATGCAACTTTTTAGAAACAGGATTATAACACCTATATCCCTTATGTAATGTACTAAAACCAATGAATATATACCTTACTGACTTAGGAGAAAGCTTATCTGTTCTTGAATGAGAAAGACATGGATAACAAACATAACCAAAAATTTTGAGAAATGAATAATCAGGAGCATTGCTAAACAACACTTCAAAAGGAAGTTTATGTTGTAAAACTAGTATTGGATTTCTATTTATAAGAAAAGTTGTTGTAAGAAAAACATCATACTAATATTCTTTTAGCCAATGTGAATGAAAAAAAAGTGAATTTTCCATTTCAGTAATGTGCCTATGCTTCCTTTCAGCTAGGCCATTCCGCTCTGGTGTTTTTGGACAAAAAATCATAATCAGAATACCACTTTCTAACAAGATTTTAAACTTCCCTTTAACCAATTCAGAAGCACCATCTGCTTGAAAAGATTTAATTTTTGTAGTAAATTGATTTTTAGTAAGATTCTTAAAACGTTGAAAACATTTGACAACATCAGATTTCAACTCCATTTGATAAATCCAATGAAATCTACTAAAATCATCTTTAAAAAATGTAATATCTATAACCATTGAAGGATGAAACAGTAGGACCCCATATATCACAATGTATTAAAGATAATGGTTTTTCCTCATGAGAATAAGACAACTGAAATGGCAACTTCTTGCTTTTAGCAAGATGACAAGGATGACATAAAGTAATAGCTGGAGCAGAATTTTGTACAATTTGATTTTTTTCACTCAACTTTTGATTAATGTGCTTAGAAGGATGGCCTAACCTGTTATGCCACACATTTGGAGAAGTAGACAAATAAGCAAAAAAGGAATAATATGATTTAGTAGGCATAAAAAATGATTTATGGAATAAAGATTGTTAACCACAGTTCCTTAGCTAACAAGACATCTGAGCACAAATCCCTAATTTCATAAATAACAACTATGATCCTTAATAAACTTAAATACTGAAAGTAAGTTATACTTCATATCAGGTACTAAAAGTATGGTTTTGAGCCTAAAATTAGTTTCATGTGTTTGTATCCTAGAATTTGTAGTAGAAGTAATAGGCAAAGACATACCATTGCCTACTTGCACAAGCTTATTTCCTTTATAAGAATTAGATTGTTGTAGAAGACTTGCATCTCCGGTCATATGTGTTGTTGCACCAAAATAAGAAATTTATTGTGGAATTGCAGAAGTATCAGTTGATAAACCAGAAAACTTTTGTACCCCAAAAGAATTATTTGAAGTATTAGCAACAACACCAATATTTTTTGTACTGTAGGAGGATGAAATCTAAAATGACACCTACTGGCATAATGACCCTTTTTCCTGCATATCCAACATTTAACATTTGAAAAATATCTCATAATATTTCCACTTGTAGAAGACCCTTCTTGAAAAGTTTGAAATCCATTCCTCGTAAAACCTGATTTCTTGTTATTTGCTTAATTCTAGAATCTAATTCTGTTATTTCCATTACTGACATTCCTACCATAGAATGCTATAATAATTTATTGATCTAAAACAACACTAGTATCTTGTTTCTGATCAAGTATCCATTGCTCATGATTTAAAAGTCTTGGTTTGATTTCTGCATAAGTAAAAGGAGTCCCCCTATTCTGAGCTGATATGACAAAATTGTCATATTTTCTACGTATCCCATTCAAAATGTGCATCATTAAATTTGAGCCACTCATTTTCTCCCCTATTGTAACCAAATAGTCAACTATGGACTTAGTACTACCAAGATAAGCAAGAATTGACATATTAACTTTTCTAATGTTTTGCAATGATTTCTCAGCATACGCTTCCTAGCCATAAATTGGTTCTTAAAACTTATTTCAAGAAACACCCAAATATCTTGATGAAGTAAACCCCAAAACTTTACCAGAATTAGAAGTTGTAAATGTTGCTTTTAAACAACTCATAACAAAACAACCTGTCTTTCTCCAATAAACCCATTTAGGATTAACGCTTGTTACACCATTAAACATAACTTGTTTTGTAGGTCCGACTCATCTCCAGTTACATGACCAAATAAATCATTAGAAACCAAAATCGATTCAAATTGATCTCTCTAGAGGAGATAATTTGATGAATCTAGCTTAACCAATTTTTTTTTTGCTATATTAGATAAAGATAATGTGAAATTCAATGTGTTACCATCTGTAGCAACGGAAGATGAACTATCAACCATTTTTCGTCTTCTTGTATACACCAACATGAATAGATCGAAAAAATATTATGATGAAGTACAAGATTCAAAAATGAATCTTGAATTGAATTTTTTTGACAAGAAATTGTTGGAACAACAGTTGAATGATATTAAAAATTATTTATCAGAATCTTTAAAAAAAAATTATAAAAGATGTTTGACTCTTGAATCTGCTTGAAAAGATGATTGTCAAATTTGTTTGTAAAAAATTTTGATGAAATTTTTGAGTAGGATCGTTCCAAATGATACCATGTGAAATATTATAAAAAGATATATTGTATTGATATAAAGAACTGTGTCTGATTATTACACATTTATATAGCTGTAATAATAGTTGTAGAGAAGTTAATACAAGACTTGACTAAATATACTTCTAACAGGATACACCTTCGATCAGACATGCACACGTACAAAAAGAAAATCCACAGGAAAACAATGGACATGGAAGTTTTTTCAAATTTGATTTCTAACCTCTTCAACTGTTTATAGCTTGTTTGGATACCACAAGTTATTTTTCGGTTTTTAAAAGTAAATAAAAAGTTAACCTTTTGTAACGTAAAAAGACTGACTTTTGGAATTAATTTCTTCTGGAAAAGGTACGGTCACTCAGATTTTGGAATTGATTTCTTCGCGATTCGACTCGTATGAGTCACTCCAATAATTTTTAAATCGATTCGAAATGTAATAATGAATTGATATTGCAGTAGAATAATAGAGAGAAGTAAAGAGGAAAAGGAAGAGAATGATTTCTTTTAATTAGGGTAACCGCATTACATATATATAATCTCCTTTATATACATGATAAGGAAAAACCCTAGGCTTCTAGATGGACCGTACATCCATAGGCCGTAGGCCCTATAACACCCCCTTGTGCGGTTCAATAGTAGAAATACAATAAAACCTTGACAAGGAAAACCCAATGAGATAAAACCTTGAAGAAGGGAAAAAAGTACAACATATTAATTCATAGTAAAGTTGCTCTGTTAAAGATGACCGCTTCTCTTGTTGCTTCAAAATTTCTAAAATAGAAAAACCATGTGGGAAAAGAAAACCTCAATCGAGAAACTATAATCTTGGTGTTGTCTCATTAAAAACCTTGCCGAGTAACAAAATCCAGTTGGAAAAGTAATCTCAATAAAGGAAAAAGAGTTCAACACATCTAAATATATGTTGACATCATATAATTAGACACTCCCCCTGATGTCGCCATTTCCCCCTAATTGGACTCAGGGGAGTTCAGACAATTTCCTCAGTCCTATACTCTTAACATGCTTTTTAAATAAGGACTCAGGAAGTGACTTAGTAAATAAGTCTACCACATTTTCATCATACTTTACTTGACTGACTTGAATGTTTAGGAGACACTGTTGTTGCTGATTATAAAAGAACTTTGGTGAAATATGTTTCATATTAGCACCCATGATATACCCTTGCTTCATTTGTTCGATACAAGCTGCATTATCTTCATAAATGGAAGTCGAATCTTCAGTAGTAGAACTCAAACCACTTTTCCCTCGAATATGTATAATGATATACCTTAACCATATACACTCACAAACTGCCTCGTATAGATCAATGATCTCAGAGTGGTTCTTCTAGGTATCCACGAGAGTTTGCTTGGTCGATCTCCAGGATATCGCTGTGTTCCCCGTGGTAAATACATAACCAGTTTGGGATCGAGCTTTATGTGGGTCGGAGAGGTACCCAACATCAGCAAAACCAATCAAAACATTATTTGGGGTTTCAGTGTATGCGGTATCCTTAGAAGTCCTCATTACTTCCTTATAGGGATAAAATAGACCCATGTCAATGGTTCCTTTAAGGTAACGAAATACATTCTTTATACCATTCCAATGACGCTGCTTTGGCGCTCAGCTATATCTAGCTAACAAGTTCACTTGAGAATGAAATGTCTGGTCGACTACATTGTGCTAAGTACAATAATGTGCCTATTGCACCTAGGTAAGGAATTTCTGCCCGTAATATTTCTTCATCATCTTCCTTGGGAGAAAATGAATCCTTATTTACATCTAAGCTTCGACCAACCATGGGAGTGGGGTGCACTTTTTCCATATTAAATTGCCTGAGTATCTTTTGGACATATGCAGACTGGTGAATTAATATACCACAAGCTCGGTGTTCTAGTTCAAGTCCTAAACAAAACCGAGTTTTTCCAAGACCTTTCATCTCAAATTCAAATTTTAAATAACTTGTGGTTTCTCTTATTTCATCAAGAGTATCTATTATGTTCATATCATCAACATAAATATCTATAATCGCAAATACAGAACTTGTTTTCTTTATAAAAACGTAGGGGCATAGTTCATTATTTGTATATCCCTTCCCAATCAAATAATCACTTAAACGGGTATATCACATCCGCCCGGATTGCTTTAATCCGTAAAGTGAGAGTTTTAACTTAATTGCAAATGCATTCCGTGGTTTAGAGTTACTTGAATTGCGCAATGGAAGGCCATCAGGCACTTTCATGTATATATCTGAATCAAGATCCCCATAGAGATATGATGCAACCACATCCATAAGCTACATTTCAAGTCCTTCTGAAACTACCAAGCTAACTAAGTTACGGAACATTATAACGTCCATTACAGGGGAATATGTTTCTTCATAATCAGTTAAGGCGTTGTGAGAAACCTTGCGCCACAAGGCGAGCCTTATACCTTAAGACTTCATTCTTCTCATTACGCTTTCTGACAAATACACATTTATCTCCTACAGTTTTTACACTTGGTGGGGTTAGCACTACCGGACCAAATACCCGTTTTTTTCCAGTGATTTTAGTTCTTCCTGGATTACAACTTCCCATTTAGGCCAATCTGCTCTTCTTTGGCATTCTGCAATAGAGCGTGCTTCAATATCATCGTTCTCTATGATTTCTTGAGCAACAATATATGAAAATATATCATCAATATGCGTGGAAGATCTTTTCATCAACATATATGCACTTTCATAATCCATAGAGATTTCTTTGTTCTATGGAATCATTTCAAACATTGGAGTATCCTCCAGTATTGATTCATGGACATAATTATAATCAGAGACAATCTCATGAGAGGGATTATCTGTATTGATGATAAATGGATCGGGTTGTTCCTTAATTACTTTTTTCTTCCTTGGTTGAGTATCGATCGAACTAGGTGGTCTTCCTCTTTTCCTTTGGGGGGCCACGACCTCAGCTATACTTCCACCAAGTGTAAGATTGACACATCTATCTAAGGTGATTTGTCATGTCTTAGGGATTTCTAACCTTGCAGGCACGTTTGCAGCTGGTATATGTGATCTCGTTATTTTAGCAATATCGGTAAATGCATCAGGCATTGAATCTGCTACATTTTGAAGATCGATAATTCTTTTCACTTCACTTTCATATTGTGGAGTGCTGGGATCAAGGTGAGACAATGAGAGAATACCGCAACAATTCCTTTCGTTCCCTTAGAAAATCCTTTTTCATATCTCCGCTAACGACGAGAAGGTTGTCTCATCAAAGTGACAATCTGAAAATCTAGTGGTAAAGAGATCACATATCAAAGGTTCTAAATAGCGGATAATCGTCGGGGAATCATACCCAACATAAATACCTAATCGTTTTTGTGGACCCATTTTAGTACGCTGTGGGGGCGTAATAGGCACATATACGGCACAACCAAATATGCGTAAATATGAAATATCAGGCTCATATCTAGTTACCAATTAGTACGTAGAAATGGTTCCATAGCAGTGGTTCTAAAACGAATAAGTAAAGATGCATGCAATAAGGCGTACCCCGATTCAGTAATAGGAAGATTGGTATGCATAACCAATGCTCTAGATATCATCTGTAATCTTTGATGGTAGCTTCTGCGAGACCAGTTTGAGTGTGAATATATGGTACGAGATGCTCTATGTCTATTCCATTAGACATATAATAATCATCAAATACTTTTGATGTGAATTCTCCAGCATTGTCAAGTATGATAGACTTGATAGGGTAATCAGGGTGGTGAGCCCTTAAACGGATAACTTGTGCTAGGAGCTTTGCAAATCCAACATTTCTTGTGGATAATAATGCAACATGCAACCAGCGGGTCGAGGCATCTACCAGAACCATAAAATATCTGAATGGCTCACATTCTGGATGTATAGGTACATAAAATATCACCTTGTATACTCTGTAAAAATGAGATGTTTTGTTTATTATCTTTAGCATAGGATGGTCTCGATCCTGTTTTTGCTAAAAAACTGGCTTTGCAAGATAAATGATGTGCTTTTGACATAGTCAACGAAGCAGAATGGAAAATAGGTTGCGCATCAGTTTCTTGAGAAGGAAAATGTTGTGTTAGAATAACACTTTGACTAGATATTGGTGGGTAAATGTTGTTACTTTGCACTGTAACAATCTTTTTTCCCATTTTCTTTTGGTTTTGAAAAAATGGATGTCCGTATGAGTTCTTTAAAACACGGATCGTCATATCACGACCTGGGTGCCCTAAGTGGTCGTGCCAAAGCGTATGAGTCACTATCCAACAACACATCATTAGTAACGACATGAGATTCAATAATACGAATAGTAGTAAGGTACAATCCACTAGATTGACTCATTAGTTTCTCTAAAATGCGTTTTCTTCCACACTTATTAGAGGTAACGTTTATGTATTCAATTCTATTTTGACTATGAGTTTCCAAATGATAACCGTTTGCACATATATCTTTGAAACTTAACAAGGTGCGTCTTGCTCTCGGTACATAGAGAGCTTATGTGACTTTAATCACTGTGCCATTTGGAAACATGAATTGAGCATTACCTCGCCCAGTTATCACTTGTGATGATCCAATCATCATAGTCACAGATGTACTGCAAGAAATTAAGTCAACAAACAATTGCCTATTTCTTAAGATAGTATGGGTGGTTCCACTGTCAGCCAGACATTCAATCTCTCCTTGAGACATTCCTACACGAAGATAATATGTCACTGTTATAAAATCCGAATATTTTATCTCATGTACTTTGAAGAATTTCGGTCTCACCAGAATGATGTACTTTTCATTCTAATGTACATGCTAAACAAATGATTATCAAAGTAAAAAATCTATAAACCATCGCCAAAACATGATTAAAATAATAAATACTCATAGATAATCCATTCATAAGATAATACATGTGTTTAGCTAAGACAAAAAAACTGAACCATCAAACAATATCCTAAGATAATCATGACTACATATAAAGTAGTCCAAGCCATCAAAAGAAACTATTTAAACCAAAGTCTACTAAGACATAAAACACTGGTAATAAATGTCTAGGATCAAAAGATAACTAAATGCAACATTCAATCAAAATCAGGTGTATCCAATGGGGTATGACTTTTGTTTCCCTGGAAATCTGAAATTGTTAGGTTGACATCAGGAGTATATTCATTTTTTTCCATAAAGTGAGCTTCTTGTTCTACAGACTCCCTACACTTTTTGTAGATGAATGCGACTTTGTTACTAGCCTTGCATTGCTGGTACACTTATGCAGTAGATCCACACCTATAACAAGGTCCTTTTAAAACTTTGACCTTCTTAATAGGGGGATTTCTAGGATTTTTCTCGATCCTTGTGCCACCACCACTTTGACCAGAAGCTCCATCTCAATGCCAAACGTTAGAATCACCTCCACGCCCTTGACCTTATTGGGTCCTTTATGTCATCTTCCTCGTGTGTTACTATCTCCATGTACATATGGAGCACGGGAATGTGAATGACTAGCATGTCCAAACCTCTTTCCTATGAGATTCTTTCCTTTATTGACCTTTCCATAGTTAGTTTCATGAATTTTCTTTTTCCCGACAACTCTAGCATTGTTATTCACAAGGATTTCATTATGCCTCTCAGCTACTTGAAGTAAGTTCATTAGCTTACTAAAAGTGGTGATCCTTTTATTGTCAAACTCCAACCGATACTGGTTCGCTAGTATCATTGAAGATGTAGGAAAAGTAGACAGTGTTTTCTGAATTATTTTCGCATCAGTAATTTTCTTGCCACAAAAATCAAGACGTGCTTGGAGCTGTAGCATGTCTTTCTGAAAGTCATTCACTTTTACGTAATCCTGGAAACAGATTTCATTCCACTGGACTAATAACTTTTACTTATTCGTTTTAGACCCACTATTAGCCAACCATTTTCTGCTTGCCAGGTGGTACTGGATATGAGCCTGAGCTGCCCAGTTTCTTCTTTATCCAATTCACGTATATTATTCTTATACAATTTTTAAGGAATTTCATTGATGTATTTAATACTTCATTCGTTTCAGCAAAAGTGATAGTAATATTTTCAAGACGTGCTTGGAGATGTAGCATGTCTTTCTGAAAGTGATTCACTTTTACGTAATCCTGGAAACGGATTTCATTCCACTGGACTAATAACTTTTACTTATTCGTTTTAGACCCACTATTAGCCAACCATTTTCTGCTTACCAGGTGGTAACTGGATATGAGCCTGAGCTGCCCAGTTTCTTCTTTATCCAATTCACATATATTATTCTTATACAATTTTTAAAGAATTTCATTGATATATTTAATACTTCATTCGTTTCAGCAAAAATGATAGTAATATTTTTGCTAAAAATATAGATGGTATTAATTAGTGTAATAAGTATATATTTTATAATTTTTTATTTATAAGGTATATATATGAAATAATCCTTAAAAATGAAAAGTGAATCACTTTGCGATTTACCTCTGATGTATAGACGAGCAGCGTGCAAGACCCTAGGCCTAGAGTAGACGTGTCCTGCCCAACACTACGTATCATCTAAGTAGGCCTTTCCCACCTGCCCTCCCTTAAAAGTAGACTTGGGAACTGACTCCAAGAAAGCAAAATATCGTCGGATGTTGTGCGGCTTGTGCCCTTTGTGCTGCACCAAAGTTCAAGTCTAAAGTCCAGTGGGTCTGTCCTCTCGAACCGAGTTTCACTCCCAAGATTCAGTAATAAACCCGGCCGGTTCGTAAAATAAAGGTCTTCCTTTTCTACGTTTGTTTCCCCAAACCCAAAAGCCTAGATAGCAAAAACTGAGAGTACAAATCAAATTCTCCGGAAGTTACCTTCAATTTTCATGGATTGGGTATTTACACAAAAGGTTTGGGAGAAATGGGCATCAAACAGTGTAGGTTCATCAGGTGAACCATTAAAGGCAGCTTTGTTACTCTACTATGATCCAACTGGACCTTCTCGTCTCATGTCCACCATGTAAGATTAACCTAACTTTTTGGTTTTTAAAAGAATGCCGTGCTCAGAAAAAAGGTCAAAAACTGAAATTTAACATTAGGCAGTTCTGTTGGCAGCGCAGCGCAGCAAGGAATACTAGCAAAGCCAGTGGAATTGCGTTCGTTTCTTGAATTCATTAAACTGAATAATCTCCAAGGGGAAAGCTTCTTCATTGGCTCAAACGAGTGTGAGTCTTGCTTGCTGCATTTGTTGATTTCTTATTATTTTTACTAGTACTATATTAGGGATAGAAATTTCACGATGATTCTTTGATCGAAAGATGAAAGCCTTATATCACGTGTCATCAAAATGTGTTGTTTTTGATGTTTTGTACTGTAGTTGGTGAGTTGGTTCTTTCAAATTCATCTTAACTATCTCTTATTCTGTACGAAAAATTTGTGGTGATATATATAACTAACTATGAATGTTTTTAGCATATTACAGTATAGTAGTAGGAGATATTTTTGCAGAAAGTATCCGAAAGAACATAAATCGTTAAGGTAGTTCTAGATCAGCTTGAAGCTAAATGGGTCAGGAGTGTAGGAGCTGTAAGAGTGAATATTATAAACAGACTGTCATCATGGATAAATTATTTCAGTTTAGCTTGGTGCCACTGGTGCTTAAATGCTGTTGTATAGGATGAAAACTGCTCAAAAGATCCAAACAAGGGTTTTCATGCTTTAGTTATGCGGACATATGTGCTCTTGTACTATTTCATTAACAGTGTCTGAAGTTCAAAGCCGAAGGGAGTATTGATTGGCAAAAGGAACTCTAACACGAAGTCTGTTATCCATATTATTTGAACTCAACACGTTTTGCATTACGTTGAAAGTGAATGGAATAATGCCAATGTCTTCATGTAGTATTTTACATCATCCCTATGTAATAGGTATGCTGAGGTTTTCTATAACTATTTCTGATAGTTTTCCACCTTCTTCTACTCAACTTAGTGTTTTTGGATTTTAAGTTTCCAGTTTCCTACTTAAAGTTGAATTCTTGAGCTTAGTCCCCTTGTTTTTGGAATAGACGCTTGCTCATCTTCATGTATGTTAATCCTTTTCTGTGAGATTGTACGAAGTCAAATCGGAGAAAGCACATTGTGTTACTGGAGGGCGTAATGATAGAAAAATGTTACTGGAGGATGTAAGTCAGAAGTTAGGGTATGAGGATGAGCTTGATCGAAGCTTCTCTGTATATCTCAACAGCATTCATAGTTAAGAGTCATTGGTCAATGTCAGTGCCTACCAAAAATGCACCTAAAATGAACAACAATTTAGAATGTTTAGTATCACAAGCGGTGCCATTTCAGTTTGGTGTTCTATGAATAATGTTAACTTATGGAAGTGAATGCCTCAGTGTGGTGGAATTCAAGTCATATGTAATGTTTATATATGATGAAAATCTGTACATACTTGTACTGATTTGTCAGACCAGGGAAGTCTTATTTTGTCTTTCCTTGATGCAGATATAGTCACTTCAATTCATGAGAGCTGGTTTTGTGCGAGGAGTCTGAATACATCAAGACCTGCAGGTGAAGGTGCAATTGTTATGCAGACAGCATCATTTCTCTTGGTTGGAATGTGAGGACTACTGATCTGTGTCTTCGTAACAATTATGTATTCACGAAACTTGGTTTACATGGAGATTGTTGTATCTTAACTGCATAGGTCATTGATCCTCATTTCACTGGTTCAATTCTAGGTACGATGGATCAATTGGTGCAGCATCTCGTGCAATGGTGGCTGTGGATCAGTTTGTATTACAGTTGAGTCGAAAACATCATTAGCCTCATAGTTGAAGTCACTATGTCTCATATTCGTTCAGCGAAGAAAATTATTACCTGGAACGAAGAATTACATTCAATATGTCACCAATTCAGGGATTTCCTTTTTTTAGGTGTAACCTATATTATGAAAATCAGGGATGGTGAGAGAAAGAGAGAACATTGCTGTATAAAAAAAAGTTTGTAAAGTCTGGTGCTGAACCATCTGAGCATGTACTGAAACAATCCCTGAAAGGTAAAAAAACCAGTCTGCTTCCCCCATTTCTTGGATGGGTTGGAAATTTGTGAATGTAAGGAAATGAGTCCAACTTTGTTATTCTGTTTAATTTGCAAGCTGAAGAAATCAGTCTGTTTTCTGTCATTTGTTGCAGATTCGTTTGTGGTCCTTGATAGTGCAAATACCTGGGTTTCACATTGTTGATAAAAACCACAAGTAGCAGAAACTTAGAACCTCATGCTGCCCAGTGTTTACCTTTCTTGTTTTCGCAGAACAATAAATCAAAGTTCTTAGAGCATCCACAATGGGATGACTAAAAGGTGGAGTAAAGATCATCTTTAGGATGACTAAAAGGTGGAGTAAAGATCATCTTTACTCTTTGGTCCGTAAATGGATGGCGTAGTGGAGCGAGTGTATTTGATATTTGTAGCAGAGTAGATTTGGAAAGATTCCGGACTAAACATGGTTTATTCGGGCGGGCTCGTAGTATTCTGTCTGGCGTCAAGCGGCGTTACAGTATACCGCATGGAATGAAGCGTTATCCAGGGATAACGCTCAGAAACACGGCGGTATCATAGGAATGCGCCTGATCAAGCGGTATACTAGAATTACGCCTGATGAAACGGTGCTCTAGGCTCACACCCATCAACAGGCGCAACGCTAGGATGCCACTCAGTTGGAGCGTAATCCTAGGATACCGCTCAGTTGGAGCATAATCCTAGGATACCGCCTACAATGAAACGAAGTTCTAGGACTTCGCTCAGATATGGCGAGGCGCTAGGACGCCGCTCGGTGCTAGGCGCGCTCCTAGGAGTCCGCCTGGTTAATTCCTGGTTAATTTGTTACCGTTTTGTTACCGTTGTCAACGACTATAATTTGTATTCTGATATACCTATAAATAAATGAATTTATATCTATCATTCTCATTTCAAATCCACATCTTTTACATTTCATAGAAAATTTATAATCTATCGTTTTCATAATTATGGCTTACGAAAATTTTAGGCTTAATGGAGAAAATTTTACCCTAGAGGAAGATTTATCCCTATGTCGAAACATAGTATTACATTATCCAGCAAGGGGTCATGAACGTCGGATGAATGGTTCAATGAGCATGCAATGGTTAGAAGATATCCATGTTAACTTTTGTAATAAAACCGGTAACCCCAATAACCGGAATAGAGCAGGCCTTTTTAGTCGATATGTGGAGATAACAAAGGCAGTACTAGAATTTTCTACTTTAACCGCTAAGGTGAATGGAAGAAGAATTAGGAATGAAACTGATGAAGAAGTTGTTGCCAGATCTCTGGAGGAATGGAGAAGATAGAAACGTTCCGATTTCAGGTACCAACCTCATTTCGAGATCCTAAGGGTGATGGAAGAATACAATCCTTTTGTGTTGATTATTCTCCGAAGAAGTGAAGAACGTCGTCCCGGGCGTCATACAACCCGTTGAAGGTTTGATAATAGGTTTTCTTAAGTGTTTAAGTGTAATCTATTGATTTATTAAATTTCATCTCCTTTAATGTTACGCGATGTATGCCTTTTCGATTCAATGAAATGATTTTACGTTCAACTGTTTTACAAAATTAATTAACTAATGAAATGTGACCATCTATTAAAATATATTGATAATACATGAGGTACCGATTACAACCACACTCTGACAAAAGTTAGAAAAATTCTCCACATCGATGGATAAAGTTAGCAGTTACTTCCGATTACACTTTGGACTTAATGAACTCGTAGCTTTCTACAAATGTGAACTCTTCTCCTTTTTCCTGATAGTAGTGCATTTTTGCGAGATCCTCCTACACAAGCATAGGAAAAAAAACATAATTCATCAAGTTTACTATGTTGTTATTGGAAGACCAAACAACTTAGGTTAAGTAAAAGATACTTACAAATTGTTGGATCGACAAGCCTAAATGTGAGGGGTTAAAGATCCTTTGTTGTATAGCTATATAATCAGCTATCCCTATTCGGATAAGTTGGTATCCATCATGAATTTGTTCAAGAGATCTTTGCTTTGGATTTCCATATTCTCGAGCATATTGGATGTAGATCCTCCCCCAAAAGGTTTCAGGTTCAACCCTTCCAGCTATGAAATCTTCACGTAGGGTTTCGTTATGCCATGTTTTGGTTATAGCCAAATCTTGAGCTGAATCAAATGTTGTCATGTTTGTAGGTAGAGTTATGAAGTGAATTACAAAGAGGAGATGATTAAATGAAATTTGTAGAATGTATGAAACTAGGTGTGTGGGGTATTTGGTAGAGAAAACAGATGTATTTATAGGATAATTTCGAAAACTAGTCGTTGATTGTACTTTCATTGTAAATGATTGCACAACCCATTTTTCCCTACAATGAGAGAGACTTAACGGCTAGTATTTTCAAAAACTTACTACTTAGCATAAATTCTCTCTAAATACAGAATTGTTCATGAATTCTTTCATAAAAAAAAATAACATGAGCTAATAAGTAGAGCTAAACTCACTTTCGCAGGCATCGCGGCTACACTTAGCATGTGCAGCAAGCATTTAAACCCCTAGGTGCCCCTAGCATCCGAGTTGTGTCTCGGGCGGGTTTACTAGAGATTTACTCACAAAACCTATCCAGAGGATTTACAAATTTTTAATCCTCACCAAAATCTGACCATAAGTGTTCGATCAAGTCATTTCGCAAACAAATATGAGTATCTTTGTCGAATACTGCACGTCGGCGTTGGTCCATTCCCATTCTCGAAAGTTCACCTGTGTTGTGTCTAGAAATATTTACCGATGCACCGTGGCTGCGTTGATCATACGCATGCCGCCAATCACCGGGTAAACGTTCATCCTCCACTATCATATTATGTAGAATGATTACAGTCTTCATTATATATGCTAGTACATCAGGATTCCACATTCGTGTTGGTTGCTTGATGATTGCACATTGATTTTGCAGTACGCCGAAGGCTCGTTCTACATCTTTTCGACAACCCTCTTGCCTAGCAGAAAAATTTTGTTTCTTCGCCGAGTCTGGATGTTTAATCGACATCATAATAGTAGCTATCTCCGGGTGTATTCCATCACCAAGATAGTACCCCATATCGTACTGATATTCGTTGACAACAAAGTTCACAGCCGGTGCTTTCCCGTTGATAAGCTTTTTGAAAATATATGAACGGTTCATCACATTTATATCATTGTTATAACCAGGCATACCAAAAAATGCATGCCAAAACCACATATCATATGACACCACTGCCTCCATGATAATACTTTCACTACCTTTGTACGCAGTGTAAGCACCTGATTCAGCCGATGGGCATTTATCCCATTTCCAGTGCATGCAATCAACACTACCCAGCATCCTCGGAAAGCCCCTTTCCTTGTTATCAGCAAGAAGCAGTTCAACATCACGCTTAGTTGGTGTGCGCAAATATTCTTTCTCGTACAGATGCACTATCGTCTTACAAAACCTACGAGTTTCTTCCAAAACTGTGGTTTCTCCGATCCGTTAATACTCATCTATTGTATCTGCTCCACATCCGTAAGCTAACATTCGTATTGCTGCAGTAATATTTTGCTGAGGGGTTAATCCAAGAACACCACAAACATCTCTTTTTTGAACAAAATACTTATTTACAGCTACGACGTCTCCCAATATACGGTTGAATAATTATCGCCGCATTCTGAATCTTCTACGAAATACATGAGGAGGAAACGTCGGGTTTCTGCAAACGTAATCTTTTCACAGAAGTTTTGCACCGTCATCACGTATGGTATTTTGATACGAGTTTTAGGCCAATTCATACTTGAAGCGATCAATCCCGCAGTGAATGCTTTCATTATTTTGGCTCAATGCAATTAAACCTTCGTCTGATGAGTACATCTATTGTTATCATCATCACACGATGATGAAGAAGAAGAAGATGAAGAAGAATAAGAATGAGGAGGAATAGAAGAACAAGAACCATAATACTGATTGTTATTTTGATAGTATTCCATTTGCTTTTTGATGTTTGTATTTTGGGTTTGTATAATTGGAGAATCGAGTGTTCCATTTATAGGAAGCTTTAAGATAAGATTTTGAGTTTTGAATTGCCAATACACGGTTGGTATTTTAATGCAAAAACAGAGTTGAGGCAAGTGGGGTGGACAGACGAATCAAAGATATGAAATGTCGGTTGACAAGACAATACCAAATGACCAAAAAGAAAAAAGTTAGAATTTTTTTTCAGAGTTTTGAATTGACAATACACGGTTGGTATTTTAATGCAAAAAAAGAGTTGAAGCAAGTGGGGTGGACGGATGCATCAGAGATATGAAATGTCGGTTGACAAGATAATACCAATGACCAAAACGACGAAGGAATTTTTTTCCAGAGTTTTGAATTGACAATACAAAACTAAAGGATAAATTAAATGATTATAAATGTAAGAAAAATAATTTGAAAAGACAATTCAAATTTGAGAAAAGAAAAAGTTTTCTGTTCAACTAACAATTCAATGCTAATGAATTACTACTCTTCCATATCTTGATTCTCGGACGCCGAACGCGGGGGCATAAACGAAGGCAAAGATGGTCTGGAATTATAGTTATTTGATTGTATTGTTGATGACGATCCCTGACCCATGGTGTTCCACATCGGTGGTGGCATATTCTGAGCATACGTTCCAAACCCAATGGGTGGTTGTTGTTGACAAAAATGGGCAAGCTGTGAGTTCAACATGTTGTTTTCATATCATAGACCCTGTATTTCTGCATCTTTGGCAATGATGAAGTCCATCCTCTCCTTAGTTTCATTTAACGTAAATTCACGAAACTCGTGAGTAAAATCAGACAACTCTTGAACTAAATCATAAGCCGCGACCTGTGATGAAAAAAATGAAATCAAATTCTGAACCATCATTGTATACTAAAATCAAATTTACAGTGTTTTGTCGTATACTTACGTATGGTAGCTATTGTGGGGGCGGAATGGGTACATGTTCACGACGACGTTGGATGTTGTGTTTAATACGGTCACCAGCATAACCGTACGTTTCAACCTCCCAATCGACTTTCGTGGCATATTTATACAGGTTAGTCACATGTCGCCAATACTCCATATATAGATCATAGTTCACGACACGTACAAACTCACTTGCATGGACCAGACAGTTTTTGCTCATCTCCTCAACCACGTCGTTGCTGAAGTTGGAAATACAACTAGGAGGGTTGCTAGGAACGCCCCATCTTGGTTGTTCTTCCTCCAACACCGATCTCCGAGATACATGTTATTCTTTATCCAAGAAAATTACAATAAACAAATAAACCAATCAGTTAACCGAAATGCAAAGAAAATAAAAAACATTCCAATGGATGTAAATTATAAACTCACGGTGCCTAGCCAAGAGAATATTGCCCTTTTCCCTGAGAGCTCTACAACTTTCCGTCCAATTTCAGATTCCAGGACCATGATCGCAGCTTCCCACGGTTGCCAGGTCACATCGTCTACAAACAACTGATTCAGAGAAGTCCTTGAACGCACAATGTCAATACTCTTCCTCCGGCTTCCCGCCCACCGACGACATCTAGGCCACTCATTTTCACTTTCAGGCGAAAGGTTCTTTGGCCGACAAATGCCCAGATATTCGTACCCCCAAAACTAGAATGTCATGACAACCAATGGAATAAATAACTGAGCAACAAAAAAAACAATTTAAAAGAATTATAAATAACACTAATAAATTTACCTCCAAAATTTGTAAGGGTCCAGCCAATGATTTTTTTCCCCTGCCATATGCGGCGAGACCGGAATACAATTTAGAAAATGCAGGAGTACCCCAGTCATATTCGTTAAATGCATTTAGATCCTCAAAAGAAGCTAACCATCCAACATCAATAGGTTTTTGCATTTGAAAAGAAGAACTCACCCAAAACATACATATAAAACGCTCTGGCCACTCTATCAGCAAGTCTACTATCATCGTTAGCCGCAACCAATATTTGTGGATCAAAATATGTGCATAAAAATTTAACCGTAATTACATCTGAAACCCACTGGTAGGGAATACCTTCTCTTTTACAAACCGCACTATCTTTAAGTTCAGGAAAAATATGCTCCCGGATATATTCAAATTGGAATTTCCTGAGTCATACCGAACAGGACTACCAATACCAATACTAATTCATGTCAACATTACCCAATCAAGGGGTGTGAACCCAAGCTCACCAAACGAGAAGTGAAAAGTGTTTGTCGTATCCCAAAAGCGCTCAACAATATAGTCAATAAGGGCATGTGATGAATCTACTACATCTATGCTAAGTAATCGGTACCATCCTCCCTTTTAATAATATATCTGACCTTAGGGCTATGTTTAACAATACCTTGGTAGGTCTGAAGGAACAATTTGAGGGAATCACGATGTGAAAACTTGAATTTGGCGTCGCTTGAATACGTTATACTGGTGGAGGCGTGACCCTCAATATCTTCCACAACTGTATAGTGTTCCAACCCTGGAACTTCTACCGTTTCTTCAATAATACGGTCTTCATCTAAATCATCGACGATTTTAGTCTTCTTGGCCCTCTTCCTTTCGGCCAACAAATCTGGACGTCAAACTGCTCGACATCTGGGCAAACAATTCATACAACATTGAAAATCAAGAGTAATCCCCACAATGCAGAAAGATAAAATTCTACAATAATCAATAAATCAAGGAAAAACATAATAATTTCATAATTACAAAAGTAATTATCTAATTACATAATCATATGTACCAACATACAAAAATTAAACATTCTTGAACAAAATTCATCATTAACAAAATACTTCAATATCAATGCCCCAATTGTACCAAATATCATTAAAATTCCACAATTATATACTTCCATAGACATAGGTTTTAAAACATAAACATTCCAAATTTCCAAATTTTCAAGACAATCTAGTCAATCCATCAAAAAATTAACCATCACCCAACTCAAATTAAACAACAACTTAATCAATTATATCTTCAATTCAACAAATTATCATCAATTTTTTGCACCCAATTTACAACATTCATAAACCCTAAAAATTATCCCTATTCCATAATTACAATTTCTAATAAAACCTAAATATCTCAATTTCATAATCACATGTTTAATCATTCAACATATATAACCAATTTAACTAACAAAACCTAATAATAAAATATACTCTAAATTTAATTCAAAACTTATTTAATTTACAAAAAACTAAAGAAATTACCTTGATTGATTACGCTTGGATGTTGGAGAAAAGCTTGAGCGGAGTCTCAAAAACGTAGGCGGGTATTTGGGATTTCGTTTGGGAAGATTTAGGGTTCAAGAGGGGAGGCGGAAGAGGGTTTGGTGTTGCAAAACAAAAGGTTCAGGAGAAAAAAATAGGGTTCGGCGGAAGAAGAAGAAAATGAGAATGGGGCGGGCTGCTAGCAACTCGCCTAGAATCCCAGGTGGGGCGTTAGGACACCGCCCGTCCCATTCATCCCACACGGTAACTTCGCACATGTACAACTCCTTCAGGCGTTATGCTAGCACTTCGCCCCATCAGGCGTGATTCTGGGACACCGCCCGTCTCTTGGGTGTGATCCTAGGATACCGTCCACTACCAGGCGTTACGTTAGGATTCCACCCACATCGAGCGTTACGCTAGGATTCCGTCGCGTGCAAGCGTTATCCTAGGATTTCGCCCGTCTTTCCAAGCACATCGCTGGGACACCGCCCAACACCAGGCGTATCGCTAGAACACCGTCCGACTATATACGGCTGTTCTTGGACCGGACCAAATACTAAATTTTTTAGTCTTTGGTCTTTTAGTATGATCGCTCCATTGTGGACGCCCTTAGGGGACCAGTGGGTGCCAAAGCATATAGGACACAACTTTGTTTACATTTTGTTTCCGATCCAGCACCTTGCCACCCAAAAAATGATTTCAGGCACATTTGACTAGGGGTGCACAAAGGTCGGTTCGGCTCGGTTCTTGGTAGAATCTTGTACCCGTACCTCCTTATGGTCGGTTCTCTACCTGTGTACCTTTACCCTGTACCCTTTACTCTCGGTTCGGTTCTTGTACCTGTATCCTCGGTTCCGGTCGGTTCTTCTACCTGTACCTTTTTTTTTT
>JAJJMC010023094.1:1886365-1912260 GCA_023531435.1 Papaver californicum
GGGGGGGCACACTTAGGCTTAAAGGTGATGTCTAACTCTTCTATTTAGACAAATCATTTGTGGACAGAGAATACAGAACTAGATAGCACTACATGTTACACAAGCAACATTTATAAGGATCCTCGCCCTAGGTGATGATACTATCTGTGTCGTATTTCTTTTTTTTTTCAAGTTTTTATGGGTGTACTTGTGAAAATTGTGGAATAACAAAAGATGAAATCGTTATGTGCAACACTGAATAGGCATCAGCATTTTTAGATTGTCATCCAGTGTTTTCGGCTGCCCTGTTTAGGACTCTTTCTGCTGTTTTTCTTTGCATGATGCTTGCTTGCCCTACCCTGTCTTCTTTAGGTTTCTTGTGCTGTTTTTCTTTGGTTCTCCTTTTGCTTTGTGATCCGGTGACCTCTTTAACTCTTTAATATATGTAGGCTGATCTGGCAAAACAGTAGCTTTGCCTTTTTTATTCTGTTCAGTTTATGTGGTAGTCAAGGAATGCCAATTTCCAACTTCATTGGATTTACTGCTCAAGTGTCTTAGTGATTGCTGAAAAGAGGGTGAAGGAGGAGACTGTGGCACTGCCTAAGAGGTTAAAGACAAAGGTAAACATCTGTATTGCAGTTTTCTGCATGGTACAAGCTAGAGACTTGCTCACCGACTGTGTTTCAAATTTAATTATGTGTACTGAATCTACTGATGGTATGGCAGTTACTTCGTATTTTGATAGACCCTTAGCAGACTTTAAACATTTGTAGAAGTGTCTTTACTCTAAAGTGTAGCTTTGAGAGTTTTTTTCTTTTTTTGCCAGGAAAGAAAAATTTAAATGAAAGTGAAAAAATTACAGATTGTTTGAGAGTAATGTTGGAATAGGACCCAACCATTCTCCCTGAATCCTAGTTCTTCTACAATACTTAGATGATGTGTCAGCCATATTATTATAATCTCTACTCAGGAATTCAACTGTAGCATAAGGGAGTTTTAAGGTATTTTTTCATTTAAGATTGTACTACTGAACCAGCTAGTCTGGTTGTTATTAGAATTGAAATGAGAAATCATTACTTTCGCATCACTGCTGAAGCAGATTTTGGCTTTTCCTCTTTCTTTGGCCAACGTAAACGCCTCTAATAAATCTAGACTTTCTGCCTACTCTGCTTTTTTTGCTATTCCTGGGATAGGGGTACACAACGGGCAGGGTGGATAGGATATGACCTATTTTACCACCATACCTGTGAAATGATGGGTAATAAAATTTTACCCGTTTCCTACCCGCCGTTAGAGTGGGTAAGATCCAATCTAACCCATCAAATAACGGGTCGGGTGTGTATAACCGTTATACGTGGTTATTTGGATTATTGGGGTCCATTGTTGGATTAATATTGTGAGGGTAAAAATTCCAAACTACACGTGGTCCAATACTATGGAAGGAGCATCAGATTATAATAAAACGAAAAACATTGAAACAAAGCTTTATAAGAAGTACTGAAACAGACAGATTCGTTGCATGATCAACACGTGGGTTGCGGGAAAGTATGTCACACTGCTCGAAACAGATAACTTTGTTGCTTCACTTACACATAAATTGCGGGAAAGCTGACGCCAGTCAAGGAAATTGACAAACATCGATGCATGAGAGACACGTTTCAGCTGTACAGGCAGCGGAACAAAAGAAACTAAAACATGGCAAGTCACTTTCAATAGCCACATGTCAGACATGTCATAATTCAAATAAGACCGCAACGTTCATCCAAATCCAGAAATAACAACTTGAGTGTAAATCCGCAGAAGAGGTACGGGATACTAAGTGAGAAACTAAGGAAAACACAAAGTACGCAAATCGAATCTTGCAGGAAACACAAATATGTCTTGCGGGATTACACTTTGCTCCAAAGACTGGATAAGAACAAACAGGTGGAAAGTCAGATTGGAGAGACCCATGAAATTGGCTATAAATACCAAACTCTCAAACAAGAATAAGGACTGAAAAGATTTGGTTAGAATTGGACATAAGGCATAGGATCAGAGCAAAGAGTTTAGGTATGAGACTTGTGTAAATTTCATAGCATAGTTGTTCTTTGATTAACTTGACTTTAATCATATAGCATAATTTCTTTCTGTAACATACAAGGATTATTAAAAATGATACAAATCTTTACTACCCGTGGATATAGACAATTTGATTGTCGAACCACGTTAAATACTTGTGTTGATTCATGTTATAATTTTTTGTACTTATTGCTAATACGTTCTAAGTGTTAATATGTATTGATTTCATTTTAAGATACCTGATTTCATTATGTTGCAAACTATGATGGTTGTGATCCAAAGGCCTAGATTTTTGGTAATCATAATTTGGCTCAAGAAACAGGGAAAAGATTTATTCTACCTGTCCAAATCTTTAGTCTTTTAAACCTTGAATTATATTACCTATGAAACCCCATATATCAAATCAGGAGTAAGTTTCTTCTTAAGTGATGTTTTAAAATTTTACATATAGTTTTCCTTTAAATTTTTTCTTTTCAATTAATGTTTATATGGAATTAACTGATATGTTCATGCATAGTACTTCTTTAATTAATACCTATTCTTAAAATTAATATTTTTTGATTATCTTATATGATCATTTAATCATGGGTTTAAAAATTTCTTTCAAAATATCATGTTCTATAATGATTCTGTAAAATAATATATTTCAAAACCATGAAATTTATGTATCACTGGATCAATTGATTGCATGAATTAAAATTGTATTATGGCTACCAAGTTTTGATTCTTAGCAAAACAGTAAAATAAGCTCTGAATTGAATTTTTTAACTAATTTCTGATATGATTGCAAAAAATGATTTAATGAACTAATAAAATCAGAGTTAAATTGAAAAGTTGTCTAACTTTTACGTGATATATCAGATTTTAACTAAATGACTTCTATCATTCAAATTGTTTTATATGCATATTACGAATGTTAAAAGTCCATGAAACACATATCTCATTATCTAAGCTCTTTCTTAGAATATTGACAAAGAAACTTCTATGACAATACAAGATTGAACGAAGAATATATCATAATACCTAAAAAAAGATTACATAAATGGAAACAATGGCAAATGGAACCATGCAAAAACAAGATGTTAATATAGGAAACTTGGGAAATCAGACAATAAAGATTCCTCAAGAAAGAGAAGTAGTGGAAGAATCCCAAGGACCACAACCCTTGAATGATCAAGCAAACAATCCAGTTAATCAGTCAGCTAATCAATCACATGAAGAAGTATCTCAAAATAGGGTTGACCCCATTCATCAACTATTAGAAGAAATGAATGAAATGCCCAAAGTACAACAGACTTGTGCAGAAAAAATTACATTCTTAACCCAAGAAAACCAAATACTCAAACAAAAGGCCCAACAAGATGCAGAAGCATCTGTAACGAGAATACAGGGGCAAGAAGCGAGCTCAAACATATCCGCAAAAAGCAAATCTAGAGTCAATAAAGATCAAAGAGTGATACTAGTGGAACCCGCACATGATGCATATTTTAATTCAAGACAAAACAAAACAAATCAGCGGTATGAACTTGATGGACTAGAGTTTGATGATTCGGAGCCACAAAACAACAAGTGGCAAAAATATTGTGAGGACTTGGAGCAAATAAAAGAAAAAATCAAAGCTTTGAAAATAAACAAGATAGTGGAAGACTTGAAGAAGTGTTGAAAGAGGAAAGCAAAACACCATTGGCCTCACACCTTGCGCATGCGTTTATCCCGCATAATTGCAATATTCCGATTTTTGAGTGTTATGATGGGATGAAGGACCCAGCGGCTCACTTAAAATACTACAATCGCAACATGACCCGTTGGAAATAGGATGATACTATCATGTGCATATATTTTCCATCAAGCTTGAAAGGGTCAGCATTATCATGGTATGATAATTTGCCGGAAGGGTCAATACGTCCGTACGCGCAGTTGACCCGTAAATTTTTAGAAACATACATTACAATAAACCAGCATATGATGGAATGGACAAGCTATTTGCACTTGCGTCCTGGGCAGAGGAGTCAATCCGAGACTACACCGATTGATGGCAAGAGATCTGTCAAGCAATAGGGAATGTGACTCCAGAAATTTCAATTAACAACTACAAATGGGGGATAGCCAACCGCATGAAAAATACGCAAGGTTGCAAGACATTCAAAAACAACATCCGAGAATAATTTCCCAGCATCAGAGGATTGCCAACAGAGGAAATTTTGTAGAACCATCAACAAGTTCCGAAAAGAGGGTTATGGGTGAAAATCCAAATATTGAATTCAAACGAGGCAGGCGGATGAAGAAAGAAAATTTAATCGCCAATTTGAGGAGTGAGCTTTCACTAGACTCAACACCCCTTACTCACAAATTCTGAATGTCATTAAGAACATGAGAGATTTCGAATGGCCATGGGCAAAAGGAAAGCAGCCATTACATAACCAGAATTCAAAGGATTATTGTGAATATCATTGCTATCAGGGCCATCCCACAAGTAGATGTAGGAATTTGAAGTTGCAAGTCCAAAAATTGATTGATATGGGAGAATTGAAAGAATTTCTTTATTTTCCTAATCCTCCACCAAGGCTAAACATGAGAAAAAACGTAAATATTCCATAAGATAACCCAACCATCAACATGATTTCTTATACAGATTCCGGTCAATCATCAATGAACGCAGCTAGTGACAAGAAGCTGCGTAAGAGGGTTCACATTTATGAGGTTTTCAAACTTGCGGGAAGAGTCGCGGAGACATGGGAGGAATGGATAGCTTCCCCGTTAACTTTTTCAGCCGGCGAGGTTAACCAGGAAGTAGAATCACATAACGATCCGTTGGTGCTCACTCCCTTGATATGTTATTTTATGACACATTCCAAAAAATGGGGTTAAAGGACGATCAACTTACACCATATTGCTACACTATCTATGGGTTTAATGGCGTAGCCTCAAAACCAAAAGGGGAAATTCTACTTGATGTAATGGCAGGACCAATAAGTATTTTTACTAAATTCAGTGTAGTGGAAGCACCATCTCCATATAATGCTATCATTGGTAGACATTGGGTACACCAATTGAAAGGAGTGACCTCAACGTATCACCAATACTTGTGATTCCCAACACCGCAAGGGGAGATGAAAATAAAAGGAGATCACAATGTTGCAAGGTCTTGTATCCTCGTAGAAACTCATACAAATGAGAAACGAGTCCAGCAGCAACAAGAGAGAAGAAAAGAGCGAAAGATAAAATCCAAAGAAGAAGCCATAAGTCAATACTTGATTATGACTGCAGGCAAGGAATCGGTGAATGAAGTAAATGAAAATACTTCATCAGAAGCAAACATGCCAAAAACTGAAGAAAAGGGCAGTATCCCAGAAAAACAATTAAAGGGAGCTCCTACACTTTTAGGGGCACCCAAATCCATTTTTTCTGCAGTCGAAGAAACCAAGAATGTAATTATAGGAATAGAAGAGTTCCCGAGAATAATTAAAATTGGAACACTAATGGAAGAAGGAAGGGAACATGATTTGGTTACTTTACTCAAAGATTATGTGGATATTTTTGCATGGAAAATGGAGGATATGCCATACATTGATCCAAGTATCGTTCGACATGAACTGCATATACATCCGGGTACAACACCATTTCGTCAACGCATACGCAAAGTGGCACCTGAGTATCATTTACCGGTTGAGAAGGAATTAAAGAAACTCATGGATGCAGGGTTTATCCACGAGGTACAATGCCCAACTTGGATATCCAACATGGTAATTTTACCAAAAAAGAATGGTGGAGTAAGGATTTGTATAGATTTTACCAACTTGAACAAGGCATGCCCAAAAGATAGTTATCCGCTTCCAAGTATTGATCAACTAGTGGATGCAGTTGAAGGACATGAAGCTTTATCTTTCATGGATGGACAGTCAGGATATAATCAGATTGCTTTAGCTGAAGAGGATCAAGAACACACTGCATTTTTTACCCCATATGGTTTGTATTGTTATACCTGAATGCCATTTGGTCTAAGGAATGCGGGGGCAACTTATCAGAGTCTGGTAGACGCAATTTTTAAACCATGGATATGCCTCGCCCTGGAAGTCTATGTAGATGATATGCTGATAAAAATTAAACTTTCAAAGGATCATCTACAAGAATTGAGAGAAATATTTGAGGCTTTATGAAAATACAAAATGAAAGTCAATCCAGAAAAATGTATTTTTTGGGTTACGTCAGGAAAGTATTTGGGGTATTTGGGAGTTTAGCCGCACTTAGCAGATTCATTGCTAGATCTTCAGACAGATGCAAGCCATTTTTTGACACGCTAAAGAAGAAAAGCAAATTTGTATGGAATGACAATTGTGAGCAAGCCTTTCAAAATATCAAAGCTTATCTCGCCACATTACTCGCACTACAAACGCCAAAGCCTGAAGAAATGCTGGCCTTGTACATAGCCGCAATAGAAGATGCTATAAGTGCGGTATTGGTACGGACAAATGAGAAAGTAGAAAAACCAGTGTACTACATTAGTAAAACTCTTAACCGCGCAGAAAGAAACTACACCAAAATTGAACAGTTAATACTGGCACTGGTTTTTGCTACACAAAAAATGCGCACATATTTTCTAACACATTATGTGCGGGTACCAAGTAAAGCCCAGCTAGAGTCTGTAATAAAGAATACGGGAAAGGTAGGGAGAATAGCAAAATGGAATGCACAACTGGAACAATTCCACATCTTGTTTGAAATACAAACTGCGCAAAAATCACAAGTTTTGGCATATTTCCTTGCGGATTTACCGTTAGATGATGATTTTGAAATTCAAGGTTTGCCTGGAATAGAGGATAATGATACCCAAGATATTTTGAGTTCTGTAAATTCCCGAACATGGGAAGTATTTGTTGATGGGGCACGAAATAAAGAAGGAGCGGGAATCGGAATTGTGAGTACAACTCCTACAGGAGATCGAATGGTACATGCATTTCGTCTTGAGTTCGGCGAACATACAAATAATATAGTGGAATACGAGGCTGTGGTTCATGCCCTTCGGCTATCGAATTGGGAATAAGTGATGTGCGTCTAAGAAGTGATTCACAATTAATAATTCGACAGGTCGAGTTGAAATATCAAGCGCTTGATGAAGATCTGATTGAATACAAGAATCTTGTGCAAAAATTGGTATCTCAAATTCCAAATATAATTTTTTGAAATTTATCTAGAGATTAGAATCGCCATGCTGATGCATTATCATTTATTTCTTCTATGATAAAAGATCAGAATACATCAGTAGTCAAAATAGGGCTCATCTATGAGCCGTCAATTAAGTTGTGGGCAGTTGAAAACATGGAAGAAGAAGTTGGTGAAGATATTGAGGATGCAGCTGTTAAAGATGATGCAAATTTTCCATAAAAATCAGAAGACGAATTATCCGAAGAAGATTGGAGGATCTCAATACACCAATACTTACAAAATGGATTATTGCCTGCAGACACTAAAGAAGTAAGGAAAGTGCAATCAAAATCTATAAATTATCAACTGCGGGATAAGATTCTATACCGCAGGTCTTTTTTGGGACCGTTACTTTGATGTTTATCACAAAAAGAAGGGAAACGTATTCTCATTGATATTCATTATGGAGATATGGAAAATCATAGCCACTTGTACTAAAAGCAAAAACGCAAGATTACTACTGGCCATTTATGCATAAAGATGCGGAGAATATGGTAAAAAAGTTTGAAGAATGTCAACACTTTGCGAAAAGAATCAAAGCTCCCGCAACAGAACTCAATTCCGTACTCAGCCCTTGGCCATTTGCAAAATGGGGAGTAGACATTGTTGGGCCGTTAGTGGAAGGCACTCAAAAAAGAAAATATTTGATTATAGCCACAAATTATTTCACTAAATGGGTTGCGGCCAAAGATCTTGCTCATATCAGAGATACATATGTTTTTTTAAATTTTTATTCGAAAATATAATTTGCAGATTTAAAATTCCGGTAGCCATAGTTTCGGATAATGGATAGCAATTACAAGGGAAAAATATCGATATGCTTTTCGAAGCATTTAATATTCAAAAGAACAAGTCCACTCCACTCTATCCTCAAAGTAACGGGCAAGCCAAAGCAACATATAAGACAATTGCCATGAATATGAAAAAGACTCTAGATGGTCATCATAAACGATGGTGTGAACAACTTCATAATGCTTTATGGGCATATCACACAACAAAGAGATTCCACTGGAGAGTCACCATTTCTTCTTATTTATGGAGCGGAAGCAGTTATTCCGACATAAATCATTTTGCCCACAACAAGGACAGAAGCGTGGGAAAAGAATTTGAACTCAGACCTAATGCTTGAAAAGTTGGATGCCTTAGAAGAAAGAAGAGAAGTTACGCTTCAAAGGATGGAAAATTATCAAAGAAGATTGGCAAGAGAATACAATAAAAAAGTGAAGTTGCGGAACTTTGTGGAAGGAAAATATGTTCTACGGCAAATCCCGGAATACCAAAGGGATAAAAAAGCAAGAAAATTTGCACCTACATGGGGAGGACCTTATATTATACAAGATATTGCGGGACAAGGTTCATACCACTTGCGGAATATGGATGGAGAAATTTTACGGCATCCATGGAACGCACAATATCTCAAACCATATTACCACTAAACCATCAATGCAATCATACAATAATTTGGCTTCATACTAGGTAAAGCAGAACAAATGCAATCTCTCTAGAAAGTCCATGTAAATGTCTATGAGTGTATGACTATTGGATCTTTCACCATAGGGATGCCTAACATGACATTAATTATTGTATCAGTAATTTCAGGAGATTCTCTAGGGACCGTATCCTAATTTCCTCCTGGCCAGAGAGAAGTTAGACATGCGATACAACCCTTCAAAGTAACTCAAGGTACAATATTGCCTTGCGTTTAATCAATACACACTCATTCAATGCACTAACAATCATTATATATATATATATATTCATAAATTGTTTTGTAGGGACAAAAATACAGGACAAAATAAAGGTGCAAGCACAATAAAAAAAAGGAAAACTAAGCAACAAGAAAGCAAAGGAAAATTCGCAACCGAGTTGTCTCTATCATTAGTCATTTGCATGATACAAGAAAACGGGAAGTTGTGTCATGACCCGGAACAAGAAAATCCCGCAAGGATATTATGATGCATCACACTGAGCTTGCGATTGTTTCCCTCCAACCTCTCTGATTATGCCCGCGCCTCAAGAAGACAGGAAAAAAAAAGCCAGCTAGTATGGACAAGGACGTAATGCTAGAGCAACCTCCTGGTGTTTTGACTGGCATAAAGTTTAGTCTTTTGAATGAAGATAACTTGGAGAAGCACTCCGCTATCCCAGTAGAAGCTGTGAATGATGTTACAGATCCTAAAATGAAGTTTAAAGCTGCGAGTGCAAAAGATTATTTTGGAAAGAATATTTCTGAAATTATTGAAGAAGTGACAGATAACATTCCTAGGAAGTTTTTCAGTAAAGATCTTGAACTTCTAAAGGATTACTGGGATTTTATCATGAAAGATTCATAAAAAGTAGAAAGCGATTTCAAATCCACAGGAGATCTCTTACATCAAAAGAATTGTTCTAAAACGACGATTGCCTCTTCTTTCTTTAATATCAGTTACACCAAATTGTGGCTGGGTAGTGTTTACTTTCCGCAGGGTTGGGAGCGAAACATGTAAGGTTGGTTTTTCCCTGCTACGTATGCTACATTCATCTAACATGTGCCACCAATTCTCGTTATATTGAGTAAGGGATCGGGCTAGACCAAGCTTGGGTTTATTGCGGCTTGCGAAAACCTCAAATTGGAAAGAATTCTCACTTTGGTACAGAGGAAGTTTCAAACCCACATCCAACACTTTTGCGGGAATTAACATCCTGTTGCTGCTGTACATAAATCCCTCCATCATCTCCAACGAGATAATTTTTTACCTAAACAGGAAAACCAGAGAAGATGAGTTCACTATGATCAAAAGCAAGAACAAAGCAGAAGAACAACAAGATGTACATTGAATCAGAACACAGACCAGTAAACAATTTTCTAATCAAGGAAAGAAAAAGATCACGATAGGACAACCAGACATCAAAACTAAAATATCATCATTATCATTACCACCATTCACTCCAACAAACAACAAACAGATAAATAAGAACACCATCAACATCATCACCACCACCGATTACTCTAAAAGATTCAGAAGTAGATAAATAAACAAATACATAATATAAAAAGTTAAGAGGATTACCTGTAACGAAGTAAAAGACAGAAGGAAGATCTGATGATTGAATAAAACGAAAACTTGATCCCGATGCAAAAATCCTTAATCATAAAAAGTTTAGGAGAATGAAAAGGCACAGAGGAATCTTTGCAAAGTTCAAAAGAATGAAAAACACAAAAACTTTAAGAAGAAGAAGAAGACAAAGGATATAAAAAATGAGATAGGGGTAGTGACTAACATTAAATAGGAGAAGACTGAAACTGACGAACCGTCGAAAACTCAAAGAGAGAGAAACTTTATCAGAGATTTAATTTCCTCGAAACTGCCAGCTGACATAAACGTGGGGAGAGAAGTTATTGCAAGTGTAGAAGTCAAAATGGTAATAATCATTTTTCCTTTTCAAATTTTTACCATATGTCAAAATTCAAAAGAAAAAAGGGGGCAAATTGTGAGGGTAAAAATCCCAAACTACACGTGGTCCAATACTATGGAAGGAGCATCAGATTATAATAAAATGAGAAACACTGAAACAAAGATTTATAAGAAGTACTGAAACAGAAAGTTTCGTTGCATGACCAACACGTGGGTTGCGGGAAAGTATGACACACTGCTCGAAACAGACAGCTTTGTTGCTTCACTAATACATAAGTTGCAGGAAAGCCTGACACAGTCAAGAAAACTGACAAACATCGATGCATGAGAGACACGTTTCAGCTGTACAGGCAACGAAACAAAAGAAACTAAAGCATGACAAGTCACTTTCAATAGCCACATGTCAGACATTCCATAATTCAAATAAGACCACACCGTTCATCCAAATCCAGAAATAACAACTTGAGTGTAAATCCGCAGAAGAGGTACGAGATACTAAGTGATAAACCAAGGAAAACACGAAGTACGCAAATCGAATCTTGTGGGAAACACAAATATGTCTTGCGGGATTACACTTCGCTCCAAAGACTGGATAAGAACAAACAGGTGGAAAGTCAGATTAGAGGGACCCATGAAATTGGCTATAAATACCAAACTCTCAAACAGGAATAGGGACTGGAAAAATTTGGTTAGAAATTGGACATAAGGCATAGGATCAGAGCAAAGAGTTTAGGTATGATACTTGTGTAAATTTCATAGCATAGTTGTTCTTTGATTAACTTGACTTTAATCATATAGCATAATTTTTTTCTATAACATACAAGGATTAATAAAATTATACAAATCTTTACTACCTGTGGATGTAGACAATTCGAACCACGTTAAATACTTGTGTTGATCCATGTTACAATTTTTTGTACTTATTGCTAATATGTTCTAAGTGTTAATATGTATTGATTTCATTTTAAGATACCTGATTTCATTATGTTGCAAACTATGATGATTGTGATCAAAGGCCTATACTTTTGGTAATCACAAATATGTTTTGTCTTAATCAATTAAACTAGTGAGAGATAAGATTCTCGAAAGAATGCAATCCATCAAACAAGTGAGTGAACTTCAACTGTTGTGGAGTAGTACCCTCAAGTTGTGTTGTGTTAGTTGATGAGTTGTTGCATCCTTTGATGTCCTTTTCTGTCATCCGATCAACTTGTTCCCCAACAAGCTTCGTCGAATTCTTGGCCTTGATTTGAACATCCCTTGTTTTGATAAGCGAGGAACTTGGCAGCAAAGGAAAACCAAATTCATCACCTATGTAATCAGCGCAAATTGCATTAGAACCGATGCTACCGAAAACGGATATCCTTAATTATGATTAAGATTAATGAAAAACTTTAAGTAAACGAAAGAGTTTTTCGAACTGTATTATGGGAAGGAAGTGAAAGGGAAATAGTTTTTAGGTTTTTCTTAAGATCAACCACTTAGATGATGGACAAGGGAAGGATCAACGGATATAATAAATCATAATATAATTAGGCGGGTAGAATAGGATAATTTTGAGATTCACCCGTCATCCTATCAGTTTGATGGTGGATAGTGAAACTTTACCCATCACCCTACCCTTCGAACGGTGGGTAGGATACGAATACAGATAAAATCATGGCTGGTAGGGTAGAAATGACGGGTAGGGTTGGTATGTGCAACCCTATCCTGGGATGATTTTACAGGCCTCAAAATTTTTTGAACAGACATCATAATCATACAAAATCCTGTTAGATTTTTATTTTTGTTAAAAAAGCATCACTGTATAAAAGCAAGCAATCTGCAAGTAGAGTATTAATCAAAAAATTCAGGCCCTGAGCCGCATTTCTACCACCACTTTCATTGCAAGTTTAGTAGGATTGTGACGATCAAGGATTTTTCCTTGGAAAATTTGAAAACACTTATCTCTCCAAATACTCCATGCTACAGTAAATACAACAGGGGCCTTATCCTTGAAGTGGTCATTACATGACCATTTAAGGATCCAATCTTTGATAACAATGTCAGAATTAATATCTATCAAGATATCAGAGTAATAAGGGGTAAGAGACTAAACTAATTTAGCAAAATTATATTTGAATAGGAGATGTTCAGATGTTTCTGGACTGCTAGAATCCCACATGCTGCAAATTTTATCATGATTAGAATTATAAGAATGCAATTTGGCTTTAGTGGCCAAAATAATTTCATAGCATTTCCATACAAATAGTTGGACTTTTTATTGCCAATTCATCCTCCATAGAGAACTGTATACAAGGTTAACAGATTGAGGATTATGTGGAAATCAAGAGAGAGTGTTACCCACTAATGAGGAGAAAGTCCTATCTTTATAAATTGATTATGTACAACTAAAAGTATATTCTTATTGGGTAAAATATCTAGGATACATTGTTCACGAAACAATGTATGCTATTTTTACAATGCACAAACATATGTATACAGACTAGACTTGGAATAACCTTGTGCACACACACTATATTGCATTATCTCATGTAACCAGACCATGAGACTCATATTTCAACACTCCCCATCAAGCGGATGCGTAGATATCTAGCATACCAAGCTTGTCAAGATAAATGTTGAATAATCGACTTGGAACTCCCTCAATATGTCTGCAATATGATTTTCTGTTCTTACAAAGGGATTGTTGATGACTCATTCATTCAAATTCTCTTTGATAAAATGTCTATCCACTTCCACATGTTCGGTTCTATCATGTTGGACTGGATTGTGGGCAATGCTGATGACAGCCTTGTTATCGTGATATAACTTTGTAGAACCTGTAGGGTTGAATCCAATCTCTGTTAACAGTATTCTTAACCATAATACCTCACAAATTCTTTATGTCATATCCCTAAACTCTGTTACTGCACTAAATCTAGCTACAACCGATTGATTCTTGCTGCACCAAGTTATTAGGTTTCCTCCCACAAATGAACAATGGCCAGAGGTAGACCTACGATAAATCAATGATCCTACCCAATCTGCATTAGTGTATGCCTCAATATCCATTTGATTATTCTGAGAAAATAATAAGCCTTATGCTGGTGTAGATTTTAAGTATCAAAGTATTCGATACATTGCATCCATATGTGTCTCTAGTGGAGCATGCATAAACTGGCTTACAACAGTCACAGAGTATGCAATATCAGGACGAGTATGAGACAAGTAAATTATTTTTATCAATAACCTTTGATACTCTCTTTATTCACCGGAATACCGTCGGTGTCTTCTCCTAAATTCTGAGTTGGTTCTACTGGTGTTTCAATAGACCTTCCGCCCATTATCACTGTCTCGGCTAAAAGATTCACAACATATTTTCTTTGATAGTTGTAGATACCCTTTTTTGATCTTCCCACTTCAACTCCTAGAAAGTAACACAACTCCCCTAGGTCATTTATCTCAATTTCTTTGGCCAAGTAAGATTTCACCTTCACCATTTCTTCCACATCATCACCTGTCATTACAATGTCATCCACATAGATAATAACATGGTGATTTTTCCATTCCGTGAACGTTTGAGGAACAAGGTATGATCTGCCTGACTTTGACTAAATCCATATCTCAACATACTTTTTGGGTAAAACCTACCAAACTATGCCCTTGGAGACTGCTTTAAACCATATAAGGATTTCTTCAACTTGTATACTTTTTATTCATTATTAACTGTTTAAAATCCAAGAGAAATGTCCATATATATTTCCTCTTCCAAATCACCGTTCAAAAAAGTATTCTTTAATCGAACAGTTGAAGTGTCCATTCCTTGTTTCTTGCCAAAGATAACAGGACACTAATGGTGTTCATATTAGCAATAGGTTCAAAGGTTTCTTGATAGTCAATTCCATAAGTCTAAGTACAACCCTTGGATACTAATCTTGCTTAATTTGTATCTTTCACTCAATGCAACCAACTGTCTTTGTCACGGACCGGAAAATTCTGCTCCCCGGCGCGTTACGCTGGGCAGGCCAAAACTCCCCGATGCGCGATTAATAGATAGTTACCGGACCTTAAAGCTTAACTTTTTGCTGCGTATGCGGGTAGCTTTGACTTTCCAAGCATGCTTTGCAAGCATGATCCTCAGAAACGTAGTTTCCTTACCATTCCAACTCACCCTTGTTGTGCAAAGGAAAAGGGCTATTAAAGCCAATGGTGAATGCATTTGGCAAGCATCACATAAATACGATCATTGTCCAGGCCTAACTCTTGCCTTAGACTAGCACCTATAGATCATTTCAATCCTATTTTCTAATTTCATAAATGTGTTTCGACCATGCGCTAGCGCCTGCACTGATCTTTTTCTTGCCAAGGGTGCCACATCCAGGCACATGCCATTCCATGCTGCAACGGTTGCTAGGAAGTATGAACAATCCATCAAATGGAATTGCAACTACCTCATCAAGTGTGGCAACAATCATCTCTTGACTTAATATTGCCAAGCCAGATGATACGAGTTACCATAATGTCGCAATCACCTCTAAATTAGATGATATAAGCGACAAGGTGCTGCACCTCAATGCATTGCATTGCGGCTGCCTACGTACCCAACCCGTACCTTGAAGGGATCAAGCATGACCGTAGTTCATCAAAATGTCAATTCGAAAGGAACAAGCAACTCAAGTCTATTAAGGCAAAGCCAACATCATTTCCAACTTCATTGCAAGGCGAAAGGCCAAGCAAAGCCTAGACCGTATAGGCCGAAGGACTTTCGCAAGGTATGCACTAGCTTGTGCATAGCTATCGCTAGTTATTATGCAAATATGCATTCTCAAGTACGTAGCATGATTGAATGATGCTTTCGCATAATTCAAGCTTTATAGGCTAAGCTATAAGCATATTGATGCTTATGCATCAAGTATGCTCCAACATTTAGGCCACAATGCATATATTTATGTATGCATTACCGCTCATGCACATTTAAGCTTCATAAGTTAAGCTACAAGCATATTGATGCTTTAACATCAAGTATGCTCCAACGTATAGGCCACATCGCATGCATTACCTCTCATGCACATCTAAGCTTCATGGGTTAAGATACAAGCATATTGATGATTTAGCATCAAGTATGCTCCAACGTATAGGCCATATCAGATGCATTACCTCTCATGCACATGTAAGCTTCATCGGTTAAGCTACAAGCATATTGATGCTTTAGCATCATGTATGCTCCAACGTATAGGCTACGTCGCATTTATATGTGCATTACTGCTCATGCACATTCAAGCAAATCTCCCTCCCTATATATTTTTTTTTCACATTTCTATAAATAAATATAAGAATAAGAAGTGACATCCATCGACTGCACAAGGCCGAGAATGAAGTTTTCTTGCCAAATCCAAGCGAAGCGTTCTCAAGTAAGCTACAAAGAACACGCTAATGCATCACGGTGATGCATTCTGGGCTCGGTGATGTATTCTAAATAATGCATCACGGCAAAATAATACCTTAGTACTATAATGCATTCTTCGAATAACGACATTGGCTCGGTGATGCATTCTTAATAATGCATCACGGCATAATAGTTCCTTAACACTATGATGCATTCGTCGAATAACGACATTGGCTCGGTGATGCATTCTCAATAATGCATCACGGCATAATAGTGCTTTAGCACTATGATATATTCATCGAATAGCGACATTGGATCGGTGATGCATTCTCAATCATGCATCACGACATTATAATGCCTTAGTACTATGATGCATTAATCGAATAGTGACATTGGCTCGGTGATGCATTCTCAATAATACATCACGGGATAAAAGTGCCTTATCACTGTATTTCGGGGTCAAGGCATCAACACCATGATGCATTCCTAAACGATCTTTATAAGCTTAGGGTGAAGCTTCAACCCAGGCAATGACGCGTCCTTGAGTAAGCTTCATGCAAAAATTGTGGGTGTTACATTCTTACCACCTTCAAAGAATTTCGTCCTCGAAATTTAACTCAAAAACTATTGTGGACAAGCTTCATCGATTAAGGTTTCCTATGCATATGTCTCATTCCATGATGCACAGAAATCTCGCAAGGGTCCAATGTTTGTTAATGAGCACAAATTAGAACCTTGTGAATATGCGTCTCATACCGCATATCCAAGAATCCTAATAGGGCCCACAATTGCCACAAACGCCAATTGAGACCTTCCGAACATACGTCCCATTCTGCATGCTCGAGGATCAACAAAGATTTTATAATTCTACTGAGAAAAATCAAATTGGGTCCCTGAACATGCGTCCCAAACCACATGCTTAAGAATGCAAAAGAATTTACTCAACACGAGATCTTAAGTGGACGTCCCATTCCATACACTTAAGAATCCCCAAAGTTCACAGAAGTTGAAAAAGAGTCATCATAAATTGATAAGCAGTTCCTAGCGTAGTACTGTGAGGACCAATTCTAATGCCAATGCAGTCGGATGCAAGCCATCGTCTTGGAAAATCTTCCACTCGTAAGTGGGTGATAGCCAACCTGACAACGCACACTGTTCCAGCGACGGGTGGGGATGTTCAGTCCCATGCTAAGGGTAGTCGGATACCAACCACCGTTCCAAACGGGTTTTCTGGCAAACTCACAGAACTAGGTGAAGCTCCTCCAAATCTTAGCGGAGTAAGTAGTAAGTTACAATTTCTTTTTGTATAGGCATTTGGATGGATTTATCCACCCTATTTTCGCACAACGATTGGCCTACTCTTCCAACTTTTTCTATTTCCTTTGAAGGAAAATTTTGTAGTCGTATTATAAATACTCACTGACGAGTCCAAAACTCACAGTCCCTAGTGTTTTCTCAGAACTTGCTCTGATACCATCTGTCACAGACCGGAAAATTCCGCCCCCTGGCGCGTTGCGCTGGGCAGGCCAAAACTCCCTGATGCGCGATTAAGAGATAGTAACCGGACCTTAAAGCTTAACTTCTCGCTGCGTATGCGGGTAGCTTTGCCTTTCCAAGCATGCTTTGCAAGCATGATCCTCGGAAACATAGTTTCCTTACCATTCCAACTCACCCTTGTTCTGCAAAGGAAAAGGGCCATTAAATCCAATGGTGAATGCCTTTGGCAAGCATCATATAAATACGATCATTGTCCAGGCCTAACTCTTGCCTTGGACTAGCACTTATATGCCATTTCAAGCCTATTTTCCAATTTCATAACTGTGTTTCGACCATGCGATGGAGCCTGCACTGATCTTGTTTTTGCCAAGGGTGCAACATCCAGGCACATGCTATTCCATGCTGCAACGGTTGCTAGGAAGTATGAACAATCCATCCAACGAGATAAATTTTTATCTACATAGGAAAACAAGAGAATATGAGTTCACTAGTATCAAAAGCAAGAACAAAGCAGAAGAACAACAAGATGTACATTGAATCAGAATATAGACCAGTAAACAATTTTCTGATCAAGGAAAGAAAAAGATCACGATAGGACAACCAGACATCAGAACTAAAATATCATCATTATCATTACCACTGTTCACTCCAACAAACAACAAACAGATAAATAAGAACACCATCAACATCATCATCATCACCGATTACTCTAAAAGATTCAGAATTAGATAAATAAAAAAATACATTAGAGAAAAAGTTAAGAGGATTTCATGTAACAAAGTAAAAGACAGAAGGAAGATCTGATGATTGAATAAAACGAAAACTTGATCCCGATGTAAAAATCCTTAATCATAAAAAGTTTAGGAGAATGAAAAGGCACAGGGGAATCTTTGAAAAGTTCAGAAAAATGAAAAGCACAAAAACTTTAAGAAAAACAAGAAGACAAAGGATATAAAAAATAAGATAAGGGAGTGACTAACATTAAATAGGAGAAGACTGAAAATGAAGAACCGTCGAAAACTGAAAGAGAGAGAAACTTTATCAGAGATTTGATTTCCTCGAAACTGCCAACTGACAGAAACGTGGGGAGCGAAGTTATTGCAAGTGTAGAAGTCGAAAGGGTAATTATTATCTTTCCTTTTCAAATTTTTACCATATGTCAAAATTCAAAAGAAAAAAGGGGGCAAATTGTGAGGGTAAAAATCCCAAACTACACGTGGTCCAATACTATGGAAGGAGCATCAGATTATAATAAAACGAGAAACACTGAAACAAAGCTTTATAAGAAGTACTAAAACAGACAGCTTCGTTGCATAACCAACACGTGGGTTGCGGGAAAGTATGGCACACTACTCGAAACAGATAGCTTTGTTGCTTGACTAACATATAAGTTGCGGGAAAGCCTGACACAGTCAAGGAAACTGACAAACATCGATGCATGAGAGACACGTTTCAGCTGTACAGGAAACGAAACAAAATAAACTAAAGCATGATAAGTCACTTTCAATAGCCACATGTCAGACATGCCATAATTCAAATAAGACCGCACCGTTCATCCAAATCCAGAAATAACAACTTGAGTGTAAATCCGCAGAAGAGGTACGAGATACTAAGTGAGAAACCAAGGAAAACACGAAGTACGAAAATCGAATCTTGCGGGAAACATAAATATGTCTTGCGGGATTAGACTTCGCTCAAAAGACTGGATAAGAACAAACAGGTGGAAAGTCAGATTGGAGGGACCCATGAAATTGGCTATAAATTCCAAACTCTCAAACAAGAATAGGGACTGGAAAAATTTGGTTAGAACAGGACATAAGGCATAGGATCAGAGCAAAGAGTTTAGGTATGAGACTTGTGTAAATTTCATAGCATAGTTTTTCTTTGATTAACTTGACTTTAATCATATAACTTAATTTCTTTCTGTAACATACAAGGATTAATAAAAATGATATAAATCTTTACTACCCGTGGATGTAGACAATTTGATTATCGAACCACGTTAAATACTTGTGTTGATTCATGTTGCAATTTTTTATACTTATTGCTAATATGTTCTAAGTGTTAATATGTATTGATTTCATTTTAAGATACCTGATTTTATTATGTTGCAAACTATGATGGTTGTGATCCAAAGGCCTAGATTTTTGGTAATCACAAATATGTTTTGGCTTAATAAATTAAACTAGCGAGAGATAAGATTCTCGAAAGAGTGCAATCCATCAAACAAGGGAGTGAACTTCAGCTGTTGTGGAGTAGTACCCTCAAGTTGTGTTGTGTTAGTCGATGAGTTGTTGCATCCTTTAATGTCCTTTTCTGTCATCCGATCAACTTGTTCGCCAACAAGCTTCGTCGAATTCTTGGCCTTGATTTGAACATCCCTTGTCTTGATAAGCGAGGAACTAGGTAGGAAAGGCAAACCAAATTCATCACCAAAGTAATCAGCGCAAATTGCATTAAAACCGATGCTACCGAAAATGGATATCCTTAATTATGATTAAAATTAATGAAAAACTTTGAGAAAACGAAAGAGTTTGGTCGAACTGTATTATTGGAAGGAAGTGAAAGGGAAAGAGTTTTTAGGTTTTTCTTATAAAAGATCAACGGCTTAGATGATGGACAAGGGAAGGATCAACGAATATAATAAATCATAATATAATTAGGCGGGTAGAATAGGATAATTTTGAGCTTCACCGGTCATCCTATCCGTTTGATGGTGGATAATGAAACTTTACCCATCACCCTACCCTTCGAACGGCGGGTAGGATACAAATACAGATAAAATCATGGCGGGTAGGGTAAAAATGACGGGTAGGGTTGGGTATGTGCAGCCCTATCCTGGGATGATTTTACAGGCCTCAAAAATTTCTGAAACAGGCATCATAATCATACAAACTCATGTTAGATTTTTATTTTTGTTAAAAAAAGCATCACTGTATAAAAGCAAGCAATCTGCAGGTAGAGTATTAATCACAAAATTCAGACCCTGAACCGCATTTCTACCACCACTTCCTGTCCCTGGTTTTTAAAACTAGACAAGTACAAAGTAAAGTTACTCATTTACTAATTGAATTTCATGGCAAGTTTAGTAGGATTGTGATGATCAAGGCTTTTTCCTTGGAAAATTTGAAAACACTTATCTCTCCAAATACTCCATGCTACAGTAAATACAACAGGGGCCTTTTCCTTGAAGTGGTCATTACATGACCATTTAAGGATCCAATCTTTGATAACAATGTCAGAATTAATATCTATCAAGATATCAGAGTAATAAGGGGTAAGAGACTAAACTAATTTAGCAAAATTACATTTGAATAGGAGATGTTCAGATGTTTCTGGACTGCTAGAATCCCACATGCTGCAGATTTTATCATGATTAGAATTATAAGAATGCAATTTGGATTTAGTGGCCAAAATAATTTCATAGCATTTCCATACAAATAGTTGGACTTTTTATTGCCAATTCATCCTCCATAGTGAACTGTATACAAGGTTAACATATTGAGGATTATGTGGAAATCAAGAGAGAGTGTTACCCACTAAAGAGGAGAAAGTCCTCTCTTTATAAATTGATTATGTACAACTAAAAGTATATTCTTATTGGGTAAAATATCTAGGATACCTACAATGCACAAACATATGTATACAAACTAGACTTGGCATAACCTTGTGCACACACACTATACTGCATTATCTCATGTAACCAGACCATGAGACTCATATTTCAACACTCCCCATCAAGCGGATGCGTAGATATCTAGCATACCAAGCTTGTCAAGAAAAGTGTTGAATAGTCGACTTGGAACTCTCTCAATATGTCTGCAATCAGATTTTCAGTTCTTACAAAGGGATTGTTGATGACTCCTTCATTCAAATTCTCTTTGATGAAATGTCTATCCACTTCCACATGTTCGGTTCTATCATGTTGGACTGGATTGTGGGCAATGCTGATGATAGCCTTGTTATCGCGATATAACTTTGTAGAACCTGTAGGGTTAAATCCAATCTTTGTTAACATTATTCTTAACCATAATATCTCATAAATTCTTTAAGTCATATCCCTAAACTCTGTTTCTGCACTAAATCTAGCTATAACTTTGTAGAACCTGACAGCTACATCACCTAGCTCGAGTCATCATCACAGGCCATTAATCACCGAGTAACCACATCATCATTACCATCACATCAACTCCCGAACCAGTTCATATCAACACAGAATCACGTTATCATTATTATTCTCGTCATCCATAATCAGCAAGAGCTCCACCATCTGATCGTGATCATCATGAACTCATCTTCAATCCTCGAGAATTATCCATACCTTCCACTGCAGGCTCGAGTCATCATCAGCTCATTCACACAGACTTGAGCAACACCATCCATTAAGAATTCGAACTCCATTATCACAGTCTCGATAGAACTGCCATGATCAAACCATCATCATCACCTCGATAGAGATTCCACTAGAACAACCACATACCTTCAAAATTTCTCTGCTCGAATCTTACCCATGCCAGAAAATCCATTCAATACTTCACTCCACCATTCGAACTTAAATCAGGTTTCAACTTTAAATCTTGATCATCACGATCAATCACAGCGACAACCATTCTCCACAACTCTCGCTGTTGACAAGTTATTCTCAAATGTCCTATAATCTACTTCATTCTTTTCTTCCCAGGATATCTCGAGTTGTCCCTTGAAACCATTAAATCAAAGCCATTAATTATTACCAAAAACAGCCGGCAACAGCTTGACCTAGTTCTTGTTGTTCGAAGAGGGGGAAAGAAGAAGGTGGTGCCCCTTATCAAGTTGACCGGTGCTGATAGATTTATTCAAATATGGGCAGCCCTTATCCAGAATCACAGGTTCCTTTAACAATTTTCATTGAAAAGACCATTTTACCCTTTATTCTCATTTTTCTCATAACTTTTTTATACGAAGTCGGATTGACCTCGTTCTTTTGCCGTTGGCTTCATTATGCAATTTCCTACAAGATGGAAGGTAGAAACACTGGAATAGACTGAGTTATACTGGTTCTTTGGCAATTCTTCTCTTGTAAAGCTCCATTTCACTTGTTTCAAAGATGTAACCTAATAAAACACAAAAACTACAAAAGTAATACTAACACACGGTAATTCACACAAAATCTAGCAAATAAGTATAAGGAAATGATACTTAAAATGTATAAATTATGCACTTATCAAATTCCCCCACACTTGCCTTTTGCTAGTCCTCGAGCAAACTACAAATCTAAACTAATCTAAAACACAACTCCCTTTCATTGAGGAAACGGTTACACTTAGCATGTGTAACAAGCCTTTAAACCCCTAGATGTCCCTAGTGGATGAGTTATAGTCTCGTGAGGGTTTACAAGAGATTTACCCACAAAACCTACTCCAACTTCTAAGTATTCCAAAGTACCTGCATCCAAAGAGCTACGAAGACATAAAGTTTCTGAACACTAACAATAAGAAGTTAGAAGTATAAAGAACATTATTCTCATGCTTAACTCTTGAGTTAGGAGAAAACCACCATGTAAAAGGATCTAGGTTCGAGAGTGACCGAATATTTCTGCCTCACCAATAGGTTTTTATGAATTTGATACTCAAAGGATGCACTTTATGGTTCACACATGTGTGCAGGTGATGTAATTTTAGAAAGTGGTAAATAAAGAGGTTCGTTACTCGAACTTGTGAAGGTAATGATTTTAGAAAATATTGGACTTAACCTAAACTAATAAAAATCAGGAAAATACACTAGAGATGATTTTTAGAAAATATGGAGAAAACTAGGAATCAGGATTCAGTTATTTCTAACAATTCATGTGATTAATCATGTAATTCTTTTTAACAATTTAATTCAAGTTTGCCAAAAATATGTTTCCTAAAAGAATAATTGTAAATCCTAAGCATGAGACATCAAGAGTAATTAACTAAGCATGACCCATCAAAAGAGAACACAACTATTTAATAAAAACCATTTTTTTCTAATTTAAATCCATGCAAATAATAATAAAAGAATTATAAATAATTATTAGAAAATAATTAAATCACATAAAATTGAGAAAAATACCTTATCCATCATCCCAGTAAATAAACTTACCCCATGGTGAAGAAAACTTGCTCAAAAGTTGGTTTCATTGCTCAAAATATTGATTACAAGGTTTAAGAATAGTGCAACAGCTGAACAGATACGTATATAAGTGTCACAGAACAGGGTTCAGCTGTTACAAAGAGCTTTAAGCAACAGAACGTTCAAAACTTAACGCAACAGGAGCAGAGCTGCAACAGTGGAACAGCAACACTTATAAATGTTACTGAGTCGTCTTCTTCGGTGATGGTGGATGAAGAACACGCCGGCCGGAGCACCAGCAGGTCACCGGCGGCACCGGAACTTCACCGGATTTTCTCTGAATCGCTCCCTAGGCTTCTGTATATGTTTTTCTTCGATTCTTTTGGTATTTATAGACTTCACAAACCCTAGAGAGAGTTCTAAACCTAACAGAACTCTCTCAAATCACTCCAATTCTTCAATCCCAATCCAAACAGGAACCGAGTCCTGATTCCGGCCAGAAATGGGTTTCTCGAGCTGATTTCACGGGATTTCTTGATGTCTTTCGATTTCTTCCAACTCTAATTGCAATGGGTCATCTTCAATTGCCGAAAACAACCCAAAAATCGCAACCAAATCCATTCCTGTTTGAAACAGGACTTTCCCGATGAGTTGGATCGGCCGATCCTGGGTTAACTCGCTGGCTCGCTGGGTTGACCCGCTGGCTCGCTGGGTTGACCCGCTGGCTCGCTGGGTTGACCCGCTGGCTCGCTGGGTTGACCCGATCCAGCTCAGCCCGATCCAAGGGTGCCCCAATCCAAAGTGTGGGTGCCTTGATCCATTTTCCCGGGTGCTTTGAACACTTTTTGAGCCAATTTTTCCACAAATCTTTATTCTTCTAATGTACCTACAAAAGCAATAAAACACGTAATAGACACAAAATCGAATACTAACTCACTAGAAATTAAGGTGCAAATTAGACACTAAAATGTGTCTATCAGCAGGCAGGAATGAAGATATAAATCATACACACGTTGAATGGTATGAAGGAAAGGTAACATTCCGAATCATATGGAGATGTTATCCCATAGAAAGTGGGACGAAAAAGAACCCCTTTTTATTTTTCTAGTGACCTATAATAACGGAAATTAACCACTATGCAAGGATGGGAATGCTTACTTACCTTCTCATCCGATCGGCAATCAACACCACTCTCACAGCATCCAATAGAAACGTCTTCGGTCTTCAACTGTAGATGATGAACTCTTGAACTTCGTAGATCCTTGAATTTATAACTCATTTCCTCCATTTCTTGTTATTAGAAACTTCTCTATAGATTTCTTCTTCCCCACGGCCTTATTGAATGAATACAAAAGAAAATCTACAATAAAGCAATAATAATCGTGTTTTTTTTTTTGGTTATTTTATAAACTGAAAAATAAATGATGAAATTACTACGACCGTGGGATAAAGACTTTACCACTTGATTCTGAACTTCACTAACTCACATCTTTTGATTTCTTTCGCTTTTGTACATAAGTCTTTAACATGTTAATTGTACTGTTGCTTTACTTGAATATGAAATTTGCTCTTGCTTAAACGGTTGCTTTTAAACCTTGACTGTCTTCAAATTTTCTTCCAATTTCTGATGTTCTGCTTGTTGATAATATGTTTTTATGGACCTGTTATTGTCGAGAGAATGGTGTGATAGACACATTTTAGTCTGAATTGCACCTTAATTTCTAGTGAGTTAGTATTCGATTTTGTATCTATTACGTGTTTTTATGCTTTTGTAGGTACATTAGAAGAATAAAGATTTGTGAAAAAATTGGCTCAAAAAGTGTTCAAGGCACCCGGGAAAATGGATCAAAGCACCCACACTTTGGATTGGGGCACCCCTGGATCGGGTCAACCCAGCGGGTCAACCCAGCGAGTCAACCCAGCGAGCTGGATCGGGCCGAGTCACCGGGTCAACTCATCGGGCTCAACTGTTTCTACTGGCAACACAAAATCAACGTGTAATTTGGTTTCTTTCGCTTCCAGATTGTTCCAAATGTTAGTAGATATCCCACACAAGTTAGAACAATCGAGAAACAGCAAAAAGATCCCGTGAAATCAGTTGAAAAATCATGAACATGGCCGAAATTGGGTTTCGATTAGGATTGGGATTTGTGGGCTGTTCTAGAGAGTTCTATTAGGTTTAGAACTCTCTCTAGGGTTTCTACTATCTATAAATACCAAGAGAAGCCAAGAGAATCGAGTACAAAAGCTTAGAGAAGATTTTAGAGAATTCCGGCCACTATTCCGTCACCGCCGACGAGCTGCTGCTGCACCGGCCG
>JAJJMC010023094.1:1912270-1973277 GCA_023531435.1 Papaver californicum
AAGTTCGAGTAACGAACCTCTTTTTACCACTATATAAAATTACATCATGGTGCAACTGCAAACAAGACTACAAGATAGAGTTACAATTCTTATGACACCCTCATGATTGATAGAAATAACACTCAAGAGATCAAAAAGTAGTGCTGAAATTGGTGCGAGGTTAGGTAGCTCATCATTCTACCCGGAATTTGCGCAGATGAAACAATTTAAACGGAAAATTTAAGGTTTGGTGCCTCACTCATGGGTATTGAATGATCAACAACTCTAATACTGTATTCTCTACCGGCATTTTAAGTCCATTTTTGTCAGCTCTAGCCTCTTAACAACTAAGCACTCTGAATATAGTTCTATAATAGTTCTAAGTTCAGTTGTTTCGGTTTAGAACTCCGTATGTACACGTAGCTAGAAGTATACTAAGTGACTCTAAAATATCTAAAAGTTGAAGGTTTTCATGCAAATAATTTCGAAAAAGTTGAAAATTTTCTACCTAAAAAGTGTATACTTAAGAACTCTATATGCTTACACTCCCCGCACTTAAACTTTACATTGTCCTCAATGTAAACTAACTCATCCAAAGTAAAATCAAGATGGGAAATCCTAAAATGATATAAAACAAGCAATCAAAAACTAAAAAGATAAGGTGAAGAAAACAAATCTGATGGGTTGACTCCCATGAAGCAAATGATAGTATCATATAGCAATATCTGGAACAATTGTGTGTCATCTGGAACAAATAGTGATATCACCATTAAAAGGAAACTGCAATAAGCCAAGAAAAAGAACAAACCGAGCACACCCTTATCTAGTTTTCTGTTTAAGACAACTACTTCTAGTCGTGGTTCAGGTTCAGGCTCTATAAAAGGGTCTAGATAAAATATTTTCATGGGCTGGATTTCCTCGTAGGCAGGATCAACAGGGTCAGGTTGTAGAGTCTGGAATAACTCAAGTAAGAACTGAGAAGCACATAATAATAACCTGAATAATTGTGGATCCTCAAAGTCAATATGATTTGACTCACACAGTTGATTACGATGAAAATGTTCATTCTTAAGCAAATGTGTCGATTCTACTCTCCTAACTTAATCAGGCTTAGTCTCAAAACTTAATAACTGACACATTTAAAATTCATACGTTCCCACATATGGAAGAAAACATTTTGGTGGGAAAACAAAGTCAATCTTGGTATTATCGCCTAGGTAAACCACATCGAACAGAGGATGGGTTTCTAACAGCTGAACTGTTTTCTGGACATTAGGTTCAGGAAATATAGTTTGAAGATGATCTTGCAAAATAGTAGAGGTGCATATGTCAGGTTCCAAGTTAGGGACCTTTCTAAGAGTCAAAGGTAAGGTACATGGAGATTGATAATCACCCCCACACTTAGAATCTTGGGTGTCTCTAGATAAACTAGTCACAATTTCCCTAATTTCTAGATCGTCATACTCTTGAAAATAATCAATTGCTTCTTCTAAGTTATGATCAGTTGGTGCATAATATAACAAAGTTTTCACCTCATTAATAACACTATCATTGTCAAAATCAAATCGAAAGTGCGCTAAACAATCCTCTAGTGGATCATCTACATGGTTCTACAAATAAGTATCATGGACTATTTCATCAATTATGCAAACAGTTTCATGATTAATTGGATCGTTATTATCCTCTTCTAGGTAACCAGTAGGAATCTCAGAATTTATATGATTAGAAGGTATATCAGTTTGCACATCTAATGCCTCTGAGTTATTAAACTCGACAATAGTATCCCCTGTATAAACAGGTTCTTCTAAATCATCATTATCATCTGAATAAATAGGGTTTCTAATTGAAACCTCATCCTTTTGAATAGGCACATCATCATTAATATGATCGTGAGTTGGACAAGATATACTAGATTCAAATGTCATAACAGTGTCATCATTCCTATAATCACAAGTGTCAATTTCATCATCACTTTCAAAACAAACATAGTCATCATCACTATCATCAGCAAGTGTTTTCTGGAATGCCAGAACTCTCAATCTCTGTTCCAAACTAAGCGGTGCGTGTTTATAATACTTCTCATATATCATTAGAGGGTCATCCTCAATTACCTCAGGTGGAGCAAAAACTCCCTTATGCCTCTGTTCCATATGTTCCCGAATTGTCATCTTAGATGACGTCTCCTGAGAAGGAGTCATCATCCGTGAAGGTTCTTTCTCTTCCCTTTTGGAACGGTTCCAAAATGCAATAAAAGAAGCCAAATCATCGGGATCCATAATAGCAAGCAAAATTTACCCAATAACTCACCTCCCGTAATCGACTCAGGCCACTGACTCCTGTGTCAGTGTACGAACCCAAGGGGCCGAGACAATATCGTAATTGTCGTCCTTCCCTGTGCAGTTTATATTTAATACTACCCTTCTGTAGGGTTTAAAAATAATAATAATGTCCGTAATGTCCAAAACTAAAAGAAAATTACAAAAATAATCAAAAATTTCCTAATACAGTTTTCTAAATTAAATTAACTAATAAAAATCCTAAAAAGTAAAAATTAACTATTTGTCTTCTTCTACGTTCGTTCAACTTTAACTTTACTCCAAGTCTTTTAATTACCAAAATCTTTGGCTCAATTTCTTTTCGTTTCTGTTCCCAAAACCTGCAGCAGAAGATAAATACCAAAAAGCATAAAATCGAACAAAATAATAAAAATCTAAAAAAAAAAAATCTAATTGAAAAACAACTCCCTGGCAGCGGCCCCAAAAACTTGATGCGTCGGAAAACCGACTTTGTTTTACCGCAAGCACATAGTGTCGAAAGATGTAGACAAGAGCAAATACGGTTCGTTCCCACGAGAAGTTTGGATTAAAATATTTTTTTAGGTTTTATTTATAAAGAATTAAATTAACGAGTGAATTAAAACTACTTAGTAAATTTTGAAAAATCGATAAGAGGAAAACCTTAAGGTTCCGGGAATCCGTTGTAGATTAGGGTTTAATTGCGTTCGTCACAAAAGGTCTCGATTTTACTCATGTAAAATAGCAAATCTAGCTACTAATACAGGGAAGATTTTTCGTTTAAGAATCGAAGAATTTTTTTTCAAAAAGAATTGTTTGTTCTCAACCTAAGGTAGAATTTCGAAGTACTAAGTATACGGGGCATAAAGAGTCAAAGAATATTCATAAAACAATTTCATACAAGGTTTCAACGAGTCCTTCTACTAATCAAACAATGAGATATACGTGGCATAGAACATGAAAAATCATCGAGACGGTAAAACGTTGAGAGAGAGACAAATTAATGATATTTAGTTCATATAATTGAAAACCCTAGTTTTGAAACACAAATAAAACCATATCTACAAGTTCATCCTTTCGCCCTAACAAGGGAATTAGCTCAACATGGCTTTCTCAAAAGCCATGAAAATTAATAAAGAAAATAAACTAACCCTTTAATCCTGTTCCTGGCTTCTCCAATTCTGTCTGTCTGCGTCTGTACCTTTTCTTCTCTGGACATGAAGTTGTGTCCGTCCAGGTCTTTTTTCTCTATTTATAGCTCCTTGTTCCGAACTTCAATCGCACACAAACTAAAGTTTCTTAATTTCACTTAAACACCGCCTTTCATATCTCAAACATCCATCTATTCACGGTCACGATAAAACCATATACTCACGGCATCAACAATCGGTGGCAGTACTCCTCTATTCTCGGCCGGAAATTCAGCTCCATCTTCTTCCTGACAGCTACATCACCTAGCTCGAGTCATCATCACATGCCATTAATCACCGAGTAACCACATCATCATTACCATCACATCAACTCCCGAACCAGTTCATATCAACACAGAATCACGTCATCATTATTATTCTCGTCATCCATAATCAGCAAGAGCTCCACCATCTGATCGTGATCATCATGAACTCATCTTCAATCCTCGAGAATCATCCATACCTTCCACTGCAGGCTCGAGTCATCATCAGCTCATTCACACAGACTTGAGCAACACCATCCATTAAGAACTCGAACTCCATTATCACAGTCTCGATAGAACTGCCATGATCAAACCATCATCATCACGTCGATAGAGATTCCACTAGAACAACCACATACCTTCACAATTTCTCTGCTCGAATCCTACCCATGCCAGAAAATCCATTCAATACTTCACTCCACCATTCGAACTTAAATCAGGTTTCAACTTTAAATCTTGATCATCACGATCAATCACAACGACAACTATTCTCCACAACTCTCGTTGTTGACAAGTTATTCTCAAATGTCCTATAATCTAATTCATTCTTTTCTTCCCAGGATATCTCGAGTTGTCCCTTGAAACCATTAAATCAAAGCCATTAATTATTACCAAAAACAGCCGGCAACAGCTTGACCTAGTTCTTGTTGTTCGAAGAGGGGGAAAGAAGAAGGTGGTGCCCCTTATCAAGTTGACCGGTGCTGATAGATTTATTCAAATATGGGCAGCCCTTATCCAGAATCACATGTGCCTTTAACAATTTTTATTGAAAAGACCGTTTTACCCTTTATTTTCATTTTTCTCATAACTTCTTTATACGAAGTCGGATTGACCTCGTTCTTTTGCCGTTGACTTCATTATGCAATTTCCTACAAGATGGAAGGTAGAAACACTGGAATAGACTGAGTTCTACTGGTTCTTTGGCAATTCTTCTCTTGTAAAGCTCCATTTCACTTGTTTCAAAGATGTAACCTAATAAAACACAAAATCTACAAAAGTAATACTAACACACGGTAATTCACACAATATCTAGCAAATAAGTATAAGGAAATGATACTTAAAATGTATAAATTATGCATTTATCAATAATAACATGGTGATTTTTCCATTCCGTGAACGTTTGAGGAACAAGGTATAATCTTCCTGACTTTGACTAAATCCATATCTCAACATACTTTTTGGGTAAACCTACCAAACTATGCCCTTGGAGACTGCTTTAAACAACTTGCATACTTTTTATTTATTATTAATTGTTTAAAATCCAGGAGGAATGTCCATATATATTTCCTCTTCCAAATCACCGTTCAAAAAAGTATTCTTCAATCGAACAGTTGAAGTATCCAATCCTTGTTTCTTGCCAAAGATAACAAGACACGAATGGTTTTCATATTAGCAATAGGTTCAAAGGTTTCTTGATAGTCAATTCCATAAGTCTGAGTACAACCCTTGGATACTAATCTTGCTTAATTTGTATCTTTCAATAGCTCCACCAGACTTGGACTTCACAATGAATACTCGCTTGCAACCAACTGTCATTGTCACGGACCGGAAAATTCTGCCCCCCGGCGCGTTGCGCTGGGCAGGCCAAAACTCCCCGATGCGCGATTAATAGATAGTTACCGGACCTTGAAGCTTAACTTCTTGCTGCGTATGCGGGTAGCTTTGCCTTTGCAAGCATGATCCTCGGAAACGTAGTTTCCTTACCATTCCAACTCACCCTTGTTCTGCAAATGAAAAGGTCCATTAAAACCAATGGTGAATGCCTTTGGCAAGCATCACATAAATACGATCATTGTCCAGGCCTAACTCTTGCCTTGGACTAGCACCTATAGGCCATTTCAAGCCTATTTTCCAATTTCATAATTGTGTTTCGACCATGCGCTGGAGCATGCACTGATCTTATTCTTACCAAGGGTGCAACATCTAGGCACATGCCATTCCATGCTGCAACGGTTTCTAGGAAGTATGAACAATCCATCAAATGGAATTGCAAATCCCCTCCCAGTATACCTGCCCTCTACGCTTAGGCTCCAGTGTCAGTTAGTCAGCTCGGGAAACTCTTTCTATCATCAAAAGCATCACAACTAATATCTTAGAATAAGTATCTTCTTTCGGGAGCAAGAAGTCATGAAAATCCCATAATTTCAGTAGGTCAACAACCAACAAAAAAAGAGAGTTTTCTTCTTGACAACTCTTACATCTGTCTGTCTAGGGGGAATCATAGGAAAATAAATAAATTATGTCATGAAGGCTATAGGTTCGGTTATTTAGAGATGTTCCCCTTTATGCCTTGGGTCTTCATTTCGATACCGGATCAAGCTCATCCCTCTCGCATACACTCGAGTCTCTTTGAGCCTCTTGCACACATATGTATCCAGATCCACTCAGCGGAAGTTTGTCGATGCTCTTTAAAAGGCCCACAGACGCAAATCTCTGCTAATGAAAACCGCAGCAAACTGGATCAATAGGGTAAGTATGGCAACAATCATCTCTTGACTTAGTATTTCCAAGCCAGATGATACGAGTTACCATAATATCACAATCACCTCTAAATTAGATGATATGAGCGACAAGGTGCTGCACCTCAATGCATTGCATTTCGGCTGCCTACGTACCCAACCCGTACCTTGAAGGGATCAAGCATGACCGTAGTTCATCAAAGGGTCAATTCGAAAGGAACAAGCAACTCAAGTCTATTAAGGAAAAGCCAACATCATTCCAACTTCATTGCAAGGCCAAAGGCCAAGCAAATCCTAGACCGTACATGCCGAAGGACTTTCGCAAGGTATGCACTATCTTGTGCATAACTATCGCTAGTTATTATGCAAATATGCATTCTCAAGTACGTAGCACGATTGAATGATGCTTTCGCATAATTCAAGATTTATAGGCTAAGCTATAAGCATATTGATGCTTATGCATTAAGTATGATCCAACTTATAGGACACATCGCATATATTTATGTATGTATTACCGTTCATGCACATTTAAGCTTCATCAGTTAAGTTACAAGCATATTGATGCTTTAGCATCAAGTATGCTCCAACGTATAGGCCACATCGCATTCATTGCCTATCATGCACATATAAGCTTCATGGGTTAAGCTACAAGCATATTGATGCTTTAGCATCAAGTATGCTCTAACGTATAGGCCACATCGCATGCATTACCTCTCATGCACATCTAAGATTAATTAGTTAAGCTACATGCATATTGATGCTTTAGCATCAAGTATGCTCCAACGTATAGGCTACGTCACATTTATATGTGCATTACCGCTCATGCACATTCAAGAAAAGATCCCTCCCTATATATGTTTTATTCGCATTTCTACAAATAAATATAAGAATAGGAAGTGACATCCATCAAATGCACAAGGCCGAAAATGAAGTTTTCTTGCCAAAGCCAAGCAAAGCATTCTCAGGTAAGCTATAAGTGAACACGCTAATCCATCACGGTGATGCATTCTTGGCTCGATAATGCATTTTTAATAATGCATCACGGCATAATAGTGTCTTAGCACTATAATGCATTCTTCGAATAACGACAATTGGACCGGTGATGCATTCTCAATAATCCATCACGGCATAATAGTTCCTTAACACTATGATGCATTCGTCGAATAGCGATATTGGATCGGTGATGCATTCTCAATAATGCATCACGGCATAATAGTGCCTTAGCACTATGATGCATTCATCGAATAACGACATTGTCTCGGTGATGCATTCTCAATAATGCATCACGGCATTATAGTGCCTTAGCACTATGATGCATTCATCGAATATCGATATTGGCTCGGTGATACATTCTCAATAATGCATCACGGCATAATAGTGCCTTAGCGTTATATTTCGAGGTCAAGGCATCAACACCATGATGCAATCCTAAACGAGCTTTATAAGCTTAGGGTGAAGCTTCAACCCAGGCCATGACGCGTCCTTGAGTAAGCTTCATGCAAAAATTACGGGTGTTACAGTCTTCTTTCCTATTGGTAGCTTTACCTCATCTCATGTTAAATTCCCTTTTAGAGCTTTCTTTTCTTCCATTAGAGCTTGCTTCCACTTTGGATCAACAAGAGCGTCTTCAACCCTTGTAGAAAATGTAACAGGTGATAATCGATTGGCAAAAGCAACATAAAAAGGTGACAAGCGATGAGAGTATACAAAGTTAGAAATTGGATGATCAATTGAATACCAATATCGAGTTGGATTTTACGAGTACGAGTAGGATATCTATCTTTCACAATGTTTATGGACTTATCAGCTGAAAGATCATTTTTATTAGCTCTTAAGGTTGTTTCAGTAGGAACTGTAGAAGGTTCTAGTTCTGCTACCTAAGGATCCTTGTCTCTTTGTTTGTAAACCTGAAGCTGTGGAATAACCTAAGGTTGAGGAGTATCTTGGAGTTAAAGAGCCATAATTACTGGAGTACCACTTTCCTTAGGTACTGAACAAGGAATATCAAACCAAGGATGACCTTCACGATATGTTCTATTATCCCCATGAAGAGAAGCCTATGAATACCCTTAGAAGTAGGCTTTGTCTTCACAAAAAGTTACATCCATAGATACATAGATTTTCCTGTAGGAGGGTGACAACACCTATAGCCTTTCTAAGTAGCTGAATATCCTAAGAAAACACATTTGAGAGCTCTTGGATCCAATTTACTCCTATCTTGTTTATGAACATGAACATAACAAACACAAGAAAAACTTTTGATTGGAGCATGTGGATGAGTTTAAGATGAAAGACCAATAGAAAGGACAATATTATGTGTTTGAAAATTCAGAACCCGAGAAGGCATCTTATTAATCAGTAGTGTTGCAGTAAGGACATCATCACCCGAATACCTTTTTGGCATTCATTTGGAACAACAAACACCAAGTGATTTCTAATAGGTGGAAATTTTTTCGCTCATGATAGACACATTTTTGTGTCTGATTGTCTCAATTCTTTATGTTGATAGTGCTCGATTGTGTACTAATTGTGTTATTTTATATGTTTGTAGGTATTTTTGGGAAATAAACATTATTGGAAAAATTGGCTCGAAAAAGTGTTAAAGGCAACTGGTAAATTTACTAAAGGCACCCAACAAGAAATGATAAAGGAACATATACTTTGGATAGGGGCACCCCCTTCATTTTGTTATCAAACACAAATTCCTGGCGAGATTTTTTTTTTCTTTTCTGCGTGAATTGGCAGTGTGAATTAATTGGAGATATTCAAGGCAATATCTTGCCTTTTTGGTCGGATTTGTAAACCAATTGTTCAGGTGAAGAAATCAGCCAAAAATATCTTTTGAGATATTTTCTCACGTTAGAAATAAAATAAAATAAAAATGGAAAGATTTGGATGCAACAGAATCGAGAGTTTTTACTCTCCTGTCTTAAAGATGGAAACAACATCACAAAGATTTAGACATCAAGGAAATAAATCGAGGATATTGCCGAGAAGAGAAAAAAAAGATCATGGAGATTTTTCTTTTACTGCCAAGATTTTGAACATTAAATAAAGAAGATTTTAAGAGATTTGAGGATTAAAAGGTGTTCTACTATAAATATTGGGTCGAAAAGAAGGATTTGGGATGGCTGACAGAGGCCAGATGAGATCCAGAAAAAATATCTGTTGTTGCTGCTGAAGAACACAAAGAACAGAGGCTACGACAAAAATTTATTCAACCACTCAGCCGCGGTTTCTTCATCTATTTGCAACGGATACCGTCGTCTTTGCAATATTTATCTTCAGCTGCAACGGTTTCTTCAACACATCTGCAACGGATATCTTAGCATTTGCAACATTTATATTCAAGATGTATTGCAACAATTACTCTGTAACGTCCATAAAACGTTGCAAATTTCCTGTTACATTATTTTTAGCTTATTTTCATTTTTCAAGCACTTTTTGAGCTATGTACCAATCTTTTGAGGTGTTTTGAGTAAGATAAACTAAACCCCATCACCGAGGCAAGGAGGAAGCCATTTTTCCATGATTCATTGATAACTTTTATTAATTCTTTTATGACTTTTGATTTATGTTTAATTGAAATTACGATTTTATTATTGATTGTGATTTTATTTGATGGTTTATGCTGGGATCTAGAGCTTTTGATGAACCATGCTTGTGATTTTCAATTGATATTTTAAAAATATACCTTTGGAAAAAAATTAGAGTCACTTATTTGAGTTAGAATTGTGTAGAATTATTATTTTTGGAACCAATTAAAAATGGTTAATGGTGAAATCCATTACCTCAGTATTTGTGAATATTATTTTCATATTTTGTGTATATTCTTAGTTCAAATTAATTTATTAAATCTAAATTCAATCTTCACAAGTTCGAGAGTTTGAAGCCTTTTCTTACCACTATCACAAAATCAACAATTTTTGGCGCCTCCGACGCGAACTTTTTTTTAGATTTGTTTTTATTTTTAATTAGGTTAACTAGTTTAGTTAGATTTTTATTTTATTTTTTATTTTTATTTGTTTTTTTTTACGTTTTGGGTATTTTTCTTTGTATTACAGGTTTTGGATCAAAAAGAAATTGGAGCCAAAGATTATACTGATTGATTAAAGACTTGGAGTCAAGACAAATCGAAAAGAACGGAAAAAGAAGACAAGACTTTTTTTTAGTTAATTTTTTTTAGGGTTTTTTTTCTTCAGAAAACTGTATTAGGAAATTCTTATTATTTTTGTAATTATTTTAGGTATTTTTCTGTTTTTTCTTATTTTTGGACTTTGGACTTTGGACTTTGAACTTTTGAACTTTATTATTACTTTTAAACCCTACAGAAGGGTATTTGAATATAAACTGCAACAGGGAAGGGCGACAATTACGGTATTGTTTCGGCCCCTCGGGTTCGTACACTGAGGCATGAGTCGGTGGCCTGCGTCGATTACAACCGATTCATCTCCCGTCTAGTACGGGAGGTAAGACTCAATCAACCCCAAATCCACTACAAGTGGGTTTACTGTATTCCTTCGTATGCATATATGTTGAGGAACTGAATACAGATTTATTTTCTGTAAAGGGCAAGAAATGGCCATATAAGATAAGGACTCGGATTTTATTACCGTTTCCTTCTTGCCTGCCTTAGGAACACGTTACCTAACACGAACCTAATCCTTAAATTTGACTAGAAAGAAGACCGATAGGTATCGAGCTTATTGGAAAGTCATTCAAAAGGAATGTATTGGTTACTCTGTTAGCCTAACTTAAAGTTCAGGAAGATTATTTTAAGTTGATTCGAGCCGCCTTGTAACTCAAGGAAGCATTGCCAAAGAGGCAGGGTTATCAAAGCTCTTTAGAGATTATCCTTTTTCTATTCGACTTAATCTAATTCGGATCGTTCTGAGAGATTCGCTAAAACTGTAACTAGTTGCCTTTTGGAAGAATAAAAGCTGGTCTAGATACAATCTAAGTGGAGACATCATGCTTTTTGTTTGCTAGATTCAGTAGATTTGATTTGATTGAGTCGGCCTTGTTTGTGTTTGTTTAGAACCCCTTCCGATAGGATTTATTTTTAGAGTTTATTTCTGTAAATATACTAGGAAGTTTTTGTTAGAAATTGTCAAACTGGTATTATGAGGACCAATACAATGAATATCCGACTGAATTTAAAAATAGACATTATCCGTACTATCAACATGGTGCAGATAGTAGTCGGGACAGCCACCAACCTTTTGGATGTTATTGGTCATACCAAGGTGATCCCAATTACTATTCGTACATAAACCCGTCTTATGAACATGAAAATGAGCAAAATTCGAGTTCTTTGTCTTAGAGGGATGCCGTAAAGAAGATGCGACCTAGTACTCCCTATGATGACCCAAATCTTTCCCTATAATAATCACATGAGAAGTTGCGATCTAGTACTCTTATGATCCATTTGTTTCTCTAGACGAATCCCTCAAGCATTTGACTGAGAATATAAATAGATTGAATGAAAATCTTGCAAAGAATACTATTGCTCAATATAATATTAATTTCCAATATAGTGCTACCCTTGATAATTATTCACCTAGTCAAGAGGACGAGGATAGAATTGGTAACACTACTTAGTTAGACGAGGTTCAAATATCTTCATATTATTACGATGATGAGGATAGTATTGGTGAAGAACTTGAAATATACAGGCAGAGTGATCAAGAAATTGTCACTCCAATTGTGCTTCATGATGATAGTGTTATTTCTAGTTCAAATCCAAATAATTTTAAAGAGTATTTACCTATTCAAAAGGAAGAGGATTTGACTAAAAATACCACTGTTTTAGACGATATTGAGTTTTCTTGTTTTGAAGCCGATAATGGTTTAGAGGAACGAGTTTGTTTTGTGGCTAGTTATTTAGAGTCTAACGATTAGAAGACAATAGTCTCTGACGAAGATGATAAAATCATAGAGAATTTTAATGTGATAGAGGATGATTTGATTCAGGTTGATAGAATAGTTTCCCCAGTGGATTTTGTTTTCCTAGACACCCAACCTTTTCAGGTCCCAGAGGCTCAAATACCAGTGATCTTAGGTCGTCCCTTTTTAGATACATATAATGTCGTCATCAATTATGAAAATTGAATAATTAATTTTCTTTTGGTAACTTGACTAGTGAACTGATTCTATTTAGTATGAGTAGACAACCTTCTTATGAGATCTATGATTTAGAAGAAGTGAACATAACTAGTACTTCAGTTCAGAAATCTTTGCCAAACACTTTGTTAGAAGATCCATTAGAGAAATGCCTAGCCCACTTTGGGTTTGATGTTGACGATGATAGTGTTATTAATGAGGTGAATACTTTGTTAGATTCTGCACCTTTGATGGACACTTATAATATATGGAAAGCTAAGTTTTAAATTCTACTGGTTTATAAGTCTACTTTATTTCATTCTATAGAGGAAGCTGAGTGTAGTTCTTACCTTAAGGACCATAGAATCCAACCAACATTTTTTAGTCCATCCGAGAGTAAAATTTCCACCCTAAGTTTGGGGGTACCGATGATTCTTGTGATTGTCAAGTATCCCTGCTTAAAGTCCCTCACTTGGGGATTGATATTTGCACCTCTACCATTTTTCTAGATCATGTTCAAACTAGATTCCCTAATTTCCAAAAAGAAGTTCAGTTGTTAGAAACCCATCATATGGTCGATGTGGTTTATCTAGGAAATAATACCAAGATTGACTTTGTTTTCCCACCAAAATATTTTCTTCCATATGTGGGAACGTTTGAATTTTAAATGTGTCAGTTATTAAGTTTTGAGACTAAGCCTAATTACTTTAGGAGATTAGAATCATTAGATTTACTTAATAATGACCACCATTTTCAAAGAAGTCAACTGTGTGGGTCAAATATGATTGACTTTGAGGATCCACAATTATTCAGGTTACTATTATGTGCTTCTAAGTTTTTTGTTGAGTTCTTCCAGACTCTATAACCTGACTCTCCTGGTCCTTCCAATGAGGAAATCCATCCTATGAAAATATTGTATCTAGACCCTTTCATAGAGCCCGAACCTGAACCTCAACTAGATGTAGTTGTCTTAAACAAGACAATAGATAGGGATAAGGGTGTGCTCGGTTAGTTCAGTTTCCCTGCTGCAATTTCCTTCTATTTTAGATAACATTATTTTATTCAGATGGCCCACAGTCGTTCCGACTATTGCTATATGATTCTATGAGGTGACTAGTTATTTCCAAAGTCTGGCTGAAGACTTTAAACTTAGCACTTCTTGGGAGGTAACCCATGCTCATGCGATATGGTAATATCTTTCCTTAACTCCTTTCCTTTGATTGGTAACAGTTTCTCCTTTTTTATTTTTTTTTAATAATTCATCTTTAGAACATTGAGAACAATGTTAGATTTAAGTTTGGGGGTAAGTGAGAAACTTTTAGTGAAATATGAAACTCCAAAGTCTAGAAATTTGTGAACAATTCAGGATGATACTAACCATTCTAGGTAGATGGAAACTTAGCTATTTTTCTATAGGAATTGGTGTGCCCAGCTAAATGGTTTATTCATAAAAGTATCCCTAGCTCAGGTGTTAGAAATAACATGATAGTTGTCACCATATCTCGGAGTCTATCTCGACCATATCACCTTCTTTTTTTATTTTTGTAATTATTGTGTTTCTCTAAGTGATTTGGTAGGGCACCAATATCGAATTATTATCACCGCCAGGATGAAGTAGAGTGTTTGATATCAAGCCCACTTATTGTATTATTTAAACCATTATTAAAAAAACGTTGACACTTTGATAACAATATGTGTATTCTCCCTGTCTCCGTCACCTAAGCAAGCGTGGAACATAGGACCCATGAGAATTATCATGTAAGATGCTGATAAGGAGCATGCGCTTGGATTCATTTGATCCAATCATGTTGTCAGTATATTTAAAAATAATAAATAATTATTTTTAATAAATTGACCGCTGGGACCCTTGTATATACCTACTAAGTCGATATTAGTTTAAGGATTAAAACCAGTGGGAGCGCATCTCAATCTATTATAATTCATCCTAGCGGTGACCTTCAGACAGATATGGGGCACACCGTTCACCTTAGTCAACATGTGCAAACTTCACCATCTCCATATCCATCTTCTAAATCTTTTCATGTGATTGAACTTTGATAGATTCTGAATATCGTGGTTGAGTGACTATCTAAGTAGAGCTTTGTTTTCTTATATATGAATTTTAGTATGCGGAGTGCAAACTCGTGTACATCAATTGGACTTATATAGGGTAATGATTCCCATAGCCGAAGAATTTAGTATGCCAACTAAATAGCTTGTTTAGTGTTTACCCTCAATCGTTCACAAGTATCTAGGGTTTGGAGTAAAAGGTTTTATGGGTACACCTCTTATAAACCCTCGTGACACTAAAACTCGTCCGATAGGGACACCTATGGGTTTAAAGGCTTGTTGCATATGCTAAGTGCAATCGCGATGCCTGCGAAAGGTAGTTAGGATTGATTTTTATTTTCTAGATTTGGTTTGCTCGAGGACTAGCAAATAATAAGTTTGAGTGTATTTTATAGACACATTTTGTGTCTGATATGTCTCAATTCTTTATATTGGTAGTGATCGATTGTGTACTAATTGTGTTATTTTATGTGTTTGTAGGTATTTTTGGGAAATAAACATTATTGGAAAAATTAGATCGAAAAAGTGTTAAAGGCACCCTGGAAATTTACTAAAGGCACCCAACAAGAAATGATAAAGGCACCTGTACTTTGGATAGGGGCACCCCCTTCATTTTATTATTTCAAACACAAATTCCTGGAGGGAAATTTCTTTTCTTTTCTGCGTGAATTGTCAGCGTGAATTAATTGGAGATATTCAAGGCAATATTCTTGCCTTTTTGGTCGGATTTGTAAACCAATTGTTCAGGTGAAGAAATCAGCCAAAAATATCTTTTAAGATATTTTCTCACGTCGGAAATAAAGTTAAAGAAAAAGATGGAAATATTCTCGTAAAGATTTGGATGCAATAGAATCAAGAGTTTTTACTCTCGTTCTTAAAGATGGAAACAACATCACCAAGATTTAGACAGCAAGGAAATTAGATCGAGGATATTGCCGAGAAGAGAAAAAAAATATCATGGAGATTTTTCTTTTACTGCCAAGATTTGGAACATTAAATAAAGAAGATTTTTAAGAGATTTGAGGATTAAAAGGTGTTCTACTATAAATATTGGGTCGAACAGAAGGATTTGGGGGGGGGGGGGGATTTGCACGAGAAAATATCCAGAAAAATGATTTGTTGTTGTTGCTGAAGAACACGAAGAATAGAGGCTACGACAACGATTTCTTCAACCACTCAGCCACGATTTCTTCATCCATTTGCAACAGATATCTTCGTCTTTGTAACATTTATCTTCAGCTGCAACGGTTTCTTCAACACATCTGCCACGGATATCTTAGCATCTACAACGTTTATATTCATGCTGTATTGCAACAATTACTCTGTAACATCCATAAAACGTTGCAGATTTCCTGTTACATTATTTTTAGCTTATTTTCATCTTTCAAGCACTTTTTGAGCTATGTACTAATCTTTTGAGGGTGTTTTGAGTAAGATGAGTTAAACCCCATCACCAAGGCAAGGAGTAAGCCATTTTTCCATGATTCATTGGTAACATTTAATAATTCTTTTATGACTTTTGATTTATTTTTAATTGAAATTAAGATTTTTCTTAATTGATTGTGATTTTATTTAATAGTTTATGCAGGGACCTAGAGCTTTTGATGAGCCATGCTTGTGATTTACAATTGATATTTTAAAAATCTACCTTTGGCAAAAATTAGAGTCACTTATTTGAGTTACAATTGTGTAGAATTATTATTTTTTCCAATTAAAAGTGGTTAATGGTGAAATCTCTAACCTCAGTAGTTGTGAATATTTTTTTCATATTTTTAATATATTGTTTTTGTTTTATATTGATTTATTAAATCTAAAATCAATCTTCACAAGTTCGAGAGTTTGGAACCTTTTCTTACCACTATCACCAAATCAACAGCTCATCAACTCCATTTTGCTGAGGGGTATCAGTGCAAGAGTTTTGGTGGGAAATCCCATGTTCCAAGAAGTAAGAGGAAAGACCATGCTTTAGATACTCACCGTTCATATCAGATCTTAACACTTGAATTTTTCTGTTAAACTGGGTAAGAAAAAACTTGTGAAAGTTCTTGAAGATAACGTGGAAATTTCTCTTATCTTTCAATAATTAAACCCAAGAGGCTTGAGAGTAATCATTAATAAAAGTAACAAACCAACGAAAACCATAAGCAGTAGTGATAAGTGAAGGACCCCAGATATCACTATGTATAATATAAAAAGGAGATAAACTTCTATTCATGCTTAAAGGATATGTGACACGGTGATGTTTAGCTAGTTCACATACTTCACAATGAAATTTAGATATATCAATTTCTAAAAACAACATAGGGAACATCATTTGCAAATACCCAAAAGAAGGATGTCCTGATCGTTTATGTCATAGACAAACTTGTTCTTCAAAACTAGATTCACTTGTTGATTTGTAGGCTCTTGTGCTGCTAGATCTCTTGTTCTGTCTCTTGTAATTCCAGGTAGTAAATCCCCCCTCCCTCCTTACCTAAACCAATGGTCTTCCCTGTGTAAAGATCCAGCAAAACACAACGTGTTTCAAAGAAGGTAACACTACAATTTAACGCTTTAGCTATCTGACTGATGAATAAGAGAATACAAGAGAGATATAGGACATGTAACACCGTATAAAGGGACATGTAGCTAGTTATTGGAATATTTCCTTCACCAGAAGCAATAGATGGAGACCCATAAGCAGTCAAGATACCAGTTTACTGGGATTGGGATTATAAGTGGAAAACATGCTAGACATGTGATCAATTGCTCCAATATCGATAGTCATTTGATCTTTAGGTTTATCATATGTGGATCTAACTACATTACTACATGTGCTTCTATTACCTGATAGAACCATAAAAGTAGACCCAACAGGATTCTCATTGGAATACATCATTCGATCATACTCTTTTATAATTTTCTCCATTTGCGTTTGAGATGGTTGAAAAGATGGTTGAGAAAAAACACTGGTTGATGTAGGTGGAAACTCATCTTCATCTGTTGTGTAGTATGCTCTTGGGCTACCATTGCGACCTCATTTTCTTCCTCCAACATTGCCACTAGAAAACCCCCTTCTCCTATTACCATTCTGCCATTGTAAACGCCCATTGAGTTTGAAACATGTCTCCCTGGTATGTCTTCTCTTGTTACAATAGTCACAATATAGTGAGTCTTTCTCGTCAGGTTTTCAGTTGTTTTCTGGTGTGACTGTTGGAGCATGAGTAGAGATGGTAATAGCTTTCAAGGATGAACTTTCTTGAGGTACTAGAGATGTCATAGAAGCTTTGCGAAGTTCTTCATACCTGAAAATTCCATAAACTCCCCAAAATGTTGGCAATGGATCCTTTCCCAGTATTAATTTGAATCCTGATAGGGTCAAATCAGAGTCTAGAATAATAAAGAACTCAATGATTCAACCCTTTTCAATTCTCTTTTGAAACTTGTTGGTGTCATCTACACACGCTATGTCACATGGCTGGAGGAAATCAAGTTCTTTCCATAGAGCTTGAAGAGCATTATAGTAAACTGACAAAGGTCTATTATTCAGCTGTGTCTCTATAGCTCGACGATTCAAATCATATAATTGTATAACACACATGTAACACCCGTAATTTTTGCATGACGCTTACTTAAGGATGCGTCATGGCAAGGGATGCAGCATCACCCTAAGCTTATAAAGCTTGCTTAGGATTGCATCAGGGTGTGGATGCCTTGCCTCGAATTTATAGTGTTAAGGACCTATTTCGCTTGATGCATGATCGAGAATGCATCACAAGAAAAAAATGACCCTTACCCGGGAAAGGCACAAATGGCCTTGAAGCGTATCCGCGAGAAGGCATTATAGTGCTAATGCACTATTATGCCGTGATGCATTATTAAAAATTCATCACCGAATGTGGCGTATCCGAGAATGCATTATAGTGCTGAGGCACTATTATGCCGTGATGCATTATTGAAAATGCATCACCAAGCCTAACTTATGTACGAAGAATGCATTATAGTGCTAAGGTACTATTATGCCGTGATGCATGATTCAATGCATCACTGAGCCGAAGTTGCGTAAGTGAGAGCATCATAGTGCTAATGCACTATTATGCCGTGATGCATGATTCAATGCATCACTGAGCCGAAGTTGCGTAAGTGAGAGCATTATAGTGCTAATGCACTAATATGCCATGATTCATGATTGAAAATGCATCACCATGCCAATGTTGCGTAGTGAGAGTGCATCATAGTGCTAAGGCACTATTATGCCGTGATGCACGATTGAAAATGCATCACTGGCCAATGTTGCTATTCGAGAGAGCATCATAGTTGTGAGACCCCAAACATTTTTCTCGGGTCTAATTAAACCCATTATCTGAATTTTGGACTTAGATTGCATACAACTCCAATATTCCAGTATTTCTAGGCTACCTCTAAACTTTTGCCCGAATGTAACTGAACCCGAAATTATACCCAATAGGTTGTCCCTTAATACTATTAATGTGCTTGATAGTACACATTAGGGAAACACAAAAATATTTAACATGCTTTACAAGTGGCCAAATATGAACAAGGGTAATTTGGTCAATCGACCTAAAACAAGTAAAATAAAAAAGAAAAATCGTTTTTATTTTGGGGACCATTTTTTCATTTTTCTCTTGATGTTCTTGTTTGGTTCCCTTGAAAGAAAAAGAGAAAGAACCTTGAAAAATAAATTAGTTGGAGAAGTTATAGATGATTGCTGGGAATTAATCAAAGGATTTTGTTGTAAACATTGATGGAGTAACAATAAGAGGTAGGGGATGTTTCTTTTGTTTGTAGTGTGAATTTATTTTGCCCTAATATTGATTTTGATGGTTTTGATCAAATTGAGTGTTCATTTTAGTTGATAAAGAACAACATTTTCATGTTTTGATGTTTTGATTTGAGTAATTTTGAAATTAGGATTCTTATGAAATTTGAGGATTTTTCATAATTTGTTGATTAAACTTCTAATCATTTAAATTATCAATATGGGTTTGTGTAGTTTTACCCAATTCATGTTGTATTGAAGAGAATTACTCATTCCCTCTTTGGTACTTATAACCCTAAAATATCTGTTTTTGTTTTATTTATATTTTGAGATCCAGTGGTTGGATCGTGATGAAATTTATTTATGTAATTCCTGGTTTAGTAATGGATATATGATAAAAATTTCAAGAAGATCAGGTCACGTTTACTACTGTATAATTTGGATAAACTGAGAATGCAGTTTGTTGATTTCAGACTCTGAACTGTCAGGTGTTTTTGATATTACTCATTATCCTTGTATCGGATAAATCTAAAATTTTAGTATGATGTTATTATATATATATATAGGTAGCCTATTGTAAATATTTCATGAAGTTCTGATTAATTTAGGTACCCCAAAGTGTGGGAGAATCATGACTGAATTCTGTGCGTTAATGCTGAAAACAACCATGTTGAAATGTGTATATCTTTTTTATTAACCGTTAGAATGTGATGAATTTTGAATGTGATGTCGTTCCATAAGCTATACAGGTGATGTAAAAATTCCAAGATGATCAAGTGATCCTTGGTACCTCAAAGGTTTGATGAACCGTGGCTGCATTTTGAGAAACAGAAATCCAGTGCAGTCTCGCTCATCCTTCGTTATCTCACTAGGTGGTCATCGAATTGCGATGAAATTTTCATAGTTTGTTCTGTGTGTTTATATGGATTTATAATAGTGTGTTTTACATGCATTATGGGATTTAGTCATGTTGATCAACATGTATCTGAACTTGTAAAATGAATGTGAAGTGTATAGTCGGACGACTGTTGGCTAATTTGTGTTGTGTGCGTGATTCTCGTTAAACTTGTTGTGTAATTAAATTCCTAAGTTTATTTAATAACAATGTGCAATTGAGGGCAGTGTGTGCTTTCTATATTTTCTACCCCATATATGTTAGCATCCCCCTTGGATTGATATTTAAGCTAAAAACCTCAAGCTACTTCCCTTGTGGTCGTTGAGGTGTACGTACTTGGATTCCCATACGGCCAATTTAGTTGATTGTTCTTGGTATTTTGACTTATATGTATTAATATATTAGCTAAATGCTTGCTTAGAAAAATATTAGTGCATACAACTTTGGTTGCAGGTGTTATGTCTGCTGGCTTGATGATGATTTTAGCATGTATGAAAACCTTCCTATATTGTTATGTTGAATTTCTCCTTTGTACAATGACATTGTATTTAACGTTACACTTTAGCACTTGTAGTTAAATGTTGATCTTGTTTACTCCATTTGCAAATCGTTGATTTTACTATGTGTTGTACATTGATGTTGAGACCGAATGAAAATGGTCTCTCACTCCATATCATATTAGTGCAGTATACTGACTCCTAAAGCATGATCATGTGTGCTAGTATCACATACATGAAATTGGTGAATTTTACTGTACTTCGTATCTGGTGTAATATGTAGATAATGGATTTTGTTTGTTGGTTATATTTTTTTGGAATGTGTTAATGCCTTGTAACATGTAGGTCAAACAAGCTACAGTTTTTTACAGGAGTTAATATATTATTGTACAGGGATAGTTATTGCTACGCAAGTCATACTATCCATCATAAGGAATGATTGCTACTTAAATTGTAGTTCATATTATTTAGTAGAGATAGTTATTATTATTGAAGGTAGTTCATATTATCTAAGAGATTATTATTGTTGCGACAGACAGTTCATATAATCTGTGTAAAGATGAACTACGGTCGTGCTTGATCCCTTCGAGATACGGAGAGTGTACGTGGAAGCCGCTATGCGGTTCAGCACAACTGCTTAAGGTTGTTCATATCGTTGGGAAAGGGTTGGTTGCTGCTTAGCAGTTCATACCATCCATTCAGAGATGATTGTAACTTTGGCAGTAAGAGGTAGTTGCAGTACTGGATGTTCATACTACCTTGAGAGATGATTGCAACTTCTTGGAGGTTGTTCATATCATCTAATGAGAAATGAAGGGTGATTGTTGGATGCCAATTCATATCACCAAATGAGACTTGGAGATGGTTGTTTCTATTTAAAGGCAATTCATATCATCTGAGAAGGGATGGTTATTGCCTATAGTGGCAGTTCATACCATCCATCTAGAAATGATTACTAACTCTTTTAAGTAGTTCATATCATTTGAAAAAGATAATTTGTTGATCTTGACAGAATGCTGTGAGTTTGCGTGGCCAAGAGTGGCATCCCATTATTATGGCTACCCGCGGAAGACCGTCTGGGACGGTGGCTGGCATCCACTGCCCTGACATTAGAGATTGGTCCTCACAGTTGAATAATAAAAACATTTGATGGCATGGATGATCCTAAGCTACTGTGAGTTTGTCAGGCCTTTAAAGGAATCCCATTACTATGGCAACCTGTAGAAGACCGTCCGGGATGGTGGCTGATACTCGACTATCCTGGTATTAGAGTTTGGTCCTCACAGTAAAAAGATAGAACTTTAACAGATTCAATGACCCTCGATGTCAGTATTGTGTTTGTCTGCTTATAAAGCAGTGCAAATGAACAGTTGCTTTGAAAGATAAAATATTTAGCGAAACTGGTAACCGAATTGATAATTTGATAAACATTTGCTTGGTAAAAATCAAATTGGTCCGAAAAATTTATAATGTTGGCTCCTCGAGTGGCATATCGGGAAGTTGGAGCTGGCCTAATGGGCCGAAAACTGACCCGTTGGAAGCGAAATTTTTTCCGGTCTGTCACAATAGTGCTAATGCACTATTATGCCAAGGTGCATGATTCGATGCATCACAAAGCCAATGCTGCATAAGAGAGAGCATTATAGTGCTAATCCACTATTATGCCGTGATGCATTATTGAGAATGAATCACCGAGCCAAGAATGCATCACCGTGATGCATTAACGTGTTCACTTGTAGCTTACCTGAGAATTCTTTGCTTGGCTTTGGCAAGAAAACTTCATTTCGGATTTGTGCAGTCGATGGATGTCACCTCCTATTGTTATATTTATTTGTAAAAATACGAATAAAACATATATATGAGGGAGCTTTGCTTGAATGTGCATGATCGGTAATGCACATATAAATGTGATATAGCCTATACGTTGGAGCATACTTGATGCATAAGCATCAATATGCTTGTAGCTTAACCGATGAAGCTTGAATGTGCATGAACAGTAATGCACATATTGATATGCGAAGTGGCCAATACGTTGGAGCATACTTGATGCTAAAGCATCAATATGCAGATAGCTTAGCCGATAAAGCTTGAATTATGCGAAAACATCATTCAATCGTGATATGTACTTGAGAATGCATGTTTGCATAATAAATAACGATAGTTATGCACAATCTAGTGCATACCTTGTGAAAGTCCTTCGGCCTATACGGTCTAGGATTTGCTTGGCCTTTGGCCTTGCGGTGAAGTTGGAATCAAGGTTGACCTGGCCTTAATAGGCTTAAGTTGATTGTTCCTTTCGAATTGACCCTTTGATGAACTACTGTCATGCTTGATCCTTTCAAGGTACGGGTTGGGTACGTAGGCAGCCACAATGCAATACATTGAGGTGCAGCACCTTGTCGCTCATATCATCTAATTTAGAGGTGATTGCGACATTATGGTAACTCGTATCATCTAACTTGGCAATGCTAAGTCGAGAGATGATTGTTGCCACACTTGATGCGGTAGTTGCAATTCCATTTGATGGATTGTTCATACTTCCTAGCAACCGTTGCGGCATGGAATGGCATGTGCCTGGATGTTGCACCCTTTGAAAGAACAAGATCAGTGCAAGCTTCAGCATATGGTCGAAGTAGAATAAATGAAGCGAAAGATTAGGCTTGAAATGGCCTAGGTGCTAGTCCAAGGCATGATTTAGGCCTGGAAAATGACCGTAATTATGTGATGCTTTCCAAAGGCATTCACTATTAGCTTTAATGGTCATGTACCCTTAGAAGAAAAAGGGTGAGCTTGAATGATGTGGGAACTAAATTTCGAGTATAATGCTTACAAGGCATGCCTGGAAAGTAAAAATCTACCTGCACTTTCCAGTGAGAAGTTAAGCTCTAAGGTCCGGTTACTCTCTTTTAATCGCGGAGCGGGGAGTTCTGGCCTGCCCAGCGCAACGCACTGGAGGCGAAATTTTCCGGTCCGTGACAAATGGTATCAGAGCAAGTTCCGAGAAAACACTAGGGACTGTGAGTTTTGGACACGTCAGTGAGCATTTATAATATGACTACAAAAAAATTTCCTTCAAGGTAAATAGAAAAAAGTTGGAAGAATATGCCAACCATTATGCGAAAATAGAGTGGATAAATCAGGTCAAGTGCCTTTACAAAAAGAAATTGTAACTTGCTAGTTACTCCGCTAAGATTTGGAGGAGCTTCACCTAGTTCTGTGAGTTTGCCAGAAAAGCCGTTTAGAACGGTGGCTGGTATCCGACTACCCTTGGCACGGGACTGATCATCCCCACCCGTCGCTGGAACGGTGTGCGTTGTCAGGTTGGCTAGCACCCACTTACGAGTGGAAGATCGTCCCGGACGATGGCTTGCATCCGACTGCACTGGCATTAGAGTTTGGTCCTCACAGTAATACGCTAGAAACTGTTTATAAATTTGCGATGACTATTTTCGACCACTGTGAATTTTGGGGACTCTTAAGTGTATGGTATGGTACGTCCACTTAAGATCTCGTGTTGAGTAAATTCTTTTGCATTCTTGAGCATGTGGTATGTGACGCATGTTTAGGGATCCAATTTGAGTTTTCTCGTTAGAGTTATAAAACCTTTGTTGATCCTCGAGCATGCGGAATGGGACGTATGCTCGGAAGGTCTCAATTGGCAATATGGAAATTGTAGATCTTATTAGGATTCTGGGATATATGGAATGGGACGCATATTCAGAAGGTTCTAGTTTGTCCTCATTAGCAAACATTGGACCCTTGCAGGATTTTTTTCCATTATGGAATGAGACATATGCATAGGAAAACCTTAACCGATGAAGCTTGTCCACAATAGGTTTGAGTTAAATTTCGGGGATAAAATTCTTTGAAGGTGGTAAGAATGTAACACCCACAATTTTTGTATGACGCTACTTAAGGATGCGTCATGGCAAGGGATGAAGCTTCACCCTAAGCTTATAAAGCTTGCTTAGGATTGCATCAGGGTGTGGATGCCTTGGCCTCGAATTTATAGTGTTAAGGCCCTATTTCGCGTGATGCATGATCGAGAATGTATCACAAGCAAAAAATGACCCTTACCCGGGAAAGGCACAAATGGCCTTGAAGCGTATCTGCGAGAAGGCATTATAGTTCTAATGCACTATTATGCCGTGATGCACTATTGAAAATGCATCACCGAATGTGGCGTATCCGAGAACGCATTATAGTGCTAAGACACTATTATGCCGTGATTCATTATTGAAAATGCATCACCAAGCCTAAGTTGTGTTCCAAGAATGCATTATAGTGCTAAGGCACTATTTTGCCGTGATGCATGATTCAATGCATCACTGAGCCGAAGTTGCATAAGTGAGAGCATTATAGTGCTAATGCACTAATATGCCGTGATGCATGATTGAAAATGCATCACCAAGCCAATATTGCGTAGTGAGAGTGCATCATAGTGCTAAGGCACTATTATGCCGTGATGCATGATTGAAAATGCATCACTGACCAATGTTGCTATTCGAGAGAGCATCATAGTGCTAATGCACTATTATGCCGTGGTGCATGATTCGATGCATCACTAAGCCAATGCTGCCTAAGGGAAAGCATCATAGTGCTAATGCACTATTATTTCGTGATGCATTATTAATAATGTATCACCGAGCCAAGAATGCATCACCGTGATGTATTAGCGTGTTCACTTGTAGCTTACCTGAGAATGCTTCGCTTGGATTTGGCAAGAAAACATCATTTCGGCCGTGTGCATTCGATGGATGTCACCTCCTATTGTTATATTTATTTGTAGAAATGCGAATAAAACATATATATTGAGGGAGCTTTGCTTGAATATGCATGAGCGCTAATGCACATATAAATGCGATGTAGCATACTTGATGCATAAGCATCAATATACTTGTAGCTTAACCGATGAAGCTTGAATGTGCATGAACGGTAATGCACATATAGATATGCGAAGTGGCCAATACGTTGGAGCATACTTGATGCTAAAGTATCAATATGCAGATAGCTTAGGTGATAAAGCTTTAATTATGCAAAAGCATCATTCAATCATACTACGTACTTGAGAATGCATATTTGCATAATAAATAGCGATAGTTATGCACAGCCTAGTGCATACCTTGCGAAAGTCCTTCGGCCTATACGGTCTAGGCTTTGCTTGGACTTTGGCCTTGCGATGAAGTTGGAATCGAGGTTGACCTTTCCTTAATAGGCTTAAGTTGCTTGTTCCTTTCGAATTGACCCTTTGATGAACTAGGGTCATGCTTGATCCCTTCAAGGTACGGGTTTGGTACGTAGGCAGCCGCAATGCAATGCATTGAGGTGCAGTACCTTGTCGCTCATATCATCTAATTTAGAGGTGATTGCGACATTATGGTAACTCGTATCATCTAACTTGGCAATGCTAAGTCGAAAGATGATTGTTGCCACACTTGATGGGGTAGTTGCAATTCCATTTGATGGATTGTTCATACTTCCTAGCAACCGTTGCGGCATGGAATGGCATGTGCCTGGATGTTGCACCCTTGGAAAGAACAAGATCAATGCAGGCTCCAGCATATGGTCGAAGTAGAATAAATGAAGTGAAAGATTAGGCTTGAAATGGCCTAGGTGCTAGTCCAAGGCATGAGTTAGGCCTAGACAATGACCGTAATTATGTGATGCTTTCCAAAGGCATTCACTATTGGCTTTAATGGTGATGTACCCTTAGAAGAAAAAGGGTGAGCTTGAATGATGTGGGAACTATGTTTCGAGTATAATGCTTATAAGGCATGCTTGGAAAGCAAAAATGTACCTGCACTTTCCAGCGAGAAGTTAAGCTCTAAGGTCGGGTTACTCTTTTTTAATCGCGAATCGGGGAGTTCTGGTCTGCTCAGCGCAACGCGCTGTAGGCAAAATTTTCCGGTCCGTGACAACACCACTCACCATATAAATCTGAGTAATTGCATCCCACACTTCTTTTGCAGTTGCAAGGCGCATAAACTTATTCCTTAGATCAAGAGACATTGAATCTAATAACCAACTTGTTTTTAGGAAGTTTCTTTCACCCAAGTCTCATATGTAGGGTCCGTAGTTGCTGGATATAATTTTCTTCCAGTTAAATACCCAATCTTTCCTTCATCAGTGATGTAAAATTTCTCCTAATGAGACCAAACAAGGTAGTTGGTACCATCCAACTTACAAGATGTCATCTTGACATTCATACTATCATTATGAGAAAAGTATAAAGATGATGAACTCCTAGAATGAGATAAATTACTATTCTCAAAAGTAATAGCCATATATCTAATTTTAAGTCAACATGAAAGACAAAATTCAAAGGAGAAACCAACTTACGAACAACACGGGTTCTTCAAGAACAACTTAGGGAGCTAACTCACAAATATGAATTTAAAATTTAAGCTACAGTAGATCTAGGTTGAGTTTTTTCTTTTCTCTCTCTTGATCTCTGATACCATGTGGAAATCAAGATAGAGTGAATCGGAAAGTGTTACCGACTCATATGAGAAAATCTCTTTTTTATAAATTGATCATGCATAGTTACAAGTATACCTCTATTTGGTAAAATATCTAGGATGCATTGTTTATGAAACATTGTACGCTATTCTTATAATACACAAACATATGTACACATACTAGATTTGACACAACCTTGTGCACACACACTATACTGCACAATTTCAACATATTTTATATGCGTGTGGTATCATCTGCAATCAGTTTGTAAGAAGATTTAACATTGAAGGAACCATTTTTGGTTTGTTTTCGAGTAAGCCTATCCTGACCAAAATGGGGAATCCTAGTTCTAAGGATTTGTAGAGCATTAGTGGGAGTAAATAAGCATTAACTATACTGGGAATCCAATACTTAGTATCGTGATCTGTAAATCTAGAACCAATGAACTTAAAATAGGGGTAAGGGTGAAAAGGTGGCATACTAGCATTATTAATCCATTTATCATTGAAAGCATCAATTAATTTACCATCTCTTACCTCCCCGTAGGAGTTATATTTAATTATGTCAATGTCAGATCAATGCTCTTCCAAACAAAAAGGCACTGTTTATTATTTTTGTAGTTCATAGGGTTACCATTATTAAAATATTTGTATTTAAGAATGACAACCCAGCAATCACCGGGTGAATGATGAAGATTCCAATCTACTTTAGATACAAGAGGCCTAGAAAAGAAAATTGTATAAGATATTAATGTGGATCCATATCTTTTATTTTTTTTAGCTTTTAAAAGTTGATGAATTTTACAAGTGTTTTTTTGTTAAAAAGCACATTTAAATATTTTACCAAATACATAATTAAAAAATTATTACTTAATATATATTAAATTTAACTATAACTATCACCACTCTTATTTGTCTTCTTCTCCATTAATTTCTGTTTTCATTAAAAAAGTATTAATCCTAGGTTAGAATTCTAATTATAACACACCGTTCTATTTAAACTTATTATTTCTTTGGCTTTTATCATTTAGTTCGTCTAGAAATAAAGGAATTAATCGGAAAATAATCTGTAAACCATTATTATGGAAGATTTTACTACTAAAAATATAGGGGAAAATATCCAAACATTAGATGAATCGAACAAGATTATGTTAATTCTACTGAAAGCATATTTAGTGAATAAGCTTTGAATGTAAGTAAGTGATCGATGTTGGATGTTTAATTAGCGTAATCCTCTATTTATTTTTTAAAATTTCTTTGAACTGGTCGCTGGAAAATAGACGACCGGAAGGTATTACATTCGTCCAGACTAGGACAACTGAAAGGTTTTCCAGTTGTTTAAACCTAGAACGACTATGTAAAACAATATTCAGTTGTTTTTGGACGATTATATGCTTGCATAGATGGTCGTTTCGACTGTAGTACTTTGTAGTCCTTTTGGAGTGAACAACTTGAACTGTTTAAATTTTTTTTTGTTACAGGTTAATCGATCGTTCCCAAATTATATTAGTTGAAGAAATTATTTGTGATGAAGAAAAATTGTATGAGGTCGTTTTAGATGAAGGATGGTGTTTATTGCGTTTATTCGGCAGGTTGTGACAATTATTATAACATAACTCTGAAAATCTAGTTTCTTCACTGAATATTTGACACTTTATATTTATAAAACAAGAACAAATAAGTTAAAGTGAACCACATATGAATGAGTTGAATCTATCCATAAAATCAAATTCTTAAACAATAACCTAACATGATAACGAGTATTGACCCTTAATAAAGTTATGAAACCCACGCCTATTGTATTGTTAAAAGCTCTAAAATAACATAGAAAATTTACTTGGTATTTGTTTCTCTTGTAAACTCATGTTGCATATTATTTAATAGGTTTTGGTGGTCTAGTAGATCTACGAACTTGTTTGATATCTTCAGTTTTACCATCTTGTTGGCTACTACTTGAGATGGACCTTGATATTTCCGAACTGGGCCAATGGCTCGTCCCTATGGCAATTTTGAAGTTTTAATGTCATATATTCTAATGTTGTGGAACTTGATTGCACTGCATCAGTATCCCGACATGGTGCAAAATCGATGATATGCTTAATGCATCGCGCGCAATGAGAATATAATATTTTATTATACATATATATGAAAGTAAACTTAACAAAGAATTTAGTTGGTTTTCCTTAAAAAAAATTCGGTAGCAGGTTAAAAAGGATTAAGTCGTCGACTAATGCGTGATAGACATATTAATATGTCTAATTTTTTCTCAACTTTTATAGTGTTGAAACTCATTTTGTACTAATATTGTGTTTTTATGTATTTATATGTATTTTTGGAAAATAAACATTGTTGGAAAAATTGGCTCGAACAAGTGTTAAAGGCACCCATAAAGAATTACTAAAGGCACTCGTACATTGGATGAGGGCACCCACCTCACTTAATTCAAATTTTAAATTTGGCGGGAAATTTTCATTTGCAGCAGCGAAGTTTCTAGGTTGGATTGTGTTGAGTTTTTCTCGGATTTTCTTGTTGGATTGGATAGATATCATTCTATTAAGAACATCCAGGGCTGGTAATGAGCTTTGATTCGAAAACAAAGGAGGTTTCCACGTAACAATTGCAAAACAGAGAAGCAAGATATTCACGGGATTCTTTCCTCTTTTCCGTGTTAATTGGAGGTTGGCGTGTGTTTGGAGAAGGCTTGACTAAATCTTTGATGTACTGGAAACGTATTTAGAGAGAGCACACACTAGTTGACAGCGTGAGAAGAAATAAAAGGAAACTATTTTCCCGTGAATACCCGTGAAGAATAATGAGAACGACACCAAACCTTCTAGGGAGATGCAAAGTCGACTGAACCCTAATATGAAAGAAGTAGTTCGAACCGAGGTGCTTAAGTTGTTAGATGCGGGTATTATCTACCCCATTTCAGATAGTAAGTAGTCAGCCCCGTTCAGGTTGTTCCCAAGAAATCAGGTATCATTGTAGTCCAGAATGAAAACAATGAATTAATCCCAACCCAAGTGACCACGGAGTGGCGTGTTTGTATTGACTATAGAAAATTGAAAAAGGTCACAAGGAATGACCACTTTCCCCTTCCTTTCATCGACCAAATGCTAGAGCGATTATCTGGACATAGTCATTATTGCTTGTTAGATGGCTACTCTGGTTATAATCAGATTGTTATTGCCCCAGAAGACCAAGAGAAAACTACTTTTACCTGTCCCTTTAGTACCTTTTTGTACAGACGCATGCCTTTCAGGTTGTGTAATGCACCCGCTACTTTTCAGCATTGCATGATGAGTTTATTTTCTGACATGGTAGAACGGTTTTTAGAGGTTGTTATGGATGATTTTTCTGTGTTTGGTTCATCGTTTGATGAGTGCTTGCATCATTTGACATTAGTGTTGACTAGATGTAAGGAAAAGAATTTAGTGCTTAATTGAGAGAAATGTCATTTTATGGTTCGATCAGGAATTGTTTTAGGGCATATCGTATCTTCTAAGGGTATAGAGGTAGACAAAGCCAAAGTTGAACTTATTAAGAATTTACAGGTTCCCAAAACCGTAAGAGATATTAGGTCATTCTTAGGGCATGCAAGTTTTTATCGTCGATTCATTAAGGATTTTAACTTGATTTCTAAACCTCTTTGCAATTTGCTTGCAAAAGATGTTAAGTTTGTCTTTGATGATTCTTGTTTAGAGACTTTTGAGAAGCTTAAGACTTTACTCACTACCGCCCCCATAGTCCAGGCACCTAACTGGAACCTACCCTTTGAAATCATGTGTGATGCTTCAAATTATGCTATTGGTGTTGTGCTAGGTCAACGAGAAAACAAATTACTTCATGTGATTTACTATGATAGCAAAACTATGAATGATGCCCAACTAAACTACACCACCACAGAGAAGGAATTGTTAGCCATTGTTTTTGCCTTAGACAACTTTAGATCCAATCTCTTAGGTTCTAAGGTCATAGTCTTTACTGATCATGCTGCTTTGAAGTATCTTCTTTCCAAGAAGGATACTAAACCTAGATTGATTAGATGGATCCTTTTGTTACAAGAATTTCCTCTAGAAATTAGAGACAAAAAGGGTGCAGAAAATGTAGTAGCGGACCACTTTTATAGGCTTGTCTTTGATTTCCCTGATGATTCCCCTCATGTGAGGGATAGTTTCCCTGATGAATAACTTTTCCTTGTTTCCCAATTACCTTGGTATGCGAATATAGTGAACTATCTTGTTACTAGTCGAATGCCCTAACATTGGGGTAAACAAGATCGTTCTAGGTTTTTAGCCGAGGTTAAGAATTTCTTTTGGGATGATCCTTATCTATTTAAGTATTGTCCAGACCAGATTATTAGGAGATGTATACCTGAGAATGACCAGTCCAGTATTATCTCCTTTTGTCATGATCATGCGTGTGGGGGTCATTTTAGTACTAAGAAAACAGTGCTAAGATATTGCAGTCTGGATTCTATTGGCTTTCGTTGTTTAAAGACACCCATCATTACTGTGTTACTTGTGAGCATTGCCAGAAGTTAGGAACCATTTCCCGTAGAAATATGATGCCTTTGAACCATATTCTAGTTATTGAGGTCTTTGATGTGTGGGCCATTGATTTTATGGGTCCTTTTCCTAATTCTCTTGGTTATTTTTACATCCTTGTCGCTGTAGACTATGTTTCTAAGTGGGTTGAGGAGGTTTCGTGTAGAAAAAAAGACCACAAGATTGTGGTCCAGTTTTTGAATGATAACATATTTGCACGTGTTGGTACACCGCAGGCTATAATTAGTGATGGAGGGTTGCACTTTTGTAGTCGACCATTTAGGCTTTTGATGAAGAAATATGGTATTACCCACAAAGTAGCTACCCCATGTCACCCACGGACTAGTGGTCAAGTAGAGGTTTCCAACAGGGAGATAAAACGTATTTTAGAGAAAACAGTTAATCCTATTCGGAAAGACTGGTCATTGAGGCTTACTGATGCCTTATGGGCTTACCGTACTGCGTTTAAGACCCCCATTGGAATGTCACCTTATCGTCTAGTTTTTGGCAAGGCATATCACCTACCTATCGAGATAGAACATGGAGCATATTGGGCTGTAAAGCAACTTAATTTTTCGCTTGACAAGGCGGGAGCTCACAGGAAGGTCCAGTTCAATGAGTTGGACGAGATTCGTAGAGATGCATACGATAGTGCTAAGGAGTATAAGAACAAAATGAAACTTGTGCATGATAGAAATATTTTAAGAAACTTATTTTCTCCGGGTCAAAAAGTTCTTCTGTATGATACCCGTTTGTATATATTCCCCGGGAAGTTATGCTCTCGGTGGACGGGTCCTTTTATAGTTCATACTGTTTTTCCTCATGGTGATATTGAGATTGAGACACTGGATGGTAGTAGTACTTCAAAGGTTAACGGTCAGAGATTGAAACCCTTTTTAGAGCCTTTTCCTGAAGGTGATGTTGAGGAGGTCCCTCTGGAGGACCCTGCTTACCTTGATTGACCATCAAGGATGTTGTTGTACATTAGTAAGTTTTTGTAGGTTTTTGTTTTTATTTTGCTGTCTTATTCTCCAACGAAGGATTGTTACGCTTCGCCCAGGTACTATCTTTCTGACTCCTCTTTATTCCTCTAGTTACCTATATTTTTGGTATTGCACTTTAATTTGAAACATTAAGGACAATGTTAGGTTTAAGTTTGGGGGTAAGGGAGAAACTTTTAGTTGAAATAATAAAACTCCAAACTTTAGAAACTTGTGAACAATTCAGGGTGACACTAACCATTCTAGGTAGATGGAAACTTATCTCTTTTTCTATAGGAATTGGTGTACCCAGCTAAATGGTCTATTCATAAAAGGATTCCTAGCTCAGGTGTTAGAAATAACATGATAGTTGTCACCATATCTCGGAATTTATCTTAACAATATCACCTTCTGTTTTTATTTTTACAATTTTTGTGTTTCTCTAAGTGATTTGGTGGGCACCAGTATCAAATTGTTATCACCGCCAGGATGAAGTGTTTGAGATCAAGCCTTATTATTGTATTATGTAGACCATTATTAAAAAAAAATCGAGTATTGACACTTTGATAGCAATATATGTGTGTTCTCCCTGTTTCCGTCGCCTAAGCAAGCGTGTAATGCAGGATCTATGAGAACTATCATGTACGATGCTGATAAGGAGCATGCTTGGATTAATTTGATCCAATCATGTTGTCAGTACATTTAAAATATTTTCAATAAATCGACCGTTGGGACCCTTGTACATACCAGCTGAGTCGATATTAGTTTAAGGAATAAGACTAGTGGGAGAGTATCTCAATCCATTCATCCTGGCACTGACCTTCAGACAGATATGGGAAACACCGTTCACCTTAGTCAACATGTGCAAACTTCATTTTGTCTATATCCATCTTCTAAATCTTTCCATGTGATTGTACTTTGGTAGATTCTGAGTATCGTGGTTGAACAACTATTTAAGTAGAGTTTTGAATTCTTGTAAGAATTTTAGTACGCTGAGTGAAAAATCGTGTACAACAATTGGACTCATATAGGGTAATGATTCTTATAGGCGAAGAATTTAGTATGCCAACTGAATAGTTTGTTTAGTGTCTATCCTCAATCGTTCACAAGTAGCTAGAGTTTGGAGTAAAGGTTTTGTGGGTACACCTCTTGTAAACCCTCACGAGACTACAACTCGTCTGATAGGGACACCTATGGGTTTAAAGGCTTATTACACACGCTAAGTGCAATCGCGATGCCTGCGAAAGTGAGTTAGGATTTTCTAGATTAGATTTTCTCGAGGACTAGCAAATAATAAGTTTAGGGGTATTTGATAGACACATTTATGTGTCTAATTTTCTCTCAACTTTTATAGTGTTGAAACTCATTTTGTACTAATATTGTGTCTTTATGTATTTATAAGTGTTTTTGGAAAATAAACATTGTTGGAAAAATTGGCTCGAAAAATTGTTAAAGGCACCCATGAAGAATTAATAAAGGCACCCGTACATTGGATGAGGGCACCCACCTCACTTAATTCAAATTTTGAATTTGGCGGGAAATTTTCATTTGCAGCAGCGAAGTTTCTGGGTTGGATTATGTTGAGTTTTTCTCGGATTTCCTTGTTGGATTGGATAGATATCAGTCTATTAAGAACATCCAGGGCTAGTAATGAGCTTTGATTTGAAAACAAAGGAGGTTTCCACGTAACAATTGCAAAACAGAGAAGCAAGATATTCACGGGATTCTTTCCTCTTTTCCGTGTTAATTGGAGGTTGGCGTGTGTTTGGAGAAGGCTTGACTAAATCTTGATGTGCTGGAAACGTATTTAGAGAGAGCACACACTAGTTGACAGCGTGAGAAGAAATAAAAGGAAACTATTTTCCCGTGAATACCCGTGAAGAACAATGAGTTTATTACGAAATTATTCTGAAGATTTCATGGTTTGTTAAGTATATAAAGGGATATGGGGGATCAGAGAAAAAGAGAGAGTATTGGGAGAGCTAAAGAGGTAGCCAGAATCGTAATCAAAAATTCCAGGAAGAATAATTTTCTGCTGGAGAAAGAGAAGAGAACATAAGGCGTCAGAAAAGTGTCGCTGAAGCAGTCTTACTTCAACAACACCTGAAGTCCGTTCTTTTCTCCTGTTTTCTATTCTTTCTTCTGTAACGCAGAGAACACTTCTCTGTAACGCTTATAAGCATGTCAAATCTCTTGTTTTACTATTATTTCACCATTGTAAGCACTTTTTGAGCTATGAAATATATTTTTGAGGGTTTTTCCATTACAATGAGCTAATCATCATCTCTGAGGCGACGGAGGAAGCTAATTTTCCAAAGATTATGTGGTAATTTTTATTTAATTAATTTATGTAATTCGTTTATGATTAATTGCCTTGGTTAAAAATTGATTTAATGATTTTTGTTAAGCAATTGTGATTTCGTTAGATGGTACATGCTTTGGCGTAGGTTTTAGATGTTCCATGCTTTTGTTATACAATTGTTATTTTGAAAATCTACTTGTTGCTATGTTTTAGAATCAAATTAAATGTTAGAATTGCATAATTATAATTATTGAATTTAATCACTTTAAAAATTGGAAAATTGTGGAATCCTAGCCTTAGTTTTCTCTCAACTTTGTTATCAATTTTATTTGAGTTTTGCTATTTTTAGTCTTAGAAATTAAATTTAAAAACAAATCTTCATAAGTCTTGAACGAACCATTATTTACCACTATTAAAAAAATACATCAATGCGTTGGTAAAATCTTTTAGAGGGGTTTTGCATAATAGGATGAGAAACAATGTACCATTTTATGTAACTAGCATCAGAAGCCCAAGGAATATCATGATCAGCAGAAATGATTTTAAACTTGAACTTAGTAATGTATCTCCATTGTACCCAATGCCAATTTGATATGTTATACCGAGCCCTATATGTTGAAGCTTTATCACCCCGGAGTAGTTTTTGTTTGTAATGGACGCTCATATTTGCTTTGCCCCCTACCAAATTGACGAAGAATCCTCGCTGGGAAGATTGTCTCAACTAAATCAAAACAAACCACAATTCCCGTATACTATATGACATCGTCCAATGGGGTTATAGATTCTTCTATATTCGTATGGAGTCCATAAAATAAAATATTATCAATATACAATGAACAACTAATACGCAAATACATAATTTAAAATAAAAAATTATATTTGGTTGAACAAACATTCATAGGGGTAAGATCATCAAGCAGCTTCCTAATAGTAACAAAGAAGACAGTTGTAGAATTTGGGGTTTCCATTTACAAACTCGAGGCAATGACTCTTCATAATTTTTATTTACAGTTTTTCTACTGAGGTGGAAAAGACTTCATTATTTCGTTTATTTCTGCAATCAAAAGAGATAAGAAAGAATAACACAACCCCAAAACTTGTGACAAAAAAATAACAAAAAATAAATACATATGAAAGATTCCAAGTGGCCCGGTTATATACGACTACAACCAACACCAATCGTCTAAGTTTCATATGAGTACAACCACCACCAGTCGACCGAAATTAGATGACTGAAATTCAAATTTCTCTTTTTGTTTAAATCGTTCATTGATGAACGATTACATACGGTAATAGTCGTTCAATGATCATCGATTGAAACATCCACAAGTCCTTCATTCATAGCCTACTAGTTCATTAAAAAAAATATAAAGATGCAGTAGCCGTTTAAAAGTGAGTCAATCAATCTAGAACAAGTCGATCCAAAGTGAACAACTAGCCCTTCATTATAATAGTACAAAAAAATCAAATTTAAACATGAATTTTTATATATAATTACGTATTCAAAAAATTATAATTAGGATTATTTTTACGGGGATTTGATTTTGCTTGAACATCCCCTATTTCTTTAGGCATATTTTTGATACAAAACCAAAATTTTAGAAACAAAAATTAAACAAAATATGAATGAAGGTTATGATCAGTGGGAGGGTGGAGATGGAGTAGAAAAAGGTGGCCAGTGGGAGAATTGATTAGTAGCTTAGGATTTTTTTTTTCTTTAATTGTTGGGGTGATTTTATTGTTAGGTGTAAAAAAAAAGTCAAGAGATATTCTTTGGGATATATGAAAAATTATATGTGTGGTAAATAGGATAACTGGGGTGGCAGTTAAGGTGGATGACAAATAAGCAAAATAGTAAAAAATAAATAAAATCAATTAGTCCTAATATAAAATATATTGTGTCAGTTTGGTCCTGCTGATTTTGTCCAATTGCTCTAAGGTCTTTTTTGAAATATATATTAGCAGTTTGGTCCTAAAATTACTTGGTCATAGGGTGAATGTTGCCCATGTGAGATGACATCATCATTTTTATAAACAATGTCAGAAATATTTTTTCCTCTCTCTTCTTAAATCATAGAAAAAAATTAAAAATAACATATCTCTCAAACTATAAGTCGTATTTCAACAAATTTTATAAATTCGGAAAACTTTTGACGAGATCTATACAACCAATACCAATTTCACTATTTTTCAAAACCTTAATTTGAATGTTACTCCCTCCGTTTCGCAAAAGTGTTACTATCACTTTTTCATTTTGGCCAATTTTTAGGCTAAAATGTAAAAGTGATAGTAACACTTTTGCTGAAACGGAGGGAGTATTATTTAGCTAAAGAACAACTACAAAATAAACTACCATTACGAGTTTATTTTGCAAAATGAACTGCTAGAATGAACTACCAATATCACGAGTTTATTCTACAAAATAAACTGCTAGGATGAACCACCATAGTAATGAAATAACTTTGCGAGTTTATGTTTTAGAATGAACTACCATTACATCTTAGAATGACCTACCAATATTACAAGTTCTTTTTACAAAATGAACTGCTAGAATGAACTACGTACCAATATTACGACTTTATTCAACAAAATGAACTGCTAAAAATAAACTACCAATATTACGAGTTCATTAAACAAAGTGAACTACTAGATATGAACTACCAATATTACGAGTTCATTCAACAAAATGAACTTCTAAAAATGAACTACCAATATTACGAGTTTATTATACAAAATGAACTATTAGAAATGAACTACCAGTATTATAAATTCAATCTATAAAATGAACTGCTAGAAATCAAATACCAATAATTACGAGTTCATTTGCTAAAAATGAACCATCATACTCTATAACGGTGTTCATTATTGAATATAAACTACCATTGCCAATGCCGCAAAGATTAAATCTTTGGAAAATAGCCTTGTTAGTATTCGTTATATAGATCTCGTCAAGAGATTTTACTGAATATATAAAAAAATTTAAATTTTCGACTTATATTTAGATGGATATTTATTTTTTGAGTTTTCTTTTATCCATTTTAAGAAGAGAGAAAATAATATTTTAATTATTTTAACATTTTTAAAAGCCAAACTAAACCCCGGTGGATAAAACTGACTTGGGGCCATTTAAAATAGGACCAAATTATTTGGAAAAAAAAGAAGAAAAAAAGAACCAAACCCACTTTTAGACACCAATTAAATCAACGACCCCCAGAAATACTAATGATACCCCTTTATCTACATACCCTTAACATTTATCTACCTACACATCAGAAATACCAAATTTTTATACCCCCAATAACAAAACATAAATTAACATACAAACAATCTCATCTCTTCACCTTTTTGTAAGATTTTGATGAAAGTATAGTGTTTTTTGTTTCTTCCCTCTATTCACATACCCGTTGAAGAACCACAAAGAACCAGACAGTTAAACATAAACAGCTGCATAAAGAAGAAGATAATACTGATGACAAGTTCTATTACATGTATAGAATGATTAACACTGTATAAAAATCGAAGATTTATCTATATTTGTCGGAACAATATGTACTAGGACGTTATACTCATAACAATATAAAATTTTAAGTGCTTTAGCGTTACTACAAGAAAAACGGGTTTAAGCGTCTAAAATCTTAGCAAGAGCTCGGAAATTTAGTCGCTTAAATAGTTTAAGCTTCTAAAATTGCAACTGCCAAAAATTTTGGCGGCAATAAACATGTGTTCACTATTATTTAGCAACGAAAAAAATACACTTAATCGCTAGATCCTTTGTTCAAGTAATTTATAGCAACTAAAATAATGAACATGTAGCTATTCACTTTGAGGCACCGACTCGTAGCAACAACAAAATAAATTGGTTGCTCAAACCTCTCTCAGCAACTAAGTTTGAGACACAACCAAATATGTTTAATTGCTAGATCTGTTTTTCAAGTAACTTATAGCAGCTAAAAGTTGATCCGGTAGCTATTCACTTTGAGGTACCGACTCGTAGCAACAACAAAATAAATTGGTTGCTCAAACCTCTTTCATCAACTAAGTTTGAGCCACAACCAAATATGTTTAATTGCTAGATCTGTTTTTCAAGTAACTTATAGCAGCTAAAAGTTGATCATGTAGCTATTCACTTTGAGGCACCGACTCGTAGCAACAACAAAATAAATTGGTTGCTCAAACCTCTCTCAGCAACTAAGTTTGAGCCATGACCAAATATGTTTAATTGCTAGATCTGTTTTTCAAGTAACTTATAGCATCTAAAAAAGTGATCATGTAGCTATTCACTTCGAGGCACAGACTCGTAGCAACAGAAAATGAATTGGTTGCTCAAACCTCTCTCAGCAACTAAGTTTAAGCCACCACCACATGTAAAATGAATTACTTGAGGGAGAAAGATAGACTGTGTGATCAAAATCCATCAACGCTTTATATCTAGTTCTATCTAGTCATACGGATTGTGATCCGTGTGACTCATTGGAAAAAAATTGTATATGTCCATTTTAGTACGATTATACTTAGTTATAACACCCTTATTTGATTATTTTTTAATTATTTTTGTCTAAATATTATATATATTTTAATTAGTAAAATATTCGTATATTTTAATATCGAGGAATATGTATTTATGGAAGAAAATAAAATTAATAACCTGAGAAAAAATCCAAAGAGTAATGATCCCAAATCTATATTTATATCCATTGGATCAGATATTTTTGGCTTTCTATTGGCCAGACAAACAATTTAAGGATCATTGTGTGTGTATGTTTTAGACTTAAAAAACGAAAATAATGTTTGTGTTTAAATTACTCCATTTTTGGTCAAATTGATGAATAATGAATAAAATTTGGTGAGATTGAGGAATATTCAATAAAATTGTTTACCATTAGACTTAAGTGTACAATTTAGGGTCCTTTCTAACAGCTATTTGATACTAAAAAAGGTTTCATTAACCTCCATAATTAGCGGGATTAAGGATCCTATTTGAAAATTCTGGAGAAACATCATTTAATAAAAGAAAATTCTTTCCCTTCTTTCCCACACCGAAAATAAACGTAGTTGGAAGTAGTTGTGAGTCTTGTTACATGTGGTGGTAGGACAGTGGAGTGAAAGCCACACCGAAAATAAGCGTATGGTATGCATGATATGAACTTTGTGAGAATTACTTTTAATAGCAAATGTTTGGATGCACAAATTGAAAAAAAAATAACATGAGTCGTTTAAATTAACTATAATTTGGTTATATTTTTTTTTGTTTTGGTATGTTTATCAGTTCTATTTTATCTTTTAATAGCAATTTATCTACAAATTTTCCTTAACAAGTAGATATTCGTTATAAAAAAATACAAAGTTTTGATCCTATCTTCTGTACTCAGTCCGACTTATCTCAGTTATCACTTATCATACCAAATAAAACCAAACAAGCAACTTGAAGGTGAATCAAAAATAAAATTGATTGAGCACATAAAACGTGACTAGAGCTGTTCATGGCCGGTTTCGGTTCGGTTTCTAGCCAAACCAAAACTGACAATACAAAAAGAAAAACAAAAATAATTAGTGTTAACTACTTATGCTTAAAAAACAAGCAGGCCTGGAAGATCCTGCAACATCAACAAAGTGAAAATTTAAACCATTGATCATTAGATTCATTATTGCTCCATCTTCAGGATTACAAAGTGCAAATTTAAAGTTAAAGTAGCTAAATAACATACAGTAGTACAATTAGAGTTAAAGTAAAAAGGCAGTGCGGGTAGCTCCAAATGACTGGCTCAAGCTCCCTTGAATCTACTTCAGATAGTGTAGGTAATACAGAAATAATAACTAGCTCCAGCTCCACTTCAGACCACATAACATACAGAAATAAACAATCTTACAAAATAAGCAAGTTCCCTAATGAAGCTAATCTTACAGTTGATATACAGGGATGTTCAGATGGCAACATGACCTTTACAATGAATATAAAAACTATTGAGTTTAGAACTCTTCATCCTGATACAAGTATAGACTAATTATGCTAATTTGCGGATTACTAATACGGAATTCGACAAAATAGTACAATCCAGCATACAAACAACATCATTTAACACCAATAGTACACAAACATGATTATATAAAAAATGTACATGAAGCATAAGACCATACTGCCAACTTAAACCCTTGAAAAACAAAATGAAGCATTATGTGATCCTCTCTTATGACTCAAAACCTTATAGCACAAACATTCAAACATAGTCATGCTAATTTGCGGATTGTTAATACCGAATTTGACAAAATATTAGACATATGAAGCACAAGCTTTTTATTTTACTTCAAAAGAGCAATCCAAGATTCCAACATACAAACATCATCACTAACACCAACAGTAAGTCTTAATTTCTTATTGGAGTATTTTGCTAAAAAAAATTGCTTGAGAGACCTTTGAATGTTTTTGGATCGAGATGATAAAGAGATGAAGATCCACCAGTCCCAAATAGGACTTTTCCATCTGTTGCCAGTCCCCATCCATTCTTCATTCCATGTGTAAACTTGCTAATCTAAATTAAGAAAATGAAATAAGTCTGTTAACATTATACCTTAACATAATGTTCTGATAAACATCAACAATAGTACAAACAAAAGAGAAGCACAAACCTTGCTGAGATTATGTCGATCATATATGAAACCAGCTGGTTCCAACCAAAATTACTTGGATTAACCTACAAAAACAGTGTGAAGTTCAACAAAATTACAACCATTACATTCAAGGTTGGGCAAGGTAATGTACCACTAAATAGGTAAGGTAAAATAAGTAAACAAAACCTATATTTTTAGCTCTAAATCATTCCTAGTACCAACAAATTTAGTGTAAAAATAACTGTAACTAATAAGTACTCCTCGCGTACCTACCGTCAAGTAAAGAACCGAAAGATGTACAGTCACCTCTGGTAACACCAAACTGCAATGAGCCATCAGTGTTGATAAGAATAAGTGTGGATAAGTCACGGGTTATCTATTAAAGTTATTCATGGATGCAAACATAATAACTAAGCGTCCAATAATCGTTATTGCATGTACAGGCAGTAGCCATGGTACATTTCCAATGAAGCAACTTCCAACTGTCTGGTACACAGTAACACCAATACAACAGAACACTGTCCAAATGTTATTCAGGAATCAGAGAACAAAAACTGATAGTTGCTTAGACAATAATTAACAGGGGAACATCACATTCCATACCTTTTGAGGGCATAAAATATTCACACTTTCCACAACATCCAGATTACAGATGGCAACATCATGTCCTGTTTCATCACACCTGGTTCAAATTACAGTTGCACGTACATGACATTAGTTAAGGTACAAAAACAGAGTGACTACTGAAAATGCAATACTTATATTGTTGTACAACAGAAGATTATAGTTAGTTTCCGCTGGCATCGGTAAGCCAAAGTCCCCCATAACACAACATTTAAACTTTTTCCAAGCAATAAGCAGATCCTAAAACAAAACAAAAAAAATTGAAGCCATAAATTGATTTGTAGCCATAATAGGGGTAATGCACAATCGAGGGTTTGTAGCTGTTATGGAATTGTGGCACACAGCTACAGGGGTCATACACAATTGAAGTTTCAAATCATAGCAAAAGAGAACATCCAAATAAGTAGGAGAGTTTCAAATAATAAAAAAATAGAACATCTTTCTTGTAGCTACATATGAAGCAGCTCCAATTGGGACAAAACTGTAATAAAACATATATATATCTTCAATAGGATACCAATCACATGCGTTAATATAAGAAAAAAATATAAAGGAGTAAGATAAATGCGGATGAATTGGCTTAAAATGCAACAAATGCAAAATTAGTCTATTAATAATTAAAAGAAAATGCATCGTATCAGGAGGAGTATGCTTTAAGAATTTTGTAATAAAGCACACTTGTAAACATTATGTCTGAGACTGATGTTACAAAAAATAAAGCACACCTGGAAATTACTGGGTGTAGTAAACTGTCTCCTATTATTCCAATCTTGTAACTGCGGCATTTAAATAAAGAAGGCAGGGAGAGATTACAGACTTATTTCAAACCCAATAAATGTCAAAGACATATGGTTCAATCAGCTCCTGTATAGATGGTAGCTTAATCCACAAATCCAAATCGTAATGAAATAGATAAATAAAAGTTATCCAACGATTCCAACCCATAAGACCTATGTCTCAGGGAAGACAAGAATATGTTCATAAACCATTCATTTCTACTGTATTTTTTACAAGATTTAGATATAAAAGAAATAGACATTTTACACGAATGCAAACAGATACACTCATAAAAAGATACCTGCTTAAGAATAATGACCAAGCTCCTAATTTCATTTAGCATGAGTGGCTTCTCCTGCTCATAAAATTCATCATTACCGACTAACAGGAGCATATGCCTGAAAAAACACCAAAAATAGGAAAAATTGTTGATCAAATTCATCATTACTTTGGTGCAGGTGAATAAGTGATGGTGCAGGGGAGGATTTTGATGGGTTAATAACTGGAGATGTGATGCTGAAAATGATGAATTTGGTGGTGCAGATACTGGAGAAGGAGATGAAGTTGGAGTTTTGACCGAAAGAACAACAAAAGTCAGGTTTAAGCCTTTGGGCACAAATACCATTTCTGAGCAACAACAAAATCAAAAACATAAGTTCTTAGGAAAAATAAACCCCAAATTGAACATAATTATCTCTATCATCGACATAGAAATTGAAAGAAAAAAAAAACTTAAACCCTAACTCTAACTTTGGTACAGAAACACCCAAAATTTCACAGCAAAGTATTTGTACAAAACCCACAGAGATATGCAGAAAACAAAAAAAAAAAAAAAGATTTCGGAGATTTGTAAAAATTCCAACTCTAAATTCTCTAATTTTAACTAGAAATCTTAACTCTAAAGTCCTGAATTTTAAAAGAGATTTGAAGAAACCCTGACTGCAAAATCTCTAATTCTAACAAAGATTCATAATTAAAAAAAATCCCTAATTGAAACATACTGAAACCCCACTTTACAAACCAGAGAGAAATTGAAAATCCATGATTTCTTTCTTTTGGATTTTCGATTTCAAAAAGAAATAAATCGAAGATGAAACTGAGAAAGAAAGAACGTGAGAGATAAGTGAGGAGTTTTTTTTTTTTTAATAATTGAAACTGAGAAAGAGGTGAAATCGAAGTTGAAGTTTTCTTAAAGTCGAGAGTTTTTTTAGGGATCAGGCCAGAGTTTCTGCCTTAGGGTTTTAATTTTAGAGATTTGCCGAACATGAACTTTAGATTTCACTCACAAAAAAAAGCGCCAACAAACCTGCCAATTCATTCCCTATGATGTTTTTCGCGCCAACATTCCCTCCCATAGAAATCCCAATTTTACTTCTTTTGATTTTGGATTTTGGATTTTGTATAAAAAGGTAATTTGTATGAGTTTTTGTGTTTGCATTTATATCCGTTCGATTAAAGGTCTGAATTTCTATTGGTCGGATAAACACCATATATATCATTCATATCTGTTCGATTAAAATTTATGGACCAAGGATAAAATAGTCATTTTACAAATCAATAGTATAGTAGTTATTTTTATCAACTTTCAGATTATGGGTAAAACAGTTATTTTACCAAAAAATTGGCAAAAGGTAAAATGGTTATTTCAAGGTTTGACTCAGGACTTATGACGTAGACCAACGTATGAAGAGATTTTGATTCATCCGAAGTATGTGATATCTTTGGAGTTTCGGTGAAGATTCTGACTTATTATGAAGCATAATATGACAAATAAGTGATACATTTAGAGATCTGGTGGGGATTCCTCGTATTGATGGGATATACTTATCAATTTTTATAACATAACAATTAAGAAAAAGATCTTCCAATTCAAAGGCTTTGCTCCAGACATTGTTTGGTATATATTTTGGTCAATCAGATATATAAAATAAAGTAGATTTTATGGTCCATTGCTAGATTTAGGGTTTCATTATAGATATTCCAACTAATCAGAGATAGAATGAGACTTATTTTGGTTTACATTGTTAGATATTGACCTCTGGTATACATTCTGGTCAAAATTAGATATAAATACGAACCAGAGTTGGAAGATATCTTTCTTGATTGTTATGTTATAGAAATTGATAAGTATATCCCATCAATATGAGGAAATTGATAAGTATTTTACAAATTTTGTTGGTTAAAATGATGGATAACTGGAAAAAACCTGATGAAATCCGATTGAATATGAGTGAGGCGACCAAAATTAGTAAGATTGATGGATGCCAAACAAAACTAAGTGAAGTGGATGTGATAAAAAAAAATAAAATTTAGTGAGGTAGATGGTAGAAATCGATAATATATTTAGGTTATCATATAGATTATGATTCATAATGGAATGATTTAGAATTTAAGTGACCAAAATTTATCACTCAGTTTCTCTCGGATTCTATCGGTTTCTCTCGGATTCCATTGGTTTCTCACGATATCCATTATTTTGACCAAGTGCCTATCAATCTTTGTCAATTTCAGTCGGCCTCACTCAATTTATCTCGGATTCCATCGATTTGATTGCTACATTTAGAGTTCTGGTATAGATATTCATACTTATCAGATCGAACAAGTCATAATCCCCACCGGATCTCTAAATATATCAGTTATTGTCATATTATGTACTAAGTCAAAATCTTCACCGAAACTCCAAAGATACCACTTCTTATTATATTTTGACTAATGACTAATAGAAATGATAACCATTGAGTCATAGTAGTCAATATGTTAGTCATAAACATACTAATGATATAATTTAACAAGAGTAGTGCATAAGTATTGTTTCGATCTCATTTAGTTTTATCATTTGTGTATTAACATGTTTTGATTTTGGGTAAATCGTCTCTATTGCTTTGAGGGGCCCACGAAGAACCCAAATTGGGCCAATTAAAGTTCAATTGTAACGAAATTAGAGGAATTTATGTTCAATTTAAATGTAGGATTGAGAAAATACACCAAAAATGAACTAATATGAGTGAAAGTGGGGAAATAGACTCTTGAAAAAGTCGATAGATAACCGTAGAAGTCGATGGAATCCGAAAGAAATTGAGTAACCTGATAAACCGATGGACTCCGAGAGAATTGAGTGAGGCCAACCAATATTGGATAAGATTGACGGATAGCAAACGAAATTAAGTGAAGATGATGGAAATTCGGTTTGAATTGATAGGTAACCGTATAAACCCATGAAACGTAGGTTCTTAATCCTACATTTTCATGATATGTATGACTATCCTTATCCACCGTCCACAACTTCTTTTCAAAACCCTAAAAAAATAAATTTCCTTCATTTTCTTTCTCGGTTCATCCCACTAATCCTCCGCCACTACCCAAACCCTAAATCACAAATGAAAGACAAGAACTAATCAAACATCTCTCCCACTTAACTAATGAATGAGAATGTTATTCCTTCATGGTTTGGAATCAGATTATTTTAGGTTTTCATTTTTGCATCGAGATCTTAGTTGAATAAGCTACACTTAGTTATGCAAACCATCAATAATTAGTCGTACTAACTACAATCTAATAATATTGAGTATGATCTAGTAATTTTAATAAAATTAAATAAATTTAGATTTAATTAAATTGAATTTTTAGATAATAAATTAAAATAAATGTGATCTAGTGATATTAAGATTAAATTTATGGATAGTTAATCTAAGAATAATCTTATAATGTTGAATGAAGATCAAAATCTACCGTCCATCTTGCAAGGTGAACTCAATGATCCTCACACTTACCTTGATCCGTATGAGAAGCCCTAAATAAATATCTACCGTCCAAAATTTTCTCCATCCGTATGACTTAACCTTAAACCAAGATCTACCGCACGATCTCTTAATCAAAACCCTAAAATGTTTTCACTCACTCACTTCACTTTCTCTCGTATCTCTTCTCAAGACTCTTCCGTCTCTCTGCAGCGGCGCAATTCTCTAACTTCCCACTTTCTTCTGCTTGATCTCTCAACTCAAAACCAGTTTCTTCTGCTTGATCTCTCAACTCAAAACCACTTTCTTCAGCTCAATCTTCTGCTCGATCTCTTATGCGAGTAGAAGCGCAAATAAAAACCTAATCTCTCTCGTCTCTCTTCCTCCTCACTCTCCTTTGAAGAAGAATACTCAACCATGGCTGAACAGGTAATCAGACTCACCATATTCATCTAAGAATCTTCTTCATCTGGAATCGCCATTTCAATCTCGATTTTCATAGTTTCGATTCTTTTTTTTTTCTTATCCTAAAACCCTAATCTATTTGTTCTTCAGATTTTGATTTAGGGTTCTTTGTAAAATGTTTTGTGTTGCTCAACTGAATTTTAGGGTTTTTTCTCAGTTGGGGTTTCGTTAAATATCAAGTGCAATTTTAACTCTAATGATCATTGAAGGGTTGAAATTGATTTTTATTCAAGCAAAAGTTAGGGTTTTTATTAAAAAAATTTAATTCGTTTCTATTCTGGTTATAGTTAAATTGTTCAGGGTTTTTTTAATTTTAATACATATTAGGGTTTAGATTTTTTAATGGGTTGTTCTGTTTTTTGATTTGTACAGAAGTGGAGCAAAGGTTAATAGCATGCTCTTATTTGATAAAGCTAGGTATTAATCGGTGATTTTGCTTAGATTTTGTTTGACAAATATGGATTTTATTATGTTATTAGATTAAGTTCTTATGCTAGAACTATTAAGTCTTCCCCCCGATTGTTGAATCTGTAGCTATGTTCAACACTTCCAGTTAAATTATGATTATTAGCCCGAGTGCTAAATGTTAATGTTGTTTTTCTTTGCTAATCTTTCTATCATAAACTCTGATTTCTTACAGGGGTTTGTTTGTTTTTCTAATAATTTTTCGTCTTCATCAACCCTACGGTTTCCTTTCTTCTTTTGCTAAAGTCAGCTTCATCTAACTATACTTGTAGTGCTACTATTGTGTACTACATATATGTGTAGATCAATATATATTTCAGCATTCATAATCGATGTTTAGTTAGATCTGTCAAGAAATTTATGTTTTCTTAATATATACAGTGAATCCATATGAAAATTATTAGTGAACTTATTGATGTCGTAGTCTTCTGTCTAATTGGAATTCAGCTTTACTTCAAACATTTCCTTTTGTGGCAATATTTAGTACTTCTGGCCCTGTACTAACACCTGAAAAGCTCCCTGTATTTTTGCAAATACCTCTTCCTTAAGCTCGTAAAGGGAAGCCTAAACTTTGTCCATTCAGAACATCCCCTGTAAGTAATAATGTTTATATAATTACCTATCTCTGAGGAATTTATATTGTTCACTTTACACCTTATTATGCAATGGAAAGTCAAAATCGCTTTTAGGCATCATGTTTCTTTCATAATTAAACTGTTATTACTTCACCTATCGATTTTTCGTATTGTTATGTTGCGTAGTATGGCTACTTCAATCTCTTGGGGAGTTAGGATAGAAATGTAGTTGTTATTTTCTTTTTATAATTGTATGTTCCAGTTCTTATAAAACCAAGTTATTATCAGGATGAAGCAATACTCATTTGGTACTCACGTGGAGAAGAACGAAATTTGAAGTTATCTTCCGTCTCACGGATTATTGCTGGGCAGAGAACTGTGAGGCATTCTCTTGATTTTTTACAGTACCACATTTGGTTTGCTTATGTCAACACTCTTTATCTGACTTTACTAGTCCATGTTTTTGACAAGACCAGACACATTTTATTTTTTATACCTCTTCTGACTAATGTAGGCATTTATATACTTATGTTTCTTTGATGATACCTACAGGCTGTGTTTAGAAGGTACCTGCGCCCTGAAAAGGAATATTTATCGTTTTCTCGTATCTATAAAAACGGTGAAAGATCTCTTGATCTGGTTAGTAAACTGAATTAGGCTATGTTCTTTTGTCAATACTGCATCATTCAAATAAAACTGCGCTCTATATTCAATATCTTACTCTGACATCCAGTTATTCTTACTCCATAGATATGCAAGGACAAAGCTGAAGCAGAGGTGTGGTTTGTGGGTCTAAAGGAATTGATATCCACAGGCCAGCAAAGTAGGATGTTAGTTCTCATTCCAAATATCTTATTTTTCATGTAGAGATCTCATTTGGTTACTGATTGATTGAGATACATCTGCTTCAATAATTTAATCCATTTCTTTGTGTGCAAACGTTCAGTTTCAAGAAGGTGCCCTTTTATTTGGTGCAGCATTAGAAGTTTCTTCAACTCTTCCCCGTGAAAATCCTTTGAATTTGATATGCTCAGATGTTGGGTCGGTCAGATCGCGCAAATATGCAAAGACCAAGTAATGTAGATAGTGATTTCCGGATTAGTGTTTCAAGTGCATCTCCTAGCTATTCAAGTCAAGGTAGTGGACAAGTATAGAATCTTTAGGGGATGTATATGTTTGGGGAGAAGTTTATTGTGATGGGAGTTTGAACGAGGGGTCTCTGACCAAATATTGTAAATCTTTAGTATATTTGTAATTATCTAATTTTAATTAGAAGTTATAATTTTAATCATATAATCTTAATTAGTGCTAACTTTTTTAATTACAATTACATTTTGTGATTATCTAAATTAAACGAGCAAAAAATTTGGTACCTTCAAAACTTAAGCAACCAACTTTATGCCAATTAAAATCAGAATTCCAAAATAATTTGATAGCTTAAAATTTTAAGCAGCCAACTTGAGTAAAAACTTCGCTAGTTTAAAAGCTTTAGCAATCGACTTTAGATCAATTAAAATCAGAAATCACTTTTAGCAAGCAAAATTATTTGGTTGCTTAAAACCTTAATCAAGCAACGTAGGTTAAGTTGTTCCATGTATCTTCCAACTAATCAGAAATTAGAAATTATTTTTAGCGAGCAAAAATTTAAAAGCTTAAAACTTTAAGCAATCAACTTGAGTAAAAACTTTGCTACCTCAAAAACTTGAGCAACCAACTTCAGACCAATAAAAATTAGAAATCACTTTTAGCGAGCAAAACAATTTGATCGCTTAAAACCTTAACCGAGTAAATTTAGGTCGAGTTGCTCCATGTATCTATCAACTAAGTATTTTACTTGCTTTAGAATGATTGGTATATCTGAAGCGATTGATATTTTACTTGCTATATTTGTTGGTCTAGATGTTAAGCGATCACAATTTTACTTGCTCCATGTTAGTTGGCTTAAATGTTAAGCAATGATGAAAGTACTCTTTAGGTTAGTTGGTTTATTACTAGAGCGATTGCATGGTCGCTCAAGGCTTTGACATACATGGCTTTGGGAAACCAACGGAGCGAGTGCCACTTTTAGTCGCTATAACGGTTAGAGCGATTTAAAAGGGGCTTTAAGCGACTTAAAACGAGTAGTCGCTCAAACCCATTTTTTTTGTAGTGCATGTACAAATGGATTTGAACGTACATAGCATTACCATGGCCGTTATATTCATAACAGTACTCGTGTACCAGATCCGGACCAAATCACGGAACATTAAGTTCAAATTTTCAAGAACTGGACAACATGAGATTAACCTATTTACTTCTTATTCATGCGTGAACGGAGTATAATCAAGTTTAAGATATATACACAAGAAAAAACGTTTATATATTAATTTTTTTTGAAAGGGGTATCAGCAACAAAAATTTGTAAGAATTTCGTGGATAACCAAATTATAATTAACTTAACTAACTAGTGGGGATACTAACAGTATTTTTAGGAGAATATAAAAAAAACAACCCTTACAAAATATCTCTACAGATAATACAACCGGAAAAAAAGAGAGCAATCACAAATAGGTGCTCGAAGCCTATAAAATCTTGTACAAAAATTATTCTACAGTTCTTACCTGTTTGAATCCTTTTCCTTTGTTAGCTTCCAAATTCCCCTTAATCCCTACAATATTGTCTACAATTTAGAATCCTTATATATCCGTAGATTGTTATCAGTGAGGCTTGATTTCACCTGCATAGTAGGTTAACTTAATTAACCTATTTAATAAATTTTCATCCTTAGACCGTTTTGAGTGAGGCTTGATCTCACTTTCGTTCCTAGGATACTAATGTTACCTATTAAAGAGGTGTAATATTTTTTAAGTTATTTTGTAAAAAAATCGTAAGTTTACTAATAATAGAGAATGTGGGCTGTGGAGTATACATTTGATACAAAATAATCCGTATTTCTTCTACCTTACAGGTAAATCTTTTTTTTTTTTAAAAGAAAGAAAAGTGATCGTCATATTTTTATTTCTTTCTTCTTTTTCTCTTGAAATCTCCTCAATAATATTTAGAGAGAAAAGGATAGGCAAAGAAGCCAGCCATCACTACAAGAAAAACGGGTTTAAGCGACATGTCATTTTAAGTCGCTATATCCATTATAGCGATTTAAAGTGGCACTCGCTCCCGTTGTTACAAAAAGCCCGCTTTGTAAAGGTTTAGAGCGGCCAAGCAATCGCTCTAGTAATCAACCAACTCACCTAAAGCGAGTACCCTTCTCATTGCTTCAGAGCTAGACCAACCACCAGGGAGCAAGTAAAATTGTTATCGCTTAATATCTAGACCAACCAGTATAGCAAGTAAAATACCAATCGCTTCAGATAGACCAACCATCCTAAAGCAAGTAAAATACCTAGTTGATAGATACATGGAACAACTCGGCCTGAAATTGCTTAGTTAAGGTTTTAGGCGACCAAATAATTTTGCTCGCTAGAAGCGATTTCTTATTTTGATTGGCCTGAAATTGGTTGCTTAAGTTTTTAAGCTACCGAATTTTTTACTCTCTAAAGGCGACTTATGATTTAGGAGCTATTAAAATACCTAGTTGATAGATACATGGAACAACTTAGCCTGAAGTTGGTTGCTTAAGTTTTTAAGCTACCGAATATTTTTGCTCGCTAAAAGCGATTTCTGATTTTGATTGGCTGAAGTTAGTTGCTTAAGTTTTTAAGCTGGCCTGAAATTGGTTGCTTAAGTTTTTAAGCTGCCAAATTTTTGTGCTTGAGTTTTTAAGCTGGCCTGAAGTTGGTTGCTTAAGTTTTTAAGTTGCCAAATTTTTGTGCTCGCTAAACGAATTACTTCACGTATTCTGATTTAGATAATCCCAAATTATAATTAAAATTAAAATTAATACCGAACAAATTATGAACCAAATTAAAAACAAAATTAAATTTTATTGTATCACATAATTCAATTTATGTCATTTCTTTAAAAAAATAAACTCTTTATAGAAAAGGAAAAAAAAATACAATCTAATCATTTCTTTAAAAAATATTTACAATCTCCACAATCTTAAAGCAAAAGATGAAGAACACTACTTCAAAAACAGATATGGCCTTACTTAGAAAGATATGTATCTAAGATAGAGCTGTGTTTTTTTCCTAAGCCTGATACAAAGCTAGCTTGAACAGCTTCATCCAGTACCAACCAATTCTGGTCACATCAATAACATTGCATCACATACAAGGCAATCATTTGAAGTAAACTTATAAGAATCCAGGGATTTGTAAGTGTAGCTGCATAGGTACCTCATTTGAGCTCAAGTGACTGAGCTTTTCATTGGCAATCTCTTCACATCGGACAGTTGCAACCATTACCTAAACGGCAAAAAAAATAAAAAATGATACAGAATTTGAAACCAAATATAAAACAAAAATTTGACTCCCTGCAGAACAGTTTAAGACCTTATTAGCTGGAAGGTCAAGGTCCTTATTGTCTCGGATAACTTTCCATATTTGTTGTGCACTGAAAGTAAATCCTGAAACAGGGAAAACACCCCTTCTATCACCAGCAGGCCCTCCTGGAGCAACAGAGTGGATAAATCTCTTTCTTAACTGCTCAACCTGTATAAACAAAGAAGATGACTTGAAAGACTTGGATGATGCCGATGGTTATAAGACAGATAAGAACACCACTTTCATAGTATCAATTCTGAATAAAGGTTTTAGACAAAGAGAGTGATTATCAACCAACTTACACAAAAGTTATTTTCTCCGTAAATTCAAACATATTAGAGCAATATGTTTCTGGAAGTGTAAGATTTTAAGGCTTAACATAAAACTCACATTAAAAAACTCACTGAGAGGAGTATCCTTGTGAGCCTCAGGCTTGGGAACACCATGCCATATCTGCAGAAACCATAGAAGGTTAGCCATACGCCATCTGTATCAGTGATGATAGAACTTAAGAGCAATGTCGAACAGTATAAAAAAAGATACTTTCTGAAAATCCTCTCTTAAAAAAGGTTCCAAATGCTCAAGTGGAGTCTACAAGAACAATGTCAAGCACTATCAGTTTTACAAGCATTACAAGAACAATAGAACAACAGACTGTATATTTCGCACCCATGGAAAATAATGTGAGACAAAGAGTGATTAGTTACATGACTTGCATGAACAATGGAACAACAGACTATACATTTGCAACTCACAATCCTATACAGAGACAGAGATATATATACTAACCTCAGCGTAAAAAACCCAGCTAGATCTCTGGGTAGAACATCACATCCAAGTATGAGTAGATTTTCCTCTGTCATCAAAAAATCAAAATCATAATGTCCAACAATCTAAAGTAAAAAATCAAATGAAATAAATAGAGACATTACAATCTCAACTCAGGTCAAAACAAGGATAGATGAACTCAGGTCAAAACAAGGATCCTAAAAAAACATGCTTATTTGAAAAAGGAAACTGATTTTTCAAACTAACCAAGTTTGGACGATTACCAGTAACATTAATTGACTTCTTTGCAATTAAATTTCTGTCAAGAACTCCATTGAAGCTAACACTTCTAGGTTTTACTCAAATTATATTCAACCCATGAATGAATAACATGAAACCAAAAAAGAATATACAACCAAACTCATTAGAAACCTACAAATCTCAGATCTAAATTCTACTATGCCAGCCAAAACAAAATCCATACAAAAATAAACCCTAGAAAATCAATACAATCAGATGTAAAAAAATACTAACCGGAAGCAAAACTCAGTTCATAAAACTGAACTTAGAACCAAACCCGTTATTTAAACTCCATAAAATCCAATGAAGAAAGATAAAATTGTGATTTCTTACAGAAATTTTACTATGCAAAAGAAATCAGACTCACAAATCAAAAACAAAGAAATTAGGGTTTTCATAAACTCATTTTCTTGGACTGGTATATAATCAACTGTGTAGACAATAATGAGATCTCGATAACCCAAATTTCGTATTGAACCCTAGAAGTTTGATTTTCTCCTACGTAGTCCAAGAAGTTTGATTTCTGAAAGATGTGTTTAGGAAAAATAAATTTGATTTCTGAAAGACTAGGTTGACTTGTGAGATCTCGATTCAGTAGAAAAAAAGGGGAAAACGATTTGAAATCATCTTCCAAAATAGAGCAAACGATTTGAAAACGAAATCACTTCAAAAAAACTTCTTCTCACTTTAAAAGTTCCAATAAAACCAAAAGAAAACTGACCTTTAGTGGTGGGAGGGAAGGAAAATACAGGATTCCACAAACTTAGATTTAAAAAGAGAGAGACGTGAAGGTGGTTAAGTTATTGTGAGATCTAGATTAGCAAAGAAGAAGAGAAATAGAAATGGAGATGAGATAGAGAAAGAAGGCGAGAGTATGTTAGGGTTAGGGAGAAAAACGAAAAAGAGAGAGAGGGAATTTGGAAAATGAAGCCAAAAAATCTACTTTGGGTTTTTGTATAGATATTTTGAACGGTGGATAAGGTTGGTCATACGAATTGTAAATTTTTTTGGACACTGGAGATTATGTTTGAGACTTTCATACGGATTGAGAAAAGTGTGTGAGTAGCATGTGTTTCTTTTTGTGTTAAAACGAACTCGTCCATTCGGTTTATTTATCAACCTTCGAATTACAAAAATATAAAAAATATTATATAAATTATAATAATTTTAGATATTGTATCAATCTTCGATTATACATAAATTTTAATATATGAGAATTGTCCTTAACTTTTGATTAGACAAAGTTTTTAAGTCCAATGATAGTACATTTAGGGTTCTGATGGAGATTCCGACTTAGGGTAAGTGGTCATTAAGGATATTATTGACGAGCATCGGTAGGTTTAGGGTTCCGGTGAAGATTTTGACTTAGACGAAGAGGTCATTTAGGATAATATGACGAACATATGTAGGTTTGGAGTTTCTATGAAGATTCCAACTTAGTGGAAAAGGTCATTAATCAAAAGATGACAAGAACAATATCTTTAGATTTACGGTGAAGAGGCAGACTTATTCTGAAGCAGAATATGACAAAACGTGGTATCTTTAGAGTTCTGGTGAGGACTCTGACTTATTTTTAAGCAGAATATGACAAGAGTGGTATATTTGGAGTTTCAGTGAAGATTCTGACTTATTCTGAAGCATAATATGACAAGAAGTGATATATTTAGAGATCCGGTGGGGATTCCTCGTATTGATGGGATATACTTATCAATTTCTCATATTATCTACCATTTTAACCGAATGTTGATCGAGCTTAGAAAATTCGGTTTTGGATTCTCATACGGATTGAGACAAGTTTGTGAGAAGCTTATGTGATTCTCTTTGTGTTAAAACGAACTAGCGCATTCAATTTTATTATCAAACTTCGGTATGAAAAAAATCCAAAGAATATATATAAATTAATTTGGATATTGTTATCGCCGATAGAGCTAGAGCTTTGGTAAAGATTTTGACTTAGTGGAAGAGGTTATTAAGGATAATATGACGAACATCGATAGGTTTAGGGTTAGGGTATCGGAGAAGAGGTCATCAAGAAAAATTTGAACAAGTTTATGAGAATGAAATGATAACAAACAAGATTATGAAATTAAATATTGAACATTCGTATGAAGATGTACTTTTGACGTAACAATCATTAGTCTAAAATTGATTAACCAAACATGACATTAGATATTACGTCCCGAAATTGCACCCAATTTTTTATGGATTTCATGGATTTATATAGGTTAACGGTTAATCCAAACCAGATTTCCATCTGGTTCATTGCTACATTAAGGGTTCTGGTATGGATATTCTGACTAATCGGAGATAGGATGAGGCTTATTTTGTTTTACATTGCTATATATTGACTTCCGGTATACATTTTGGTCAATCAAATATAAAATAAAGCATATTTTATGGTTCATTGCTAGATTTAGGGTTCCATTATATTCCGACTAATCAGAGATGGGACGAGGATATGAAACGAAGTAGATTTTATGGTCTAACGGTACATTTAGAGTTCCGGTATAGATATCTGGCTAATGAGAGATGACATGAGGCCTATATTGGTTCACATTGTTAGAGATAGACCTCCAATGTATATTCTGATCAACCGAAAATGGACCAAAGCATATTTTATGGTCTAATGGTACATTAAAAGGTCCAATATATATATTCCGGCTAATCGGAGATGACACGAGGCATACAGTGGTTCACATTACTAGAGATAGATCTCCGGTGTACATTATGATCAACCGGATATGAAGAAAAAAAGATTTTAAGATCTAATGATACATTTAGGGAACCGGTATAGATATTCCAGAGAAGATTACCCTTATCGAAATAAGAACTGTAAATATTTCGATAACTGATAAAATAACCAGATTACCCTTCAAAGTAAACATAAATTCGTGAAATTTGGGAAAAGTAAACAAAAGGGTCCGGAAGCTAAAATCATCTCTCATTATACGTAAAATAGGCATAAATCCACTGCAAAATTATAGATATGATCCATATCATGGAAGATATGATTCTGTATCTGTCAAGGTCAATTGTCTCCAATGTGGTACATGACCAAGCATAATATAACATGTTGTTATCTTCCCTAATGTAAATGACGCAAATGATGGCTCGATTTGGATACGTAACAGGGTCCGGAAGCTAAAATCATCCATGTAGGCTCCGGCTACTATGATCTGACTAACTAAAGTTTTATTTAATGTAAATCAAACTCAATCATTTTTTCATCGATCTCACTCGAATTTACTCATTTTTCATCGATCTCACTCATATTTATATAATATTCTTCGATCTCACATGATTTCACTCAATATTCATTGGTTTCAGTCAACCTTACTCGAGATCATTCGTTTTTCATCTCTCTTACTTGAATTCGGTTAATTTTTCATCGGTCTCGTTCAAATTCAGTTTTTTTCTTCAATCTCAATCCAATTCACATAATATTCTTCGACCTTACTCGAATTCACTAAATTTTCATTGATGTCGCTCCAATTCACTAAGTATTCTTTAATTTCACTCAAATTCACGCAATTTTCAGTCACTTGATTTCACCTATTTTCACTTGACCTTACTCGCCCCCACTCAATTTCACTTGTTATCCATCAATTTTACCGAATATTCCTCAATCTTACTCAATTTTGTTCATTATCCATCAATTTGACCAAAAATGGAGTAATTTAAACACAAGCATTCTTTTCGTTTTTTAAGTATAAAACACACAAAAACAATGATCCTTAAGTTGTTTATCTGGCCAATAGAAAGCCAAAAATATCTGATCCAACGGATATAAATGTAGATTTTCGAAGTCATACGGATTACCACCCAAACATCTGGAACAATCTAAATTTGCCGCCATAGGATCAGGGAAAAAAAGAAATGGCGCAATACTTCCCACCAAAAATTTCACCAAAATTTTTTTCCCTCCACTGGAAACCCTACCCATGTCTTTTTTTTTTCCTTTTGTAAACTTAGCCTTACTCTCTCTTTTAGTCTTTGTTCTTGATCTTCATCTCTCTGAAATATTACCCAAATTTATCTCCTTTTTTAAAACTTACAGATAGAAATAGTTCAACTCCAGTAAGAGGAATAGTTCTGATTCTTTGTCTTTCTTTCGCTATCCATCCATATTTTCAACAATGATGAATATTTATTTTTTAGTCAAAATATTAGGTTTCAAAGTTATGATTTTATTTTTATTTCTTCTACTTATATCAAATTTTAGGGCTTGTACACATCTCTGTTAAATTAGAGATTTCGGAGTAAGGGTTTCTACAAATCTATGATAAAATTAGAGATTTTGGAGTTAGGATTTCTACAAATATCTGTTAATTTTAGAGAATCTAGAAAAAAAACTCTGGAGAATGAACGTTGAGCTTGCATTTGTGAGGTAAAATGAAGATCGATTTCAGAATATTTCGTCTTCATTTCTCTGATTTTGAAATCGGTTTTGTCAATAGAGGTAAAATCAGAGTTTTCTGAAGTACGTTTTGTCAACAGAGGTGAAATTTTGTTTCTTGAAGTTCTGTAAATGCATGTGTTCTGATTTTGTTTCTTAACAACTACTATGTATGGTCTGATTTTAATTTTCTGAAATTCGAAATTGGGGAAGTCTCGGTATTTTATTGTAATGGGTTCTCTTTGATTTGGTAGTTAACTTTTGGGTGTTTTATAAAAATTTTTTTTGTGTGTTTTCTTTATTTGTTCACTGCCAAGTTTTGAGTAGAGCTGGAGATGGCTTTGATGATACAAATTTCTGGTTGCTTCATTAGGATTTGATCGAACGTTCACAAGCCTCTGTATTGGTGCTGCATTTTATGGAGTATATATTCCACTGTAAGTTACAGTTGAAAATGAATTTTTGTCGAAGTAGTGCATTTGTATGACTGACTCTTTTAGTCTTCATATCTTATTTTGATGGTATACGTATCTCTTTATTTCTAATTTTCCTACATGCCCCTCTATTTCTTATGCAAAAGCATTTTTCAAGCTTATCAAATACTCCGATTATGCGAAAAACTTCAATTACTAACCAATTTATAAAGGTGTAATTTTTCACTCGATTTTGATGTTTAAGGGTTCTCTAATGATGAGTTGATGTTTTTGGACCTGTCTTATACTTAGAGAGCTAATAGCTGTTGAATTTCTAGGCAACTGATGATATCATGGATATAGGCAGTCCATAGATATTTGGCTATAGCAGAGTACCTTATAAGAGCTCAATGAGTTTCTCAGTTTGTGTAATCTCCATCATTTATGTATGTTCACTCTGTCTGTGTTTATAGACATCCTTTCTGACTTTTAAACTAATATAATAACTAGTGTGGTGACGGTTGTGGGTTTGAGATGATTCTCACATGTTGAAATTCAGACATACTTGGATAGAGACAACTAGCTGGATTGAAGTTTTCTCCTCCTTTGTTAGCCAGCTTAATTATACATAAATACATGGTTTCCAACATACAGTAACTCTTCATGTTGTTGGTCACATTTTCTGCATGTAATCGTCTGTAATTTACTGCATAAATCGTTGTGCAATAACAATTTGAGTGATGTTTATTCATATTGTAGATCAGTAAAGAAACTACAGATGGTTATCCTTCAGTTCAAGGGGAGAGGTGTGGTGTGGATATGAAGTTGCTACAAACTTCACAAATGGATATATTTTGCGCTACTAATTCATTCATATTTGATCTAGCAAAAAAGAAAAAGAAAGAAGAAGTAACTATGTTTCATAAAAGAATTTTTGTTTAAGTGAAAAAAATTTAATCTAAATATGCTTCTCATGCCATGTTTTTAATAATTTTGATAATGCCTGGCAGTTTTTCTGATCAAATATGTGCAGGAGTTTCAGAGGCTAGCATTAACGTGCCCAAATATTTCTGTTGCAGGTTACAGAACAAGAAAAGGCACTAGATGGGCTTCACTGGTTTGCCAACATGAGTGAGCACTTAGATCAGCAATTGTTGTCTCTGATGGAGATTACACAAATGCACAGGTAATAATTATTTGTACCTGATAAGAAACTCAGTTAATAATTTGAAGAGAACAAGCTGGTTTAATTAACTCAAATGTGACAAAGATTTTTCTGTGTGCATCTTAATTCCAAACTCTTAACATCATCAACAAGCTAAAAGGCCCACTATTCTATTCTCCTTGCAGGTATCTAGGCATTTCGAATATTCTGAGATAATGGACCAGCGTGAGTTGCGAGTCATATTGTGTGCAGGTATCCTCCCAACCTCTATGATGTTTCTCGACGCGGGTTTCTCTTTCCTGTGTAGGTATCAAAGTTTTGTTGGGCATGGGAAACAATTGCATGTGGTAACTAATTTTGATGCACATGCATGGTGGAATTGTTTGGAACGATCTAATTTGCCAGTGTGATGATTTAGTTTCTTATAAAGATCTGTTTGGGGGGTTTGATTTGATCTTTAAAGAGTATCCAGTGAAACTTTAGCGGGCATGTTTGAAGCATTGACAAATTCTCATTCTAGATCATGAAAAACATAAGAAAATTTTATGATATCCAATGAAACTTTATGGGGTTTGATTTGATTTTTGAAGAGTGTCGAGAAGCTGATGAATCTACTCTTTCTTCTTACAAAATACTCTTAGGTTATTGCCATTACTATGTTGGCACCCAGATCCATCTCAGACTTGCTCTTAATTATCTTCTCTGTATTCTATTATAATATCTTAAACTCTCCTGATTGTACTCTTGCATAACATGCATTTGATGAGGCAATTGGTGTACTTCATACTCTAGGAAAGGAATCCTACAAAGACAGTACTTCAATAATGAAGCTTCTCTGTGATTACTCACTCTAGGGACCTCCAATGTGCAAGATACTGGAGTACATGAAATCAAAGATGCAGCACCAGCACCAGCAAAAGGTTGAGGAATGAGGATGTGCAGAATTTCATTGAATTCTTGTGTCGTTTCAAATGTCTGTTTTTTTTCTTCGTATGAAGCTGCTGGACTTTGAGTTTCTTTAGTGTATCTTGCCTTAATTTCTTCTGTTGTAGTCAATTATATTGAATGTTGTGGATCCTTTTTTTTATCTTAAGTTTGTAATTCAATCTTTACTAGTCAAAATCGTGTTATCTATCAATTTAAACCAAATTTCCGACAGCCTTGCTTAATTTCACTTGTTATCCATCATTCACTGAATTTCCATTGACTTCATTGAATTTTGCGTGTTTTTAGTCAGTCTTTCTTATTGCATAATACTAGAATCTCTTAGAGTGGTGGCTTAAACTTAGTTGCTGACAGAGGTTTGAGCAACCTATTCATTTTCGGTTGCTACGAGTATGTGTCTCAAAGTAAAGAGCTACACAAGCACTTTTATAGATGCTATATAGATTACTTGAAAAAAGGATCCAGCGATCAAACACATCTGGCCATGGCTAAAAATTAGTTGACACAACTTTAAAGCAGCCCAACTATTTGGCAGTTGCAAGTTTTGTAGCTTAA
>JAJJMC010023094.1:1973287-2009275 GCA_023531435.1 Papaver californicum
TTAAAGCAGCCCAACTATTTGGCAGTTGCAAGTTTTGTAGCTTAAACTCTTAAAGCGACTAAAATATTGGGCTCTTGCTAACATCTAGAGCAACCAATTTATTTTGTTGTTGCTACGAGTCTGTGCCTCAAAGTAATTAGCTACATGATCACTTTTTTATCTGCTATAAATTACTTGAACAAAGGATCTAGAGATTAAAGACATTTTTTCATGGCAAAATAAAAGTGGACACAGGTTTATATCCGCCAAAATTTCTGGCAGTTGCAATTTTGGATGCTTGAACTCTTAAAGCGACTAAAATTATGAGCTTTTGCTAAGATTTCGGTCGCTTAAATCCGTTTTTCTTGTAATGTGCATATATTGTTAGTGGTGCATAGCAATTGATTAGGTTGTGACAATTATTTTGTCAAGAACCATTGATCATGTGTGTGTTTTTCTACCCCAAGCGTTGAAGCAAAACTGATATAAAGGTAACAACCTTGCCATTGGTCCTCTGCTTTGGTTGATATCTGAAATATTCAGCTGCTTCATACAGAAGATCCTATGTTACATCATTTATGTTGGGTAACAAGATGGGCGGTTATTGGGTGCGTACCTCCATCAAATGGAAAAATGTATACAGTCTAAAGAACCAAAATTAGTCTACCTTACCCCGAGTTTCATTAATTTCTATCTCAGTACATAGTTGACCACGAAGCTACCGAAAAGAATTTTACTAATTTCTAAACTAAACACTGTAAAAGTTTTATAGTTTTAAATAAGGAAGGGTGAAGATAGCACCCTCAAAACATACAATAAGAAGAAAGCTTTTTCGTTTCAACATGACAAAAACTAGACCTAACCAGGCTTGGTCTGACACCATGGTTTACCGTATCTACCGATACATGCTCATATTTGTTAACAGTAATCCAAAATCTTTATTTTATCTATATCCCGGGTATTTGATGATATAGATTGTATATATACCATATCAATCCATATATGTCGTTATGTCCGGATACTGTCGGATATTGACAGGTACAAAATATAAGAGAAATATAGTAGTTAAGGCACATTCAAATTACTATACCAATTTGAAAAAAGAATGTTATTCTTATAGAAAACACAAATAAATTGGGATAGTAAAATTTGTTACACCTCGATCTATTAATATTTATGGCACTTGTGTGTTTTTAACCTAGTTAGCAATTCGGTGAATGGTAATAATTCGGGTCGATAAAAATACGTGTATTGTCCGGTTAAGTAAAATCTAAATTCGATCAACTATACGGTTAATTATGCACAATGCGTCAAAAATATGAAAATACGTTAATTTATATATAATTCTTTTTAGTTATATGAGTTCGAAACTAATAATTCGGTACATATTAAAAGTAAATGAAAGACCTATTTTAATGGACTATATACATAATATGTACTGCATAATCAATAATTGGTGGTTGCCTGGTTGGTTCAGTGGTTAAGACTTCAACTAGTAACCTAGTGGCTGGGAGTTCGATTCCTTCCATGCCACATAAAACACGAATAGGATCCTGGAGCGTTAAAGTGCGTATAAAGTACATGTATTATTCGTTTCTCAAATAGTTCGTGAACTATTCGGTAAATTGCTAACTAGGGTTTTCAATACACATTGGAAATATTTATGAACGCCGGGAAGGTGAGAATAATTCGTTTTTATTACTGAAGTCTATTTGAACTCTAATATATGCAAATATATATAATCAAGGACGTCAATACCATAATTAAATGGAAACCCTAAGTATCGGTCAGTATCACCGATACCGCCGTATCGTATTTATATCAATGACGACTGATACGACACCGATACCTGATAAGTGCATAATTCATATATTTATAATTTCATACTTGTTTTAGCTATAATTTGTGCAAATTACTTGTTATTACGTTTGTTTTCTATCTTATGCCTTATATTAGGTGAATCATCCAAAATCAATAGAAATTGTGTTAAAGAGAGATAAGAATAGGAAATGAGTTCATTCCGACAAGAAAAAGGAGAGGCAAAATGATGGAAACGCAACTTTGAAACAAGAGTGCCAGGAATATTTACGGTTGGGAAAATTTCCAAAAAGCCAACCATAAAAGAAGTTAATTTTGAGCAAGAAATTCCAGAAAAATTTACAGTTGGCTTTATACTATCAAAGCCAACCGTAAAATTAATTAAAGAGATATGAATATTTTTTCATTACCATCTTGTAGAGAATTTAAAGACGAAGCCAACCCAAAAAAAATGAGATCAATCGGACACCTGATGAGGGAGTTATGACCAAAACGGTGGAATACAAAAAAGTGTCCAGGAATAATTACGGTTGGAAATATTGGAATCGAATCCAACCGTAACTCTAGGAATTTTGGGGATATTTTTGTGCCAGAATTTCGGTTGGCTTTCTTGGGTTGAAACCAACTATAACATGGATAGTTTGGCACGTGTATGGGCTTCTAAAACATGGAAAACACGGTCACGGAAGAATTCAAAACCTAAATTTCGTTGATACTATATAAAGAGACATCCAAGACATTAAGAAGACACCTTTTAGACTTGAAAACACAAGGAGAACAAGAAGCTGGGGCTTGGAGTTTCGTTTGATCATCACGATATATAGAGTTTGCTTCACTTGTTTTCTTATATATTTTCCATGGATTTTGAGAAATTCATGATGAACTAAACCTTTCATATTGGTTAAGGATGTAGTTGGATATCATAAACATGTTATTTGATTAATATATTAGTTTTATCATCTTAATCAAATCATTATCGTCTTGTTCTACTAATTATGATCGTCAAGTATGATTGTGTGAATGTTTGTTTAGGAGCGCTACCATGAATGCATATCTATTGCTAGACTAGGGTTTTGAGATACGGAATTGTTGATGAACCTTGTCATAAGTAGCATATTGTGATTACCAATTGTATTCAAAACTTTTGTGTGATTGCATGTAGACGCTTGACCTATGTTAAATAGATTACTCGCAGTATATCTATTGCGTTGATTATCCTAATTCATAGAACTTAAAGCTCTTGAGGGATTAAACTTGGTAGCATGTTGCATTAGGTTTCTCTTAGAGTAGTATTTACATATCCATCGTTATGGTATGTGATGACATAAGGAATTTACCGGAATATGCTCTCGATGGGATGCTCTAGGGATCTTGATAATGAATGATTAAGTGACAACTCTAGGTATTAGTTAAAGTGCATGTATTATGATTGAAGATGAACTCTTAATCATTACTCTCAACCTATTGATTTCCTTTACTCGTTCTTTTCTAGCATAACTAGTATAATTACTTAGTCTTAAAACACAAAATCCCCCCAGTTTTCATAAGTTTTTAAATACGAATAACAACCCATATCTCTCCGTGGATTGAATCTGTTCTTATAACTATACTCTTATTTATAATTGTGAAGTGAAAGAACTTGAAAGAATTTTGCTTGGCTAACAACCGACCAATACCTGATATACCGAACCATGTCTGAGACTGGGTGCATCTCAAACCCCTTTTGAAAGTTAGTTTGGTCTTCGTACTCATTCTCCTATTGAGTCTCATGTTTGTGCTCAATAAATAAAAAAAAAAAAAACAGGACTATATCACCCCAATTTACATCTGAGTAGTTTAAGTTTAGAACTAGTCAAGGCCCACGATCACGACGTGGTTAAGTTAAACTAAATTAAAATTTGAATTTCTTGTATTTTTAGGATAAGCCCTAATAGACACATTTATGTGTCTTATTTAATCTCATATTTGTATTAATAGTTCTCATTATATGTACTAATATTATTATTTTATATGTTTTTAGGTATTTTTGAAGAATAACTATTGTGGAAATTTGGGCTTAAAAGTGTTAAAGGAACCCAATAAAGTGATCAAGGCACCGAAGAAAAGTGTTAAAGGCACCCAAGCATTTGTTAAAGGCACCCACTTCTCAAGTTTGAAATAAATTTGGGAGGGAAAATCATCTTATCTGTTTCTGAACTTTGGGCGAGTAATTCTGGGAGATATTTAAGGCTTTAAGACAAAGTAATACTCTTGCCTTATATATAGGACTTCAACAAGTATAAGACTCAATCAACAAAATCAAAACAGATCAAAGACAATATCGACAACAGGGAAAGAACTTAATCACATTCCTATTATCGCACATTCTGTTTCCATATATTTTAGATAGTTAGGGAAACAAATAGAAGAGAATCAATGAAACAATATCAGGAAATTGTGTTTGGGAAGAAAATCAGAAGATCGAGAAAGAAAATATTTTTCCATGAAAAAAAAATCCCGTGAAGATAATCGATTGATTGGTGTCATAGTATAAATATGGGACACTAAGAAGGTTTAAGGAGGCTGGCTTCTGGCCAGATCGAAAGAAAAAAAAATATTTTATTACTACTCGAGGAAGAAGAAAATGAAGAACAAAGGCGTTTGTGAACTGTCATTTAAAACCGTTATTTTTTCTTTCATATTCAACAGTTATAGTGGCAGTTTCTTCAACAGTTCCAGCTATAATTCTGGGTCTTTAGAAGTCTGTCGTTAACTCGATAGGTAATTCAATTGTTTCAGCGACTCAATTGGCCACTGCTTTATTGTAATTTTCTTATAAAATCATTAATAAAATGTTTTCTTCTTCTATTATTTTTGTGATGAGTATCTTGATCTCCCCTAGGATTAGAGATATGTTTGCTAGCATGATATAATTATTTTCTATAAAAATTTCTCTTGGTTATATTTCTTGATTAAATATGATAATAATTTCTTCATGTGTCCGTTAATGCTTAACTAATTGATTCATTTATTCTTGTTAGAGACTAGCATTTTATAGTTAAGTAATTATTCATCTTTTTAGAAAAATGATTTACTTTCCGAGACGCAAATAATTGTTTGCAGTCGTCTTGAATATTATTTTGAGAAATTACACAAAATGGTTGTAAATCTAGTATGCAAAATAGTGATGGAATCTCAACATCCTAGGTTTTATTTCACTTGTAAATCAATTTTAGTTTTATTTTCTGTGTTTTATAATTTTAGAATATAATTACCAATCAATTTGTCATTAGCACATTAGTTACTTAAAAGTAAGAAATTGTAATTTTAAAATCCCTGTGGAACAAACCGTACTTGCATGTTGTCTCATCGATAACCGCAGTCTTGTGCTACTTAATTAAAATCCCATCAAGTTTATGGCGTCGCTTCTGGGGATTGAGAAATTGTGATTTTCAATTTTTCTTTAATTTTGTGTTATTAGTTTAAGATTTTTTTTTCTTTTAGATTTTACTTTGGTATTTTTCTTGTTTTTGTTATGTAGGAAATATTTTACATTTATTGTGGAATTGCCTACCAAAAAAGGTAAGTAATAAAACTCAATTTTCTTTATTTTCATTAATTCTTAGACTTTTTGTTAATCTTTTTTCTAAAAACAATTTGTATTTCTTTTAGATTTTATTTTATTTTGTATATAAAAAAAACACGTCCTCACACCCATTGCATCTTTCGGCACAGAATTTCAAGAAAACATGTGGGATAGTAAGCGAAACCCTCTGGGCATTATCATCCGAACACCACGAGCCTTAGCCTTGTACATTTGATTAGTCTTTGACTGTAAGTATATTCTTCTAAGGTAGCCTGAACCTACCTATTTTAGTCAAATCTGCATTTGCATGTGCACAAAAAAAAATGTCGAACTGGTATTATGAGGACCAATACAATGAATATCGACCTGAATTTCAATATGGACATTACCCGTACGATGACCATAGCGTGGATAGTACTTGGGACCACTACCAACCTTCTGAAGGTTATGGTTCATATCATAGTGATCCCAATTACTATTCACACACTCACCAGTCGTATAAACGGGTAAATGAACAATATTATAATAATGTGTATTCTCCATCTTTGGAGGATTTAATAAAGAAGTTGCAACAAAATACATCCTATGATCAAAGTCTTTCTTTAGAAGATTCCTCAAAAGGTTGACTGAAAGTTCATGTAAATCTGACATAATGATGGAAAAATTCCATGAAACTTTTAGGAAATATGAAGAAAATTTTGAGCTGATAATGTTGCTCAAAATGAACTTTATTGCCAAAATAGTGTTGCTAATTTTACCCTTGATAATAATGATGAATATTTACCTAATCTAAAGGGCGAAGTTAGAATTGAAAGCACTAATTGTGTAGACAAGGTTCAACCATCTTCCTATTATTATGATGATGATGATGATAGCATTGATGAAGAGTTTGAAGTCCGTTGTCATAATGATCAGAAATTTTTTACCCCAATTGAACTTTTTGATAATAATGATATTTCTAGTTCCAATCCTAATAATGTTGATAATTATTTATTTTTGACAGGCATATTTGTAGAAGGGTGATTTAGGGGCTCCTTGATTTGTAAAAGGGCTCCAATGTGAGGTAGAGTGACCCAAAAATGCGTTAAGGGGTGTTCTAGGGGCTCCAATTTCATATGTTAAATGTCCATATTACCCTTATATCAATTAAAAAGTCTAACTTTCCCTTCAATCAATTAAAATCTAAACCTAAACAAAACCTTTCCCTCTCCCTCTAAATTTCGTGATAAAGATTCCTACTATAGGTGTATAAGGTAATAGTGATGAAAATCCGGATAAAACTAAACAAAGTAATGGAGAATTTGGGTTACAGAAAAAGTTACGGTTGGGTTCAATTTGAAAACCCAACCGTGAATGTATGTTTTGCTGGTTTGTTCTTCATTTTACGGTTGAGTTATTAAACAAACCCAACCGTAAAGTTAAAGGTAGGAGATGAAGATGCAATTTTACGGTTGGTTCGATTCTGAACCCGACGTAAAAAAATTTGTATCAATTTTTTTTTTGCCTTTTACGGTTGGGTTTAATTCTGATTTCCAACTCGAAAGTATTCCGCATACGTCTGATTTTTTTTTGTTGAAGCTTATTTACGGTTGGGTTCGATTGGAAAACCCAACCGTAAAATCCTTCAGGTTAGATAATTTTTTTTCATCAAGGATTATTTACGGTTGGGTTTTATGTGTGTAACCCAATCGTAAATGCTTCTGGACCCTTTTACAGTTGGGTTTGGTTGACAAGTTCCAACCTTAAACCTGTCAGTATTTGTGTTTCCTTAAAGTAGACAAACCCAACGGCTTTTTTATTTGAAAATCTAGCCATTGGGTATTTTTTCACTATAAAAGGAAACATGTCCCTTTCACTTTCTCATTATTCCCTATCCTTTTATTCTCATTCTAATTCTAGACTTTCCAACTCATTCTCGCCATACCCTTTGAAGCACTAAAAATGGTTTACACTAATGATGAAGATGTTGCAATTGTTTGAGCGTGGCTTACGATGATAATGCACGAGTACGGTAGAGCGCACTATAACAACAATAACCACGCCGTTGCACCTGAAGATTGGATGGTGGGTCAGGATTCCGATCCTTGGTCTAACAGTTGAAATAGAGCCGTTGCACTATAACAACAATAACCACGCCGTTGCACCTGAAGACTATCTGTACGACCCATTTTTTGAAATAGAGCCGTTACACATCTTATTTATGCATGATAAAAAAGGGAAATGGTTGAGTACATATCAAACCCATCAATTTTTTTCTAAAATTGAACCTTTCTTTTACAACAATCATCTCCAACAAAACTATTACTCTAACATACTTGATTATGGCTCAACCTGGGGTTAAAGATCCTGATTTTACTTTGGATGAAGATTTATGTATTTTTCGCAACTATGTATTATGTTATCCAAAAAGAGGTGAAGAACGAAGGCAAGGTAGTATAACGAGTCCGAGTTATTGGCAAAGAATCCATGAAAACTTTTGTTCTGAAACCGACAACCCTTATAACCGTGATCACGTCAAGTTGGTTTGTCGATATGGCACTATACACCGAGAAATAGAAGAATTTATGGCATTAGTTCGTATTATTGGTCAACTACGACTTAGGGGTGAAACCGAAGATGAGGTGTTAGAGAGATCTATTCAGGAATGGAGGAGATGGAAAATATGGCCCTTTTTATACCTACCTCATTATCACATCCTAAAGGACTTTTTGCTCACTCGCAAACCTATTTATTAGTTCTTTTGTAATGGCATTTGGTTTTGTTGGTGGTAATTTCAATTGTCTATATAATACTTGAATGGTCTAATGGGTTGTAATATGGTCTAATTAATGAGAAATGGATGTTTACATTAATTTCAAAATACTCTATTCTTCGTCTTTCCTACATACTCGGTACCCTTCTTCGCATGACTTGTATAAGTTCCACTACACTCGCAAACTATTTGAGAGCGGTTGTCTTTTTGTTGGTTGTTACAAACAATCACACAAATGATGAGTTTGCCATGTTCTCTAGCCCATTTCTTTGCATCATCTCTTTTATCCCATGTCCACATGGTACAAGAACACAAAGTTAGACAAATAAAAAAAACTTAGCTATATTGTCGAAATGAATTAACAACTTATCAATAACCTACCAATTCGTTCAAATAGTGATCCGTAGTATCTCTAGTTTGAATATTATTTGGAGAAGGCTGAGCATACATTGGGTGAGGTACAATCTCGAGCTGAACAAAAAATATCAAGGCATTAGGCAACAGAACACCACAAACTATAATTTTACGGTTAGGTTATGAGCGTCGGACCCAACCGTAGAGGAATATAGGTTGGGTTGTGGCTTCGAACCTAACCGGAAAAGAAAAAAAAATCCTTCACAGTTTTACGGTTGGTATCAAGATTCCAACCTAACCGTAACTAGTGCAATAAATACCCATGCACATAATGAGTTACAGTTGGATCAGTGCTAAAAACCCAACCGTAAAACTGTTACGGTGTACTTTTCCTCATGGAAAGTACGGTTACAGTTGGGTTTGAGAAGAAAACCCAACCGTAAACCTTCCTGACTCATAAAAAGTATCACTATTATGTACGTGATTTCATCAAATTTGAGCCAAAAAAACCAAGAGTTTAAGTTAGAAGTATACCTGACTACTCTCGGCAATTGAATCTTCACTTTGACAACTAGTTTCTCCATTTGTTTGAGTTTCACCATCACAACTTTCACTTAAAACCTCTCTACCATCCAAATAATCATACACAGTTGGGTCACCATCAATGTGTATGTAAAATTTAGTTTGAAAATCATACAAGGATTCACCCTCCACAAATTTGCCACTAGAATCACTCATTTTGGTTAATAAAATCAAAATTTTGGGTTTTTCAATAAACAACCAAAAACTCTCTTTTCTTTCTTCTACTTTTCCCACCAACCAAAACAAATAAAAATCTGATTTATGCATAGAAAATGTGGGATATAGGAGATGAAGATGATCATTTACGGTTGGGTTCGATTACTAAAGACAACCGTAAATGTGTTTGCACTAAAACTAAAACTCCTATTTACGATTGGTTTCGATTACAAAAGCCAACCGTAAATGTGTTTGCAGTAAAACTAATACTGCTTTTTACGGTTGGGTTTTTATCCAAAACCTAACCGTAAATTCTCCTGGATCATTCAAAATTGGTTTCTAGTTATTGTGTTGTTTTCGGTTTTTGTTTGTTTGAATGACCCAATATACCTTTAATCTAGTTAAAATGATTGAATAAGTTTAAAATTTTGATTTTTAAACGCCAATTTTATCTTAAACTCAATGCTCCAAAAGATGTTTTACGGTTGGGTTGGGAAGCCCAAATCCAACCGTAAATTTTGGATGAAATTGTAAACTAAAATTGGTTTTTACGGTTGGATTTTTTGGCATCCCAACCGTAAATCATCTCGGATAAGAATTTTTTTTAGATTATTTACGATTGGGTCCGATGCTAAAACCCAACCCTAAAACTGTTACGATTTGGCGTTCACCCATTGTTCTTCTGTTTACGGTTGGGTTGGGAAGAACACCCAACCGTAAATAAAAATAAATCATCTTTTTGTCCGTAATTTCATCCAATTTGAGCCATTAAAAGACCAAGAGTTTAAGTTAGATGTATCTCAGTTATGCTCTGGTTGATTGAATCAAAATCTAGGGTTTTTAAAAAAATATTACAAAATTATCTAATTTTTCTTCTAATTTTTCTTCCCAACAAACCAAAAAGAAAAAAATTTAAATTGATTTGTTTAAGTTTAAGATTATTTTCGATTAATCATGATTAACTTAATCTATTAGCTAATCAGTTTTACTAACTAATCAGGGATATTTTAGCCATTATAAAAATATGATAGATAAGAGGTTTTTAAATTTTACTTCAAATGTCTCTATTTCGTCTTATTACGGGAGCCCCTCTACAAATGTGGGAGCCCCTAAATCACCCTTCTATTTGTAAACCCATCGATCAGTAAAATAGAAAAATCATTTTTCACTGTCAGATTCTCGTAACATTCGTTTCTCTCCTCTACTCTCCGAAAAATTCTACCGAAAAGAAAAACAAAACCCTATTTATTTTATCTTCTCTCTAATCGTTTCTCTACTCTCAGATTCGTTTCTCTTCTCTAATCTTCTTCTTCATTTCAATCTTCTTCTCTCACATTATGTTTGGGTGACATTGTATTTCCGGTCACTGTAAGGTATATTTGTGTTTGATTCTGTGATATTTTTTGTTAATCTTTCTGTGCATGTTGGGTTTTGTTGATTTTACACGATTTTCTTTAGAGTGTACATGAGAAGATAGTTAAAGGAGGTGATATCTGTATTGGTTGCCTCACTAATTGAAGATAACAAAGGAGAAACTACCTGGAGAAAGGTTAGTAAAAAAACTAGGGTTTCTAATCAATTTTGACATTTGATTTTGTTGTTGTTTGATTTTGTTAGTTATATTCAGATTCATTTGTTTCTGCTTATAGTCCTTATCGTAATCGTAGTGTTAGTTATGAGTAACTTTACTGGTGTAAGAAATTTTTTTAGCTATGTAGTATTAAGTTTCGAGTTTCTTGTCGAAATGAGTTATTCATATATATAATAGAAACTGATTAGATGAATCATGTCCATAATCAGAAGAGGGACTTACTTTTTTACTAGCCTTTCACATCTGTTAGTCAATAATCTTTACTTACAGTTTGGTTTTAGAACGAGCCTTCGTTATTAGCTACACAATTTTTTTTTAGCTAGACACCTTTAGTGATTGTCAATTATAGTAGAAGCCTAAAATTGTTGGCATTGTAGTTAACTTTTTATGTTCCTTTCAATAAATTGTTCACTTTTGCTTGACATAACTTCATGCTCGAGTTATAATCATGCTCACACTGTTTGTATCTTTTCGCCTTTTCTAATTTGTTTTATGTTCATGGTGTTGTTGTCCTTGTGTGTATATTGTTTAATTTGGTCACTGTTTTCTCAATTTTTTGTTGTGGTAACGGTGTCCCCCCACTTGAATGAATATGGTCCACAAACTTTGGTGGGATATCATGTCTTATGTCTCCATGGTCAAAAACAGAACTTTGGTGGGATATCATGTCATGTTCACATAAAACTATAATGAATAATTTTTTTAATTGGTTATTATAGTGAATAATATTAACCGGTGGGTATGCTCAAAAGCGTTACCAGCCAAAAATTGTCTACCAAGTTAATGCAGATAGAAAAATTGGCTTTGAGCTGATGCGCAAGTTTACTTTCTTGTGTGAAATGTGTAGATTGAAAATAATATTTTTCTGCTGCTTCTTGGTAGAGACTTAGTTCTAGCCTTGTTATGCCCATATATCAGTCCCATTTCTACCATTAACAATTAGAGAAACAAAGACATGGGTTCCTAGTATCTCTATCTATATTACCAATTTCACATCCATAATCATTAACCAGCATATCAGAATTAACTCTCTGTCTTATATTTGTCGTAGTCAAGATGCCTTCACATTAAGCGGCTTAATCTCGAGTTTGCACAGGACGTTGAAGACAAACATATGAATCTCCTTAAAAGCAAGGTATTATTACTTCTTTTGAGCATTAAGAACAAATTACTTTTTTTCTTTCTTTTGTATGTTGTGTCTTGGTTGAGAGAATATGGGATGCATACTAATTAGAGAAGGTCGACCATGAATATTATACAATTTTAGATAGAGTTAAACTCATAGATTTTATGATTTAATTAGGCAAACCTTGGTAGAAAATACGTTTCTTAAGCTGCAAACTAGAAACACTGTATTTTTAAAGATTCAAAGATGCATATTCTTTATCCTTTTTGATTTGGATGGTTGGCTGCTGGGTGCTAAGTTATGTGTTTTTAATGTGTGGCCTTGTATCTCAGTTTTCTTATATCTCAGTTTTTAATGTGTGGCCTTGTAATGTGTGGTGCTACATTTCTTTGATGGTTTGATTTGTTCAAATGATTACTCTGTTATCATTTTATATGCTCAAATGATTTATGATATTTATATATATGAATTTGTTACCATGAATTACTATTGCTTAGGCTGTTGAACTAAATTTTATTGAACTGTATTGGAAAAGTTTGCTTTTGCTTTAGGATTAAGTGAATCTGTAATTTGGTGGAATCCCTGTTGTGATGTTAAGTTTAAATGTTCACAACATGATTTTCTCTTTACCATCCTTGTTGCTCATAAAATATTTTAGATTTCTGATATACCCCTAATAAAGACTGGATGGACGCATCTTGCTTCTCAGACGAATACATTGATGGTCTTATATCTTTTATTCAATTCTTAAAAAATAACTTAGGTGAGAATGAATGTTTCTGTCCATGCAAAACTTGTTGTAACTAATCGAAACTCAGCTTGAATGAAGTTTCCGAGCACTTTTTTTTGAATGGAGTAGACAAGTCATACAAATTTTGGATTAATCATGGAGAACGTCTTCCTAGGACTAGTTCCAACATACAGGTTCCAAGTTCATCAATTGGTGATCATTCAAAATCAGCATTTCCGAGAAAGATGGACTTGTTCAACGAAACAAATGGACACTTCCATCCTAATAATCTCGAAATGCTAAATGAGTCTGATGAGCAAAACGGTGATCATGTTTTAGATAATACCCTAGTAAATAGTAGCTACAGCAAGAAGGTAGAGGATGCAATGCAACCTTTATATCCCAACTGTGACGGTCAGCATTCAAATCTTTCTTCAATAGTAGAATTGTTGAGCATGAAAGCTAGGCATCAGTGTTCTGAAGCTCTTGTCACTGAACTTCTGCAATTTATGAAGAAGGTTTTGCCAGATGGGTGCACTTTGCCAGAAAATTATCAGAAGGAAAAAGCTGTGATTAAACCATTTCGCATGAGTTATGAGATTATCCATGCTTGTTTCAATGATTGCATACTCTGTTGGAGAGAAAATGCAGAGAGAGATTGTTGTCCCAACTGCGGTGTAAGTAGGTGGAAACCCCAAGACCCTACAAAACAAGTTGGTAGGAATGTTCCAGTGAAGAAGCTTAGGTACTTCTCATTAACTAAGAGATTGCAGCGTATGTGCAGTATACCTTGGATAGCCAAGGAAATGTCATGGCATAGTCATGTAGAGAGTAGTAATACTCACATGAGACACCCAGTAGATTCTCCATCTTGGAAGAAGATTGATAGGTTGTGGCCTGAATTTCCCAATGAAAAAAAAGAATGTTCGTCTAGGTCTTGCAACAGATGGTTTTAATCCTTTTGGGATGAATGATCCACATAGTTGCTGGCATGTCATGCTCGTTCCCTGCAATCTCCCTCCATCTCTCTGTATGACAAAGGAATTTACCATGTTAACATTGTTAATTCCTGGTCCATATGAACCTGGACACAACATTGATGTTTATCTACAACCGATGATTGAGGAGCTTAAGGAGTTGTGGTCAGTAGGAAGCACAACATATGATGCTGATACGAAGAATAACTTTAGCTTAAAAGCAATATTGATTGGGTGTATGCATGATTTTCCAGCGTATGCGCACGTTTCAGGTTGTAGGACTGCAGGAGAGTATGGTTGTCTTGTATGTAGTGAACAAATTGATTCATAATGTTTAAAACATGGGCATAAATTTTCATACATGGGTCATAGAAGGTTTTTAAGGGATTCTAAGCATCCTTATAGATTGCAAAAGTCAAATTTTAATGAAAAGGTAGAACTTAACAAGGCTCTTGTACGTTTGACTGGGAAAGAATTATTGAGTAGGTAGAGTCGAAAAAAACTTCTTTTGGAAAAGTAAATGGTGAGAAGAGGAAACAGTCCAACAATAAAGGAAATGTAACTGGTCAGAAGAGGAAACGGTCCAACGATAATGGAACTCCATGGTCCAAGAGATCAATTTTCTTTGATTTGCCATACTGGAAGGTAACATTCTTTTTCTTGTTTTTGTCTTTCGTTGGTTTTGTGTATTTCTGTCATAGTATATTACTATATTAATGTACTTATAATTGCAGGAATTGTATGTTCGCCACATTTTGGATGTGATGTACATAGAGAAAAACTTTACTGAAATTTTATATGGGACAATATTGAATCTGATGCGTTGTCTAATAAAGATGGAATTCCTGCTCGTCAAGATCTAAAGAGCCTGAAGATAAAGAGAAATTTGTGGCTTCAGAATCGTAACGGTAAACAAATTCTACCTGATGCTCTATTTTCTTTATCAAGATTAGATAAACAATTCATATTCCAAACACTAAGCAAGTTAAAGGTTCCAATTGAGTACAACGGGAACTGGAAACATAAGGTGGATTTACAGCAACTCCAATTCAGAAAAATGAAGTATCATGATTATCATATCCTCATGCAAGGGTTACTACCTATGGTTCTGAAGTATGCATTTAAAGATGTCAAATCATTACGTGCTGCAATTCTAAATGTATCTTTATTTTTTAAGATATTATGCTCAAAGGTGGTCGTTCGAGCAGAGCTTATCAGTATCCATCAACGTCTTGTGGAGGCATTATGTGTCTTTGAGATTTATTTCTCTGTCATTTTTTGTTTCTATGGTACATCTCTCTGTTCGGTTTAGATGGATGTATCCTTTTGAGAGGTAGCATTACAAAATTATTATACTTTAAATCTGTTATTTTCTGCTATTTTCCATTTATGCTCTATAGCTGATATATAGTTGTGTTGTTTTAATCTAGGATGATGAGAACATACAAACGGTATGGACGGAACAAGACATATATATAGAGGGGGCTATAACTGTACAATATGACTTAGTTGAATGAATAAGACATTGTGTGGAGCAGCAGTTCCCTATAGTTAAGCTCAAACAAAGAGGTAAATCTTCCACATATGATGTTGATGAAAATAAAGGGCCGTTTCCTAGAGATGCAGCTGGAAAACCATATCGTTTGTCTAGTGTCCAGTTCTAACAAGTGCGTAGATGGGTTTTTTCGCACTACCACGATGACAATAGTTCTGTATGAGGAATAAGTAAAAATTTACCAATTTATTCTATAGCGTAGACATTGAGTTCTTCAATTGCGCATGATACTCGATCTTTGTTAGTTATATGTCAATTCTCTTGTTTTATTGTTATCTGTTTTTTCACTGACCTTCACTTTTGGGCCTGTCTAACATAGTGGATGACTGGATTGTCTAATCATATCATATCTAGAGTGGGTTGTCTTAGTAATATGAATGGGTTTTCATATCATATCCAGTCATCCACTATCTAGAAACAGATCATGGCTTGTAGTGGCTTGAGTTATGTACAATTTATGGATATGGATGACTGTGGAGTAAGACTGGAGGTCACCTGTGGGTATGGCAACTTAACATGGGAGAATTGGGTGATTATCAACTTGCATTATGTTGTGCCTTCACTTTAGTTAGATATGATGTAGCTTATAAGGATTCCAAATATATGGTTAGGATTATGAACATGATTAGCTTTAGATGTGTACATAATTTTCTTTATTATTTGCTTGAGGTTTCTTGCAAGTGGGTTTCTTATTTCTAGGGAGCACCTTGTATATTCTTATTAATCTAACATAGTTTGAAATCTGAATGTAATGTTTACCTCAACGACTAAACATGAAATTTACATCGAGTGTATGTTACACTGTTGATCTGAACAGTGTTTAGTTCTTTATATTGTATTTTATTGGCCCAATAACGACTAAATATGAATTTTTATGTTTATATAGGTTACACCAAGTTTGATATAGTATTTTTTTCGCAGGAAATATGATGCTTACATTCGGGATCAGAACAAGTCTACAGGGAAATACAGAAGGCAACAAACAAAGAAAGTCAATGAGTATATTCTTTGGCTAACAGAACAACTTGAGAAAGAGAACATGAGTATCCTTAAAAAGGCTTGCAAATGGTCCAGATATTAATGTTACTTCATATAAGTCTTATGAGGTAAATAGATATGTGTTTAGCACAGCCTATCCAGAAGTGAGTTTAACCACACAAAATAATGGGGTATCAATGAAAGCAGTAGGCACTTTCAGATCAAGAGCCAGTGATACAAATTTGAAAGCTGACAGCGGGACTTATTATGGTATTGTCAAGCAAATACTTGAGTTGAATTACTACGATAATTTTAAGATCACAGTGTTTTACTGTGATTGGGTGTGCATGGAAGACAAGGTTAATGGGTGTGAGGTGGATCCAGAAACCAATGTAGTTTGTGTCAATTTTGCAAGGTTCCAAAGAAACACAAATGTAGAAGACGAGCCATTTATTCATGCTTCTCAAGCATCTCAGGTTTTCTATTGCAAAGACGAAACAAGGGATACTTGGCATATTGTATTAGAGGCTCCAAAAACTAAAGCATTATTTCGATGCTTATCAAAACCCTTTTGTTTTCTCTGGAGCTGCCGATGAAGCCTTGTTGTCTACATTTTCAGAGAGCAAAGAAAATTAGCTATCTAATTGTTCATGTTTTGAGTATTTTTGTAGTACATTATGATGGTTTAGTAGTTATAAGAATTTTAGTAATAGTTCTATTTTAATGTTCTATTGGTCGTACATTTTGATGGTCTGTGATTTTCTGTTGGTTTAGTAGTTATTCTCTGCATCATTTGATACATTTGGTTACTCAGTTTGATGATGTCAGGAAACATATGTCATTCTAGTATCGGTGAACATGAAGTTGAAAGAAATGAAATCCGCAGATAAGAAACTGTCTCTCGCAGCGAGTCTAACAACGAAGACCATACCACTAATAGCTACGGAAGCACTTCTAGGCCACCAGGTAAATAGATTTCAGCTTTATGTAGTATACATCAAAAAAATATTAATGCTTTAATGAATTTTTGAATGTTCTTGGTGTATTATACTCTTCATCTTCTTTGGATCCAATGGTTTTCTTCTGTTTGCTATATTTATATAGTATAAGCTTTATATCAATTCAATGTTTCTAATATACATACATATATTTGTATTATTGGCTGTTTGGACTTTTCGTACTGCATTTTTACCGGATTCCATTGTTTTCCTATCCTCTTCTTCTAGGCCATAACCGAAGCAGATTGTATTCGACAAATATGGGCGCCCTTGAGTTCTTGATTTAGAAAAATTTGTGACGGCAATTGGAAAGATAGTACGCGCACATTGTCGTCCTGCAATTGAATCTTGGACAATTGTTTCAAAATGCATCAAAGACGACATATAGAATAGTGTCGTTGTGAGTGAATTGAAAATTTTTAAGTTACCTTAAAAATCATTATGACCAGTACGTGATACAAAAATTGTGTTTGCAGGTTAAGTATGAGGTATCTAAAATTTATAAGCATAGCGTACTGACAAAGGCTAGTATTTCTTGGAGAAATTGGAAGCATCAACTTCGACTTGGGTGGATAAATATGATACTATTGCTGAGAGGAAAAGAAATATGCCATAACGTTTTGTTGCAAAGAGAGAAGATTAGGGAAGTTTTGTGGATTTCTGCAATACCGATAAGGATAGGCAACGTTGTGCAGCTGGTAAGAAAGCTAGAAACGCTGTCGAACTACTACAATCATATGGCAGAAAGGGAATTTCTCATACAATATACGACCTGGTAGAAACTCCATTACTCTCTTTCTTCTCCCTCCCTCTCTTGTTGGTGATGATATACTTCGATAATACCGTGAATGATCTATTATAGATATGAGACCTGAGGGCATCATCAATTTGATTTGTTCTCTTGCATTGTATGAAATCAGGTCCTCATTGCATTTTATGAACTTGTGTCTAACTGAGTTTTGTTTTTTATTGCAGGAAAAAGAGAGTCCAACTGGTGAGATTAATAGATGTGTCGTGCTTGCGAAACCCATGTAACCAAGACCATAAATGATCCCGAGTCCACCTTCGCCTCAGATGTTAAAATCGATAGAGTACTCAAATACATACGATTATGTACTTATGTGATTAGACTAAAATTCCTTTCAGATTATTGGAATACTAATTCCTAGTGTATGTAGTTAATCTAAATGACTTTTGATCTTGTAGATAAAAATTAAATAACTTGTAGATGCTAATCCGAATGGTCATAATGATATCGATAACGATGCTGTCGCACAGGTTATTAAAGAAACATCTTTTGTATATCTTTTTTTAAATTTCAATCTTCTCCACTGGTGAAATAACCTTTTTATGTCTCTTTCTTAGACATGTGGACGTGATCGAAAAGGTTATGTAAGAGGAATGGGAGGAGGTGTTACAAAGACTCAGACGTGCTTCAGCACCAAGTAGAGAGACTCTTTGCAAAGTACAACAAGAAAACAAAAGTATGCAGTATGATATCCAAGTACTCAAAACACAAGTTGGTATACTCGTGGAAAAATGTACTTCATCATCATCCATCTAATCAGGTAAAATCTTACAAAGCAATTTAAATTCAGAATTGTGTTTTCAAGGTTAGAGAAACCGTTAAGTAGTTTTGGAGAAATCAACCTTTTAGGTGCATACAAATATTTCTATGAAGTATTTAAACTTCAACTAGCAGCCAACAATGCCATCATAAACTAAACTTATATCCAATCCAACTAATCAGTAAGTTTCTTATGCTTCAAAAAAGAAAATCAGTAAGTTTCATATATGTATATCAATTATCCAAATTATCAAACATATACAGGCTTATATCATGGTCCTGGAATTATCTACCATTTGTTTTTTGGTCAATTAATATCATCATCACTTATATTCAAGCTTAGTTTCTTATACCTTACTTCCTTTCGGATTTTTCTGGTTTTGTCGTATGTATATGAACAAGTTCTGAGAGGTAAACTAATGCATATGATACATTACCTTTATATCAGTGAATTAACTGTCAGGTATTCTAATTGATAAATACATTATACATCTACATCGATTGACTCCCCAATACTATCTATGTTGGTGTCATTACTGCAATAATGATAAGCATGTTTACTGTGATTGATGTTTGGTAATGATACATATAGGCGCCTGTTGAGTCCAATTTTCCAAGCTCATACTTCATCAAAAAATTCAAAGGGAAAACCATTGCTTTGGGTAGTTACAATGCAGCTGCAGCACCGATGGAACATGCATATAGTGTAATTATTGAAGAAATATTGAAAAAGATGCTGAATTATTTGATGAAGATGGAAAGCTTGGTGATGTTATGATTGGGCAGGTGATTAATTGGCTGAAACCAAGTGTTGAGCCTTATCAAAAATGAAGGCAATGAACCATGTTGCTGTTCTTTTTGCAATCCGATACTCTAGGTTTATTAGGTTATGCCTTTGCTGTTTTTCTTTATGTATTTTTTTGATGTTTTTTTGGATGTTATTAAAGGTTCTTACGATATTACTCTTTTACAATATATGGCAATTTATTTTGAAGTTAAAAAGTGTTTTTAGTTATATATTTTACTTTTATTTACATTTTCAGTAATAAGAAAATACTAATTATATAATTATAATTATTAATAAAAGTATTGGTCGTCAAATTTCGAATTAATTGATAAGTAATCCCCGTCGATAATTATTGACAGTAGGTCACTATCGTTTGAGGTTTTCGACACCTCAAATTACGACAGGTTGTCCGACGGACGAAATCTGTTGAGAATTTCTATCATGACAGTTTTGGTCCGTCAAAAAAGGTGAATTCTGGCGTAGTGATTTACCTATTCAATAAGAAAATTATCTAACTAGAGATACCTTTGTTATAGACGATGAAATATTTCCTTGTTATTATGAAGACGATGATGGTTTAGAGGAACGATTCAAAGACCATAGTCCTTGACAAAGATGATAAACTCGTAGATAACTTTAGTGTGAGTAAAGGTACCCCACCTGATTACTATCTAGATGAAGTAATTGACCATTTTTCTAAATCTGATAATTTAGAAATTAAAAAAATTGTGACTAGTTTGTCCATGGATATTGACCACTCTAGGTTTGGGGGTGAATATTATTCTCCCCGCGGTAATCCTTTGAATAGTCCCTCACTTGGGACTTGACGTTTGTGCCTCTACCATCTTACGTGACTATCTTCATAAACGTCTTCCTGAGCCTGACTTTGTTCAAAATGAAATTCATGAGTTAGAAACCCATCATCATGTTGATGTGGTTTACCCAGACCTTAATACCATAATTAAGTTTGTTGTCCCACCAAAATTTTATTTATCAAGTGTGGGAATGTTTCAACTTCAAATATGTCAATTTTTAAATTTTGAAACTAAATTTGATTACTTTAGAAATTTGAATCGACAAATTTTCATGGAAATGACCACCAAGTTCATTTATTTCATTCCGGTCAACTTTGTTAGTCAAATCCGATTGACTTTAAGGATCCACAATTATTTCGTTTATTGTTATATGATTCCTAAGTTGTGACTAATCCTTTCTTAGTTTGACTGAAGACTTTAAACTTAGCGCTCTATGGAGGAAACCCATATGCTTTTGGTACACGGTGCTGGTAATATCCTTTCATATCTCTTTTACTTTGTCATTATTACTCTTTGTTCATGTTTTCATTCATTTATCTTTAGAACATCACAGACTATGTTTAACTTAAGTTTGGGGTAAGAGATTAAGTTTTAAAATTTTAGTTGTACCAATTTCCAACTTTTAGAGTTACATAGTAGCCTGTGAGCTAAGTTTACATACTGATTCTCCCCAAAAGATGGAAATTAGAATTGTTAGAGAAAACTACATCTGCGTTCTTAACTAATGAGAGAATAATCGTAACGGACCCAACCATCCATGCTGGAGACAATTAGGTCAACGGGAAACGCAGAAAGATAAAACTAACTTTATCATTAGTAGAGACTACCCTTTTGAGTAAGGCGCCATACCTTCAGCTTTCCTCTTTGAGTTTTCATCTGCATAAAATCTGAGTAGAATGATGAGCTACTCAACCTTGCACAAATTTCAACACTATTTGATCTTTGAGTGCTAAGTCTTATCACCATGAGGGTGATATCAGGACTAGCCTCATCTTGTAGTCTCAGTCACAAAATTACAATTTTCTCTCAATAGAAACTCAACATCATCAAAAAGCAAGCAACATCAATTTATGAAGAAGTTGAAGACGTCCAAGGATAACAAGCAACAAAGGCAAAGAACATTACATATTCAAAGTGACAAAGAAGAAAACCAAAGATGTAAATTTTTGAAGATTTGTGTATCAACAGTTGTGAAGATTCAAGTGCAAAAGTCCTTCTCCATTGGCAAGTAAAGTTTTAGTTTTTGCTTTGTATCAATCATTTTCAATTACAAAAAAACAAAAAAAACAAACAAAAAAAATATTTTTATTGTGTTAGTTTGCATTTCAAAACAACGAGTGATCGAAGGCAAAGAGGAAAAATCTACAAGTTTCAAGAGTTTATCATCAAGGGTTGAAGCCGAAGACTGAAGACAGAGTTGTTTTTTTTGAACACCATTAGAGAGTTATGAGATTAGAAGGTGAGAGTGTTCCCATCCTCATTTTTGGTCGACATCAGATTTCTTTTTCGTCGAAATCATCAGAATTTTTTTTTGGTTTGATATCTTCAGAAAAACGTTATCATCAAAAGTGTGTAAGTATTCTCTCTTCAATCCTGCTTATACACATGTGTGACCCTTAAAATCGCTTCCTGAGTGCAAATTCATAAAATTCTATGGTGAGGCAGAGTTGAGGCGAAATGTTTATTCGGTTGCTCTGTTAGTCGTTGTCCATCTGGCAAGAGACATCTTCGGCACTGGTTTAACTCGTCCCAATATATCTCTCACTAATTAAGCGTATTAGCATGTATTTTCTCTGGTACTTCTAATTACTTGGCATTCAGAGGAGAAACTTTATGTCCTCATAGCTCTTTGGATACTTGTGATATTAGAATTTGGAATATAAGGTTTTGTGGGTATACCTCTTGTAAACCCTCATGAGACAACATTCGTCTACTAGGGTTATCTAAAAGTTTAACGGCTTGCTGCACGTGTTAAGTGTAGTCGTGATTCCTACAAAGGTGAGTTAGATTTTTATTTTCTAGACTAGATGTGCTCGAGGACTATCAAAATATAATTCTGCTGGTATTTGATAGACACATTTATGTGTCTTAATTATTTAATCTCATATTTGTATTAATATTCTCATTATATGTACTAATATTATTATTTTATATGTTTTTAGGTATTTCTTAAGAATAAACTATTATGAAAAATTTGGGATTAAAAGTGTTAAAGACACCCAGTAAAATGATAAAGGCACCGAATAAAAGTGTTTAAAGCACCCACTTCTCAAGTTTAAAATAAATTTTGGGCGGGAAATCATCTTCTCAAAGGTGAACTTTGAGCGAGTAATTAGGGAGATATTTAAGGCTTTAAGACAAAGTAATATTCTTGCCTTATATATAGAACTTTAACAAGTGTCGGACTCGATCAACAAAATCAAAACAAATCAAAGAAAATCTCGGCAACAAGGAAAGAAATTAATCACATTCCTATTATCACACGATTCTATTTTCATTTCTTTTAGATAGTTAGGGAAACAAATAGAACATAATCAATGAAACAACATCATCGAAATTGTGTTTGGGAAGAAAATCAGAAAATCGAGAAAGAAAATATTTTTCCATGAAAATAAAATCCCGTGAATATTTTTAGATATAATGATGAAGATTTTTATGAAGCTAATTGATTTGTTTGTGTCTTAGTGTAAATACGGGACGTGGAGAAGGTTTAAGGAGGCTGGCTTCTGGCCAGATAAAAACAAAAAAAATCCAAAATATTCTGCTGCTGCTTGAGGAAGGAGAAGATGAAGAACATAAGGCGTCTGTGAACTGTTATTTAAAACCATTACCTTTCCTTTCATAATCAACAATTTTAGTGACATTTTTTTCAACAATTTCGGCTACAGTTCTGGGTCAGTAGAAATCTGTCGTTAACTCGATAGGTAATTCTATTGTTTCAACGACTCAATTGGTCAATGCTTTATTGTAATTTTCTTATAAAATCATTAATAAAAAGTTTTCTTCTTCTATTCTTTTTGCGATTAGTAGCTAGATTTCTCCCGTAGGATTAGAGATGAAGTCCTATTGTGTTTGCTAGCATGATAGAATTATTTTATGCAACAATTTCTCTTGGTCCTATTTCTTGATTAAATATGATAATAACTTCTTCATGTGTCCGATAATGCTTAACTAATTGATTCATTTATTCTTGTTAGAGACTAATATTTTATAGTGAAGTAATTATTAATCTTTTGAGAAAATAATTAAATAAAAATAATTTATTTTTCGAGACGCAAATAATTGTCTGCAGTCGTCTTGAGTATTATTTTAAAAAACTGTAGAAAATGGTTGTAAACATCTAGTTTGCAAAATGGTGATGGAAGTCTTTCGCTTGTTAATCAAGTTTAGTTTTATTTTATGTGTTTTAGAATTAGAGTATAATCACCTCAATTTTTCATTAGCACATTTGTTATTTAAAATTTAAAAATTGTAATTTTAAAATCCTTTTAGAACGAACCGTATTTACATACTGTCTCATCGACATTCATACTCTTACGGTACCTAATTGAAATCTCATTGGGCCCCGGTATATCAGTTAAGGTTAGCGGTAGATAGTTATCATTATTAGGAAATATAGTTAGTTTAGAATATTGGTAATTAATTTAGGAAATCTAATCGAATCAGGAAATTGGTAATGGTTAGATATGTTATAAGCAACTCGGTAATCAAGAATAGCCATGTCTAGATCTCTTCATGTCAGATCAGGATATAATTTGTGCCGTCTAAATCCCAATCTATTTCAGTCGTCATTTGTCGATAGAGATAGGCATATTCTTTTTATAATACAGAAGGTGTGATAAAACTATATCTAAAATATAGTTTGCGAACCAGATTCAATCTGAGAATAAATTTGTGAAACTATATCTAAAATAAAGTTTGCGAAATAAATTTAATCTGAGAATGAAATTGATTTGAAACTTTATTTCTGACAGAGCCCAGATAGATCAAATTTCTCTCCCACCACAAGCAGCCTTGCTAGAGGCAGGTATATATATAGCATTTAAGTATAACTTTTACCATACGTACAACATTGATTGTCTTCACTGGAGGTGTAAATCGTTTCGGCACAACACAACATTACACATATTGAAGCTTGCCAAATGTGTAATATGTTATGTCTGTCGTGTTGCGTAAAAAATTTGTGTGACCTGTTAGAAAATTAAATGTGTTGTGATATGATATGTTTTAAAAAATGATTGCACTGTAACATCAACTTTATACTTTAAAAATCCTTTGTTATTTAATGTATTGAAGTATTATATATATTATTATAGAAATTAGTCAATATATATAATAAAAATAAAATAATCAAACATAAGTTTGAATAATTTTTTTTAGCGAAATATACATAAAATATGATGTATTGTGTGTTTACTCGTTTTGCATATTGTGTTGTGCTTTATATTTACCTGTATCACGAGTTGTGTTACACCAATGTGCAGGTTAATCTGGTACAAACAATACACACGCTATCATGATGTACCAAGTTACGCTCAAATTTAGCATGTTAGTGTTATGCCATAAACGTGCAGCTGGCATGACACGCAACCTCTAGCCTTAGTTATGTGGGTAAAAAAGGCCCATTATAGGTGGAGCGACTCCCCAAACCCCAATTATCGTTCAACTTTTACTCTAGATGGTGGAGAGAGTGTCGTCTGGATAGAAACAGTTAGCCGTAGATGATACCTCTTCATATATATTGATTTTCTTTCAAACTATTTTTTGTTATTTTAATATATAATTTTACTGTTTTAAGAGCATCTCCAATGATACGAGTTAATATCATCATAGGCCTAGTTAGCAAGTTTGTATATTTTTGCCAAATAAGTTATGGCTATTCACGAATTACGTATTTCCGTATAAAATTGTCGTCCATTTATAACCACGATATAGAAATGCGTTTTTCTGACTGAGTGAATTTTTAAAACTTTTCTAAATTCCAAACAGATTCACCAATTAAATTCACCATATTACAATCAAGTAAAAGATAACAATTATCATTTTGTATTATATTACAATCAAGGTGTACCACAAAAACAGAGTGACAGTGCTGATGAAATGAACTATGATCATCAAGGTTGTACGAAATCAGTTGTTGTTAAAATCATGTTGAATATATGTTAAAAGTTATAAATTGGATTGAAAACTATACATTTATGCTGAATAGTACAAGTACAATGCATTGAACACGCATTTCCGTATTTCCTCATTTTTTTGAATCTCTTATATTTGACAGGATACTTGACCGAATTTACGTTTTACATAACCGATTTATGCGTGCTTTTTTTACCGACCTGTAATTTTGCCGTTCGGTGAATTGCTTTCTAGGATTATAAGAGACGACACTAAGAATTTGAGACCTTTTTTACCTAAATTTTTTCTCCAATGTTATTGTCGTACTTTTTTGGATGATGACATGACCAAGTGGGTGTCAAAGAGAAAGTCAAGTTTAGACTTTTTCCATGGCCTTATGTCTTAAGTCCGTATTATCATTTTATTTATAAATTTATATAATGTTTGTTATATAAAATCTTGAGGTTGGAGATAATTTTTAGATAATCTTTTTTATCATGTGAGGATGATCTAAAAATAACAATAAAAAAAAATCTCTATACAAGATGACTTTCATCCCTAATATTGGAGATGCTCTAAATCAAGCCGGAAAAAAACGTAAACAACATAGAAAATCGTCTTAAATTAAGAAAACCATTCCAATCCAAAAAATAAATAAATTCGGAAACCATTACTTTTCGTAGTAACACTTCCGCTCCTTCAACTGGCATAGTGTATTGTTTTGAATAAGATCCATAGTCCATATGCTTCAACAATAGCACCAATATCTACAATAGCTAGCTCTTGTTAACCTGGTAGGTGTATATGCTCTCTAGTGTCTACGACTTCATGGTTGAAACCAAAATTACAACACCGTGGTTAAGATCTCATCGTCAGTTTCGACAAGAACATGGTCTACAACTGTTACGATTGATTGCGATTCCCCTCGATTATATATATATATAATTGGCTCCCCCAGTGTGTATTCTTTCGATATGTTTCTTGCTAAGTTAGGAAGCATGCATGCGTCTTGTATAACCCTTGAAATAGTGCCTTAGCTAGTCATCAAGAACTAAAAGCAGTCTGCACAGATTTTGAGGTACATTAGCTTTAATTTAAAATTTTCGCCCCCCTAGTCCGCTGTAACTATACTAGTGATGTTGGTTGGCTCTGAACATTTACCTTCTAGCAGGTAATCGCATGCATCTGTAATTGTACACTCCGATGAGAACACCAACACCCCTAGACCTAGTAGTCTGTATAATGTCCCTTCCTGTAAACCCTAGTTATTAGAATATTTTTGTTTCAAATTTCACCAAGGGTAAATTTTCATTTTTCTCTCATTTGTTGGCCCCACCAATTGACTGCCAAACCCTATCACTATTACATTCTGAACCCGCTGTTGTTTTCCTCAAACTCTGTTTTCTTTCGTGGCTGTTCCCTACCTGATCACCCATTATAGGAACAGCTAGCTATACATATGAAAAGTCAACCTCAATACTGAATTACTAAACTCTTTGATATTAAACATTTCTAACTTTATCATCAAACAACATGTATCCACCACCACCTATTATTAATGCTACTCTACCGATTCATCAAAACATTTCCCTTCTCTTCCTCCTCGTCCACATTCCAACCATATGTTAAAATTGAACAGTTATGTCTGAGATTTTTTTGGCAATAATTTAATTAGTTACTCATTCATCTTCTCTCACTCTTCTTCTATATAATCTCTTGAAAGTGTTGTGTTTAGAAAATATAAGATTTTTTTTTACTTTCTTTCTCTTCATCTCTCAAGACTCAATAATTAACAAGTTAGTTTCGGTTTGAATAGTGATAGCAGAGATCAGTCGATCACGATGTCTTCTATCTCTTCAACTATGAGTTTTGTGAATGAGCAAATTTGCTACATCCCTTGTAACTTCTGCAACATCATTCTTGCGGTATATAACTATATATATAATATTCACTATTCTTTATTTATATGATCAGCTCATCTCTCATTTATACATATATCTTCTTTTTTTTATTTAAACTTTTATACATAAAATCTTCTTATGTTTTCTTTTATAATTAGATTTAGATTTTCCGAACATACTTTTTTTCAGAAAAAACTTTGATTTTCTGGTATACAAAATCTTGTTTTTACATAAATTCGCTTAACACATACAGTCACGTCTATATCCTTAGCTTAGTGTCATCGTTTTTCTTTTGCTGTCAAAGTAACACTGAAGTCATTCATTCATTGATCAGTACCCTTTTTATCCAGCAGCTAGTGCGTTTTCTTAGCTTATTAGGGTTAACTTTTACAGATCGGGAAAGAAGAAGTACTTTCTTCACTTCTCTATATTCACTATATTAATAGATTTCTTCACTCTGATCAACTATACCTTCGAAAATCTTCAAGATCTTATTTTTGTTATTCTTCACTTTAAACATATATATTACTGTACTTTCATTCTCATGGGCTCTAAAAAAGAAAACCATAACACCTTTTTTTTGGTTATAACTAAACAAACTTCAATGTTTTCACAAGAAAAAAAAAAGCATTCAAAATTTAGACTTAATTCTTTGATTTTTTATTTTATTTTCCGCAGGTGAGTGTTCCATGCAGTAGTTTGTTCGAAATAGTGACCGTCAGATGTGGGCATTGCGCAAATCTATGGTCTGTTAACATGGGAGCTGTTTTACAGTCACTGTCGTCACAAGATCTGCAGGTGAAAAACAGCTAAATTTATTTGTTTCATTTGAGGGTGATCTATCATTAGCTGAAATCTAGGGTTTTTCATTACATCTCAGAATTCGCTTTGAGAAAGAAACACTTTATTGTGTTTTTCGAAGTAATATTTGTTCTTTTTCATTTAACTGTTTAATTAAATATACATGTTCTGAAGCTGTACAACTCTCTAGCAGCCGCCATGAGACCCTTAGTCCACTGTACTGCTAATAGCAGTTTTTTATTGCTTTTCTTTTCTTTTGATTGGATGATTTGATTTGATAGATACATAAAGTTAGTTATTAGCTTGAACTTTGATGTGATTCGCTTTTGATCTTCTTCTTTGTTTACAGTCATTCAGAGATTGTATTCTTTCAATACTTTGACTCAAAATAAGACCCTAAAATAAATAATTGATTGATCTGTAGTCTTAACTAATTTAGTCACTTCAGTTCTCTCTCTCAAAAGGGGATACGGACTATTGTTTAGAACTGTTTACTCTCTCTCTCTCAAGTCTTACACGGGATACCCTAGCTAGTTCTTCATACATTTGTCTTCCTTTAGATCTTTTCTTTTAAATCTTATAATGAATAAATTCTCTGTTCAACAATTTACAGACACCTAACAACAGTGATCATTATCAGAGAATTGATTTGCCATCTACTTCGCTAAACAACGAGAATATCCAAGTAATGCAAGTTACAACTGCTGCTAAAACCGAAAAACGGATTGTTAATCGGCGTAAGTTGTTCTCTATACTCACTATATCTCTGTACGTGATTCTAAAATGTTTGAACAAATCCAGTAGCTATTGCATTATATTCTAAAATGTTTGGGTATTTATTTTTTTCTGCACTGATGGACTTCTTTTTTTCTTTCTGGGCAGCTCCTGAGAAGAAACATAGGGTTCCCTCCGCATATAATCAGTTCATAAAGTAAATATAGTAGCGTTGACCATTTATATTAGTTTTTGATTAGTCGGCTCAATACTAATTTGCCTAAACAGTCCAAGTTATTTAATTTTAGTCGGTTCAATACTAAGTTGTTGCTGGATATTCTTTGGTATATCTTAGGGAGGAAATACAAAGGATTAAGGCCAATAATCCAGACATCAACCACAGACAAGCATTCAGTACTGCAGCCAAAAATGTGAGGAGAAACAAAAAAATAAAATGCATCAATTATTTTGCTTGATTTTGCATTTGAACCCAGCAATTTTACTAATGATTTTGTAATTAATATACATTTCTTTTTTGGTATAGTGGGCACATTTTCCCCATGCACATTTTGGGTTGAAGTTGGAGACCAAGAATAATTAAGCCAAACCCAGTGAAGAGGTACATAAATTGTACTTATGAAACTCGCTTATCTTTTTTGTTTCTTGTTTTTTCTTTTTAAGCCATGAAACTCGCTTATCAATCATCAATACATCATCATATATAATAAAAGCATCTCTAATTCTAAGAATATGATGTACAATAGTATGTATAAAATTCATGTAGTACCTTTTTTTTTTCTTCTTCTATCGATATGTAGTAAACCATATTATATATGAAGTGATGTTGTTGTTTAACTTAAATCTGGGCATTTCCTTGAATATTGAATTTTGACGAAATGCATATACATATCCTAATAGAATACGAGTTTTAAATAGTGGATAGGAAGAATTAGGCTAAGGATTGATATGTTCCTGCTAATATTGCCACGTGCTTTGTGTATGGTAATACTAAGTGATTTCAAATAGGTTAATCCAAGTGATATAAGAACCTCTCCTGTTCGTACTGGTTAGGAAACCTTTTATACCTCTCTTTTTTTATAATAATACTACAATGCTACAGAATGTTTACCGAATCCTAGTCATGTACTTCTCTAATTCTCTTAACAAGAAGTAAATGCATATAATTTTCTTTTAAATGTTGGAGCTTAATTACTAATCTGTTTTATGCTTATCTTTGTGTTATAAGTTGCAACACTATTGATGACCTTTTTTTCTTTTGATGCTAAATGAGTACTACTGATGACCTTATTACGTACTGTGTGCAGGCTACATTACCAAATGAATGGTGATCAGAGTCTGGTTGATACATGCCTAGGGTCTCTTCATATTTGAGATGGAAGTATTCCAATGATTTCTAAGTATTAATGGGTTTTTTCGTGATCGAGTTGATATTAAACTCTATTTAGCTCCTCATTTTTATATAATAGTAAATGTAACTGGATCAAATTATTGAAAAAATTCAGAAGAAAGGTATCTATTCTTCCTCTTTATTAATTTCCACCATCTTCCACTGATCTTGATTTATATAACCAAAATCATAACTGTTTATAATTTATGTCTCAGTCTTAAGCTAGCTACTCTGTTCAACTGGCTAGATTTTAAATTTATGTGTTTCTGTCTATGGCTTTCAACTTCATGCGGATGCTTCTTGAGTGAATAATACCAAATATGGAACTCAAGAGAGATAGTTAACTCCAGATAAACCAAGTAATATTTATAAGCAAGAGCCACAAAGGGGCTAACTGTCCGCCTCTACTATAGGTAAAAGCCATACAAGAGGTTCAAGTACACCAAATCAAAGAGTTATTGCATGACATTGCCCATTGAGCAAGTGAATGAGCAAACCTATATTCTACAGGGAGTCAGGGACTAAAGAGGACCGACCTAGAGTTTGGGACACATATAAGATTTGAAAATTCTAGCGCAGAGTTAGAATTTTAGAATGAGATATAAGCATTTCGGTGTTTAAGCTCTCCATCATCATACTCTCCACTAATAACCCACACGCAATTCCCCCTGTATTTTTGCACGCAATTGTCTTAGCTACGTCCTTGAATGAGGTAGAAGAAGAGAGTGGGAGAACATGATGTAAAAACTATATGTATATTCTAATCATAAAATATGAACATACAATGATTAAAAACGGAAGCAAAAGAGATCAAAAATAAATACCTCCAACCATTGCTATTTGAAAGCTTAATCCTTTAAGCTTGCCCTAATTTCTGAATTGATGTGAACTTTGGTTCCAAACCCTCCTTCTCACTTTTAGATGGTGTATACAGGATGAGAATGGTTTTGGTGACCTTCTATCCAATTTTTCTATCACTTCTGTTAACTAAACCCTAGCCATCATAGAGTAGTTTACGTGATAATATAGTGGGTGGTTTTCTAAACGTGGGAGAGTCTAGTGGGGTTACCCTGATCAGTTGTAACTTCCCAGCAAATGGATCATATCATTTTTCCCTTTAAGTTAGCCCATATGGGAAAAAGCCTGACATTCTCCCACTTGATCCATATCAAGAGAGACTCCATATACTGATCATGGCGACTAATCCTCTTTAAGAGCAAGAATTAATCTTCCATGTATCACAACATACTTAGTCTTTCACCACTCATACTTAAATTAGTGAGTAAACCATATGTTTACTCTAGGTCAATCTATAATGATATTTCTCAACAAGATAACTAAAGTAAGTACGTACATAATTCCAAATGAGAAATAATTCCACAAGGGATCAACTATTGTATATTCAGTGCTAATGTGTTTAATGATCACTCTTTTCTTGTACACGTTCTTTTACGGCTAGATACTTTATGTTGATGTGTTTACTTCGACTTCCACTCTTATTATTCTTAGTCATAAAACAACAACTGAATTGTCACAATACATTCTTAATGGTCGGTTAATAGAGTCAACAACTCTTAGCCCAGATATGAATCCTTTAGCCATACACCATGTGAGGCAGTCTCAAAACAGGAAACGAACTTAGCCTACTACTTCAAGACTATTTGTTCGTTAATATATAGGCATGTAATCTTTAGTACCCTTAAGGTATCTCAACACTTTATTCGCAGCCTTCCAGTGATCGATTCCTAGGTTACTCTGATGTCTTTCTAATACTCCAACGACATATGAAGTGTCGGGTCCAGTATAGACCTGAGCATACATAATGCTACCAACATCTGAAGCATATGGAACATTTTTCATTTGTTCCCTTTCAATGTCATTCCTGGGGCATTGGTCCAAACTGAACCGATCACCTTTTACAATGGGTGCTACACTTAAGGTATATACATTGATCCAACACAAGAAAAGAAATCTTGCTCCCACTGACCTTAAGGTATATACATTGATCCATAAGTCTGAATCTGTAGAATTTATGGCTTGTGAAAATAACATAAGATCATTATCGACTCAAATATTACAATCCGAATCTCGCAGATACACTAAATAGTCACTATAAATAGTTGACATTCAACTTGTCACTTGAAACAGTAGGTGGAAGTTGATCATTATCTTTTTCAGGAACAATATCCTGAAATTGATCACTCCCACTAATCAAGTAATTCTCAAGAAATTTAGCGTTTCTTGATTCCACAATTCTAGTGCTATGAAGAAATCTACCATAGTACTCTCTATCTGATCTCAGAATCTTAATGTGCTTACCACATTATTTTTCTACTTTAACCTTAAACAATTTAAAGGAATCCAAAACTTCGTCTTTAGAATGAAACAAGTAAAGATACATATATTGTGAAATAATCATCTATGAAGGTGATAAAGTATTTCGGATTATTAGCATTCATGTCCGGACAACAAATGTCTGTGTGTATGATTTCTAATAGGTTTGAACTTCTCTCGGCATCAATTTTGTGTTTCTTAGTTTGCTTTCCCTTAATGCAACCAACACAAGTATCAAAATCAGTAAAGTCTAAAGTACAAAATACCCCATCCTTTACCAATCTCTTAACTCTCTCAATGGAGATATATCCCAAACTCCGATGCCACAAAATTGAGGAGTCCTCATTCATAATACATATTTTTTAACCCAGTATTAAGATGCATAGAACTATGAGTGATACGATTTTGCAAATAAAGACGATAGACAAAATACCATAACCAATAACTTCAGAATTTCTGAGAATACTGAAACCAGAATCTGAAAAAATTAAAGGAAATTCCTAAAGGTACAAGTCTTGAAACTGAAATCAAGTTTCTAGTGAAACCTGATACATAAAATGTCTTTTCTAAATGCAAAATAAAACCACTTTTTAAAATTAAACTGCAGTCCCAACAGCTTCCACATGTGAACTCATCTGACCGCCTGAATAGATGTAATGTTCACTTCTCGTTGGTTTCCTTAGGTTTGTCATACCCTGCAAGGTATTCGAAACATGGATTGTAGTACCAGAGTCAATCCACCATGCATTATGATTAATATAAACCATATTAGATTCATAAACAAACACTATAAAATTACCTTTCTTCTCAAGCCAAGTCTTAAACTTAATGCAGTCTTTCTTCATGTGTCCCTTCTTCTTACATAAGAAACACGAAGGCTCTTTCTTTATGCCTTGGTTAGCTGAAAGCTTTCCATTTTCCTTAATGTGATCCCTTTTCTTCTTTGAAGAAGAAACAGTAGTAAGGTTCACCTTCTCACCCTCTTCCATCCTCAATCTCCCCTCCTCTTGAACACACATGGTCATAAGTTCATTAATTGACCATTTATCCTTACGTGTGTTATAAGATATCTTAAAAGTGCCATATTGTGGAGGAAGAGTACATAAAATGAAATGAACTAAGAAAGAATCATACATGGTAACTTCCAAATCCTTAAGTTGGGCCGCAATATCCCTCATGCTCATGATATAATCACGCACATTCTTAAACCCATTGTGCCTCATGGACGAAAACTTCATAATTAAGGTGCTAGCAAGAGCTTTGTCAGAACTTACAAACTGCTCATCAATGGATTTAAGGAGATCTTTAACCTTAGTATGCTTATCTACATAATCCCGAATACTAGCACAAATTTTGGTCTTTATGAACATAACTGAGAGACGATTAGATCGATCCCATTTTTCATAAAGATCAACTGCATCAAGAGTACTAGTCTCAGTTATGCTAGGTGGTTCTTCTTTCCGAATAGCATAGTCGATATCCATCACCCCAATTGTAAAAGCACTCTTTCTTTCCACACTTTATAGTTATCACCCTTTAATTCAGGAATGTCACAATTGACACCAGAAATGTTTCCAGTTAAAATTGCTGCAAAGAAAAATATATATACATGCTTATAAATAAAAAATTTGAGACTTAAACTTAATCATGATTTACCAATACAAGTCATGTATATAAAAAATATGAATCTAGTGACATAAAACTTGCCTGTGGTCTAAAGTCCTACTCAAATTAGATTCATAACTACATGATGAAACTATTAAATCATATTGATTCCTTAATTCTTGTGGGTAGATTAAGGAACATAATTCAATATTTCACCCCAATTAATCATACAAATATAATAAAATTTCCTGTGGGCATATTTCATCATATTACGTATGATTAATTACAAATTTATGTCTAGTTTTCACATGTGATTTCTTAAGAAAATTTTAAATAACTAGAGATGCTGTGGCTACTCTCTAATTACTAAAATTATTAAATCACTTAACATATTTCTTTATGTGCTACCAATATTACGTAGTAAGCCGAAACTAAATATTACAGCATTTTACTGTAAATCACTACATAATGAATATTAAATCACTCAAATTATACCGTACATATTTACTACATTCAACCAGTGACTTGTAATACGTCCCATCCACAGAAGTAGGCCGATCGACACTTTAACCACTTAATTATCCTTGTATCAGTTAAAAGGGTTGAGGATTTAACTGATTGCAAGGTATTGCTCAGGTTGCTGGTCTCCACAATAGCAAGGTGACAACCTGCCTAAAAAACAAGTTGACTGGTTGGACAAGGAGGAGGAGGGGGCCAACTATATGATAGACACATTTTAGTGTCTAGATTGCGCCTTAGTTCCTATTAGGTTAGTACTCTTTAGTGTGCATTTTACGTGTTTTATGGCTTTTGTAGGTACATCAGATAAATAAGGAGTTGTGGAGAAAATTGCTTAAAGAAGTGGATAAGGGGCACCCTCGAGTCAACCCGGTCAAATCGGGTCAAATCGGGTCAAACACGAGTCAACTCGGTCAACCCGAGTTGACCGAGTCAACTGCAACACGGGATCGGACGGAACTGCTGCATACAACTGGACACTTTGATTCACGGTAAAACTTGGATATTTTCGGCTCAAATTGATACACAAGATAGATGGGACCAATACAAGACTAAAAACGTGAAGAATTAGAGGTTTACGCCGGAAAAATAGCCCCAAATCCGAGTTTCGCCGGAAAAAGGGTATTATACTTTGATTCGGATTTGGATGAATTTGGGAGTGTTTTGGAGAGTTCTATTAGGTTTAGAACTCTCCCTAGGGTTTCTACAACCTATATAAACCAAGATAAGCCAAGAAAAATTGAGGGGGAGAAGACTAGAGATCGATTTTCGGAGTCACCGGAGCTTGGCCGGAACTGGACAGCGATCCGGTCACCGCCAGTGCTGTTCTTCATCTACCACCACCTGAGAAGACAACACAGCAACGTCCACAAGTGTTGCTGATTCAAACTGCTCCTGTTACCTATTCTTTTAAACCTTTGTTGCTTAGAAACACTTCTCTAACGGCTGAACCCTGTTCTTCAACACTTATAAACGTATCTGTTCAGCTGTTGCACTATTCTTTAACCTTGTAATCAACTTTTTGAGCAATGAAAAGGTCTTTTGAGCAAGTTTTCTCCACCATGAGCTAAGTCTATTTACTGGGATGATGGATAAGGTACTTTTCTCAATTTTATGTGATTTAATTATTTTCTAATAATTATTTATAATTCTTTTGTTATTAGAATTGCATAGTTTTAAATAGTGAAAACGGTTTTCTTTCAACAGTTGTGCTTTTGCTTGATGGATTATGCTTGGTTAATTAATTTTGATAGTCCATGCT
>JAJJMC010023094.1:2009285-2065351 GCA_023531435.1 Papaver californicum
TAAGATCATTACCTTTACAAGTTCGAGAAACGATCACCTTATTTACCACTATTAAAATTACATCACTATCCCCTCTCGAGATTCATATTGATCAACCAATCGCTGGCACTAGACCTGGAAAGAAGTTCTTTAATCCTATTTCAGTTAAAGCGGAGAAAATACAAGCTCCAGACACTATAATCTTCGCGAACGCTCATGACTAAAGTACGGATCTCCTTATATGGTGATCGGCCATCTAGTTCTAGGAGCAGGAGAAGTACTATAGTTTTAAATGACCAGAAGACTTTATGGCGCAAACCTCCAGTGAACACAGAAATATGCATAAAAGAGTCAAAATGCATAATGAGAACTGAAGCACATATATAGATCTTCAACTGTTATACAAAATTATAAAAATTTATTAAGTCGACGTGCCGGCGCACCGCATGAGTAATAATATGCATGAACTACTACAATAAGGTTATTAAGCAATCCAATTTATTATTGTTATGTACAGTTACATCTTACTATTACACCGACTCTATAGACAATTGTAACCGGTAACTTTAGTTCTATTTTATAGGAATATAATGACCCTCCGTTCTCAACAAATAATCCTTTAGCACCACCATTAACATGGATTCAGTTGTATGAACAAATATATACACATTCATATTGAGTTCTACAATCTGGGATTTCAGTGAATTATTGAAAACGGATACAATTCAATGTTCTCTATGTATAAATCAAGGATGCAGTTTGAGCCAGTTTCAAGACCAAGTAAACCCACTGTAGAATATTAGAATTTTAAAGAAAAATCTAATCAAGTTACAATCTACTGTAACAATTAACAAAGATTAGACAGAAACTAAAATCTAATTAAGTTACAAGCTACATGATCATTGTCAGGAGTGGAAATCTTAAGCTAATGATTTGTGCGTATTAGATTACCACCACAACCAACCTCTGTAATACCGTAAAGACTAAACGCAAACACCAAAAAAAGACAGCCAATCATATGTACGCGGATGATTGATCAGCTGGGAAACAAGGTGCAGATGTGAAGAAGACAGTGGAATAGGAAGAAGAAAACTTGATTAAGACGGGTTCAGATTGATTACTACTATTCAATTAACTGTTTACACGTTATACAAAACATGAATAAAGTTGGTCTGAATAATGTTTGACTGACCGGATTCATACATAATTAGGATGATCTGGTTATCTTCTTTATTTATATCAAGATAAGAAATTAAAGACTGAACTACCTTGGAACCTTACTTTATGTTGGAAACAAACATAATACCAGCAGACCTCCCAATTAGAAAGATAATCCCAAGTTGTTCAACTACATTATTCCCCTTTAATTTGTTTGTATAGGAACAAAATACCCAAACTTAAAGAATCTTAAATTACTACAATCAAGGCAGAGGTGATTACTTGCTCTGATACCAAATGTAAAAACTATATGTATATTCTAATCACAAAATATGAACATACAATGATTAAAAGTGGAAGCAAAAGAGATAAAAAATAAATACCTCCACCCATTGCTATTTGAAAGCTTAATTCTTTAAGCATGCCCTAATTTCTGAATTGATGTGAACTTTGGTTCCAAACCCTCCTTCTCACTTTTAGATGGTGTATACAGGATGAGAATGGTTTTGGTGACCTTCTATCCAATTTTTATATCACTTTTGTTAACTAAACCCTAGCCATCATAGAGTAGTTTACGTGATAATATAGTTACTACAAGAAAAACGGGTTTAAGCGACTGAAATCTTAGTAAGAGCTCGAAAATTTAGTCGCTTTAATAGTTTAAGCATCTAAGATTGCAACTGCCAGAAATTTTGGCGGCTATAAACATGTGTCCACTATTATTTAGTAACGAAAAAATAAATTTAATCGCTGGATCCTTTGATCAACTAATTTATAGAAACTAAAAAAGTGATCGTTTAGCTATTTACTTTGAGGCACAGACTCGTAGCAACAACAAAATAAATTGGTTGCTCTAGTTGTTAGCAAGAGCATAATATTTTAGTCGCTTTAATAGTTTAAGCTACAAAACTTGCAACTGCCAAATAATTTAGTTGTTTTAAGTCTGTGTCAACTAATGTTTAGCCATAGCCAGATGTGTTTGGTCGTTATATCCTTTTTCCAAGTAATCTATATAGCATCTAAAAAAGTGCTCATGTAGCTCTTTACTTTGAGGCACATACTCGTAGCAACAGAAAATTAAATGGTTGCTCTAAATGTTAGGAAGAACCCAATATTTTAGTCGCTTTAAGGGTTAAGCTACAAAACTTACAATTGCCAAATAGTTTGGCTGCTTTAAAGTTGTGTCAACTAATTTTTAGCTATGGCCGCTATATCCTTTTTTCAAGTAATCTATATAGCATCTAAAAAAGTGCTCATGTAGCTCTTTACTTTGAGGCACATACTCGTAGCAACAAAAAAATGAATTACTTGGTAAAACTTCTCTCAACAACTAAGTTTAAGCCGCCACCACCATTTCAAAAGAGAAGTCAGTTTTTGAAGTACACATTTGAGAACTTAGTACTAATCCAACAATCTTATTCGGATTTGTTTAATAGAAACATGAAAACTTGTTCAAATCATTGTTTTAATTCACTATGAGCAAATATTTGGATGCACAAATTGTTTTTTCTTTAACATGAGTCGACCAAATTGACTATAATTAAACAAACTCTTTTACAAATCCCACAACCCATATCATTCCAGTCAACTAAATTGAGTATAATTAAGCAAATTGTGTTCTCATGATGATATTAAAGGCATCAAAGAATATTATGGTTAATCATTTTTATCACAATAGAGTTCGCAATAGTCATTAATATTAGTTTCCCAAATTAAAGCATGATATGCTAATTGAATAAATGATCAGAATGTTTTCAATAAAAAAAGATTAGATGTTTCCATAAACTTAATGTAATAGTTTATGTAACCGTCTGTAACTACTCCAGATATTACTAGAAAAAAAAGGTCAGATACCTATGTGCATAAATATTCTAAATATTATTGCATTAGAAGGCACAAACACTTCTAAAGAATTCGAGCCATTACTTATCCTATGGTTTAACAAAAAAAAGAAATTTTATTTTTGAAGTTTAGTGAAATATAAATCTATAATATAAATTCTCTTGTTATTAAACTGAACTAGATAGCTATTACAACGATTGGTATTTGTAAAATAAACTAGTATAATATTGACTAGTATAACCAGGACTCGTGCCCTTAGCCCACTTACAGAACCTGCACACACTTGAGCCCTTAGATACTTAACACCACTATTACACACCATCACCCTCCCTCAAGCTCAAGGGGGATGGAGAAGACACCTTGAGATTGTCCTTAACTCAGCACCACTATTCCACACCATAACACCACAAGAGGAAGGATGATGAAGAGCGAAATTGCTTCTCTAGAAATGAACAATGATTATCATCACTGACAGTTAGAATAATTGCAGCAGAAAACACACCATAAGGGAGCAGTGATGAGGCTGTCGTCGCAGACCATGAGTAAGAAGCTGTTGAAACTAAAAATCTCCATGGAGTATAACTGACCAGTAATAGAAGATACTAGCAATAATGCCATGATAAGACATGATCACACCAATGAAAATTTGAAGAAGAAAACCAGCAAGTTCAACCTCGCATTATTTAGAAACGCTGTACAACATCTGTTGTCGAACTTCAACTTGCTTCTCTTACCGCTCATACTCTTGTCTGATCTTCTTCTTCTCAGCTTCAACTAATTGTAACTTCACAATGTTAAATTCCTGTTACCAATCACCAAACAAAATCATCAACAAACTAGCAAAACCGCACCTCATCATTTAAAGCAACACAACCGCACTTAAACTACTTGTACCAAATTTTTTCCAAACCCTCTATTTCCATGCAGAGAAGAGAAGACTGACAGTCGAACATTAAGGTGGACATGCTTGACTTCGAGACAAAACAATAACTATACACTGGATACTAATATGCAATCAATAATTCTGTCTTAATAGTTATCTTCATGGACAATGCAAATAGGAATAGACAAACTAAACAAATTATTCTGACGGCTGTTATGTATGAACATACACTCAACCCCAAAAAACACTATATATGGTTGCGACATTTTTTTTAATTCTATTCACTCACATTTGAAGGTTGAGACTTGGCTTACCATCAGTATGTACCATATCATCCACCATAATCACAACTTTGCCTATGAAATCTTCTATCAGATTCACGACCTGCAAGACAACATTTCATCACAACTCCTAAGTTGTATACTTCAGTATTAAGCATATAAATTATATGTTCTTTTATTACTCTCGGATTGATTAATGTATTTGCCTAATCAAAGTAAAATGAAGACTCACACTGCAGTTCAGTTAACTTGAAAAGGTTCCAGTTCTCCTCTAACTTCCTCTGGGATTTTAGACAGTTTTCTTGTTATTTTTATTCATCAAAATCCACACACTGCATTACCATGGTACAGTACTCAGAAAACTATTGAATATTGAATTTTGAGGCATGCCAAGAACAACAAATATATGTCATGAGAACCTGGTAGCTTTTGCGAGAATTTTCCCTGTATTGGCATCACAAAGAAGCCAATGGTTTGCAAGACCATTCTTTTCAGATGCACTAGTAAACCAAATATCTATTTGAACTACATCTCCCCTGCAAAAAAATACCAAAAATGATCATCCTTGAACGGCATTTGTCCACAGACTTGATATGGTGAATAACTAATAATGCAAGCAAGGAAAATATGCAAGAACTGGCTTACCAAGAAGGATATTGATCCACAATAACTTGCATCTTCGCAACAACCCATATTATATTTCTTCTACTCATTTCCTGCAAATGATCAAACCAACGACATTAAAACCATATGTTAACTTGCATAACTAGTATTCCTATGAGGAAAATCAAACAAAGGACATATACATACCTGTAATTGATTTATCAATGCTCCTATAGTTGTATTCCGATGAGGGCCTATCTCATACGATCTATATAGGCTTCACAGAAAAAATCATATAGGCTTCACAGAAAACATTTTTAACCTTTGATTATCGAGAACTGATCTCGAATGCAACCGAAAAAACATTGTGTGACCTAAATGAAGAAGAAAGAGTTGAAGATGGTTAGTAGTGTTGTAGTTAGAGCCCAAAGACATTACTGGGTACTGAACATACAATTCAACATATAATAGAGAGTTAAAACATTAGAACAAAGAAGATAAAAGGTGAAATACCTTTAGATTTACGTCGTGCAGCTTCATGTTTGTCATTTTTCCTGATAAAAAATATCCTAAAGATTGTTATCACTCAACGAACAAGGGATAATTATCAATGACTTAAAGATCATACCAAATGAAGGCATGTGGGAGAAGCAGCAACAATACCCAAATATCAAAACCCTTCTCTATTTTCAAAACCCACATCAAAAGAACTCAAATTACACCCAATTACATCAACACCCGAAAGCCTACTTCAGAGAACTCCCCACATTAAGCATTAAAATCCTAATCCCAAAATATTAAAATAAAGAAGAACACATGCATTTACAGAATTTCAAGAAACAAAAATCTTAGATGTTATTATAAGTGAAATAATCAGTATCTATCAGTAAAACTAAAACACAATCTATTAAACCCTTTAAGCATACAGAAAAGACAGATGGAATTAGGGAACGTACATACCTTTAACCAACCAATGATTTCACTTAAAATCTGGTGTCTGTGATCGAAATTGAGATGAAGATGAAAATAATTGCAGACTAAAAAAAGAAGATTTGGAGATTTTTGTGCTGTTTATTAGTATCTTTAAAACAAACAATGAGAAACAACGTATCGCCGTGAGTCTGATGCGCTAAACGGACAAGCTTGAATGATCTAGATTCGGTGGATGGTGATGAAGGTATCGATGGAACCCTAGGTTTTCTTCTAAGGAGGTTGTTCTGGAAGAGAGACAAAGAGAGAGAAAGACAAGGAACGACAATGAAGGGAATTTTTTTTTAGGGTTTTGAAAAAGAAAATTGAACGGTGGATAAGCCACCTCATACGGATCATGGAAAGTTTTGGATGGTCCAGATTCGATGTTGGATTTTTATACGGATTGAGTCAAGTGTGTTAGTTAAATGTGTGCTTCTCATTGTGTTTCATGCACGAAAATTTGAACGGTGGATAAGGCACCTCATACGGATCATGGAAATTTTTAGATAGTCCAGATTCGGTTTTGGATTCTCATACGGATTGAGACTAGTGTATGAGTAGCATGTGTCGTAAAACATCGGTAGGTTTAGGGTGCCGACGAAAATTCCGACTTAGGGGAAGAGGTTGTTAAGGATAATATGACGAACATCGATGGGTTTAGGGTACCGATGAAGATTTCGACTTAGGGAAAGAGGTTACTAAAGATAATATGACGAACATGGTTTAGAATCGATGTTGTTTAAAAATATGGTTTAAAATTATGCCTTTCAAATTTTGTTTTTCAATTTTTGTTCATATTTAATTTTATTATAAATTTTAATTTCGTTTTTAGTCAGATCGGATATAATTATATCTATAGAATTTTAATTAAATCTAATAGTAATTGTCGGATTAGGAATTTTGTATCTGGATAATCGGAATGTATAATGGAGGTCAATATTTAGTTGTGTGAACCAAAATATTCCTTTTTCGATCTAATTAGTCTGAATATCTATACTAGAACTCTAAATCCAGTAATGAAACCGATGGAATCCGAGAGAAATTGAATGAGGCCAACCGAAATTACCAAAGTCAATGGGCACTTTGTCTAAATTTTGCTAAGTGCCACATTTCTTCTATGTCCTCTTCGTGTTGTAATTGCACAAGGATTGTAAATGCACAATCATAGATAACAGATGAAATTGACTAATAGGTAACCATATAATTAAACCCATGAAATTAATAAGTAACCATATAATTAAACCCACTATGGTTACCCCCTCCTTTAATTTGACATATGTATTGCTCAAAGACATAAACGATGGGAAAAGAATAAAATTAAGTAAAATAGATTGAGAACTAATAAAATTGTGCGAGGCTAATGAATATTGAGTGAAATAATTGATAATAGGGTATAATTTGTGAGGTCGAGTGATATGGGGTATCACTATAGAGTAAAATTTGGTGAGGTAAATGGACTTTCGACATTCGTAATCAAATTCAAATCCATACCCATTCAGATAACTTATCCTATGCTTCCAAATATGCTGAGCTCCACATATTCTTGTATAGTCAAAGTGGATCGATTCTTGAAAACTTTCCCATACACCGATTTAGATTAAACGAGGCCAACCGAAATTACCAAGGTCAACGGGCACTTGGTCAAAATTACCCGGGATATCTTTAACGGATCCCTAAATGCACCGTTGAATCACAAGATTTGCTCTGGTCGAAGGTCAACTTCATATTTTCCTATTGGTAATCTGTATGAGTTTTTTTTTTCATTTATATCCGTTCGGTTAAAGATCTGATTTCCTATTGGTCGAATAAACATCGTACAAATTATTTATATCTGTTTGATTGAAAATTTTGGAGCGAGGATAAAATGGTCATTTTATATATCAATGGTAGAATAGTTATTTTCATCAACTTTCAGACTAGAGGTAAAACATTCCGACATATGAGGAGAAATTGATTCAATCCGAGCTAGAAAGACTCAATCCGGACAGGAGAGGTGCGATCCATGCAGACGGAGTTCTACACGGATAAAACTCAGTTCTCGTGATAGTAGGGCGCGGATTTTGGATTTCAGTCCAAAATTTTAGCGCATACCAAATAGTTTAAGCGATAATTTTTCATCCGTTGGATGGGGTGGTAATCCGTATGGTTTTATAATTATGTATTTATACTCGTTGGATTAGATTTCCTTGTTTTTTTATCAACCGAATGAACAACTTAAGGATTATAGTCCTTCTCTATCTTGTGGGTTATGCCATTTGGGTTATACCTAGTGAGGTCGAGCGATATTGGTTGTTATATCATTTTTCCAAGTAATTTATATAGCATCTAAAAAAGTATATGGGTGAATTAGGTGATGATCTTTTTGGGTGAGCATTAGTCCCAATTTTACAATATGACCAAAAATTTGTAAATTTTTAACTTGTTGATATCGGGGGAAATTTGGTGACGTCGAGCGATATCGGGTATAGTTAAATTTAACTGATGAAATTCGATGGACATTAAACTCAATGGACACTAGGTTAAATTAAATGGAATTCGGGAAAAATTGAGTGAGGCCGATCGATATCCGGTAAGATGACTGATAACATGTGAAATTAAGTGAAGTTGATGAAATTTCGGTTTGAATTGATAAATAACCATAAACCCATGGAATCCATGAGAAATTAAGTGAGGTCGAGCGGTATTGGATAAGATTGATAGATAACGAGTAAAATTGACTAAAAACGATGGACATTCATAGATAAAATGAAACTGGAATCTTTCATACACATCCGTGGTGGCATCAACATCGAGGGATATTATGTGAATCGATTTATAACACATAAAATTGAGTTAGGTCGAAGGATAACAAGTGATATTGAATGATATCCGTAAATTTGATGGATACTGTCTGAAATTGAGTAAGATCGGGTGAGACAAATGAATATCAGGTGAAATCCGCTTTGTTCTATATCTGGTTGATCGAAATGTATACCGGAGGTAAATATCTAGTTGTGTGAACCCAAATATGCCCTTTTCGATCTAATTAGTCTGAATTGTATACCATAATTGTACCCTGAACCCATCGATGTTCGTCATATTATCCTAAAATTTCCTGTGGGCATATTTTATCATATTACGTATGATTAATTAAAAATTTATGTCTAGTTTCCACATGTGATTTCTTAAAAAAAATTTAAATAACTAGAGATGATGTGGCTACTCTCTAATTACTAAGATTATTAAATCACTTAACATATTTCTTTATGTGCTACCAATATTACGTAGTAAGCCGAAACTAAATATTACAGCATTTTACTGTAAATCACTACATAATGAATATTAAATCACTCAAGTTATACCGTACAGATTTACTACATTCAACCAGTGACTTGTAATACGGCCCATCCACAGAAGTAGGCTGATCGACACTTCAACCACTTAATTATCCTTGTATCAGTTAAAAGGGTTGAGGACGTAACTGATTGCAAGGTATTGGTCAGGTTGCTGGTCTCCACAATAGCAAGGTGACAAACTTCCTAAAAAACAAGTTGACTGGTTGGACAAGGGGGAAGAGAGGGCCAACTATCCCCTCTCGAGATCATATTGATCAACCAATCGCTGGAACTAGACCTGGTAAGAAATTCCTAAATCCTATTTCAGTTAAAGCGGAGAAAATACAAGCTCCGGACACTATAATCTTCGCGAACGCTCATGACTAAAGTACAGATCTCCTTATATGGTGACCGGCCATCTAGTTCTAGGAGCAGGAGCAGTACTATAGTCTTAAATGGCCAGAAGACTTTATGGCGCAAACCTTCAGTAAACATAGAAATATGCATAAAAGAGTCAAAATGCATATTGAGAACTGAAGCACATATATAGATCTTCAATTGTTATTAAATATTATAATAATTTATTAAGTCGACGTGCCGACGCATCGCATGAGCAATAATATGCATGAACTACTACAATAAGGTTATTAAGCAATCCAATTTATTATTGTTATGTACAGTTACATCTTACTATTACACCGACTCTATAGACAATTGTAACCGGTAACTTTAGTTCTATTTTATAAAAATATAATGACCCTCCTTTCTCAACAAATAATCCTTTAGCACCACCATTAACATGGATTCAGTTTTATGAACGATTATATACACATTCATATTGAGTTCTACAGTCTAGGATTTCAGTGAATTATTGAAAACGGATGCAATTCAATGTTCTCTATGTATAAATCAAGGCTGCAGTTTGAGCCAGTTTCAAGACCAAGTAAACCCACTGTAGAATATTAGAATTTTAAAGAAAAATCTAATCAAGTGACAAGATAATGTAACAATTAACAAAGATTAGACAGAAACTAAAATCTAATCAAGTTACAAGCTACATGATAACTGTCAGGGGTGGAAATCATAAGCTAATGATTTGTGCGTATTAGACTACCACCACAATCAACCTCTGTAATACTGTAAAGACTAAACCCAAACACCAAAAAAAGACAGCCAATCATATGTACGCGGATGATTGATCAGCTGGGAAACAAGGTGCAGATGTGAAGAAGACAGTGGAATAGGAAGAAGAAAACTTGATTAAGACGGGTTCAGATTGATTACTACTATTCAATCAACTGTTTACACGTTATACATAACATGAATAAAGTTGATCTGACTAATGTTTGACTGACCGGATTCATATATAATTAGGATGATCTGGTTATCTTCTTTATTTATATCAACATGAGAAATTAAAGACTGAACTAAGATATTACAGAACACAGTCCCTTGGAACCCTACTTTCTGTTGGAAACAAACATAATACTAGCAGACCTCCCAATTAGAAAGACAAGCCCAAGTTGTTCAGATACATTATTCCCCTTTAATTTGTTTGTATAGGAACAAAATACCCAAACTTAAAGAATCTTAAATTACTACAATCAAGGCAGAGGTGATTACTTGCTCTGATACCAAATGTAAAAACTATATGTATATTCTAATCGCAAAATATGAACATATGATGTGATTTTATATAGTGGTAAAAAGAGGTTCGATTCTCGAACTTGTGAAGGTAATGATTTTAGAAAATATAGGACTTAATATAAACTAATAAAAATCAGGAAAATAAACTAGATATGATTTTTAGAAAATATGGAGAAAACCAGGAATCAAGATTCAGTTATTTCTAACAATTTATGTGATTAATCGGGTAATTCTTTTAAATAAATTAAGCTCAAATATTGCCAAAAATAGGTTTTTATGCAAACAAGTAGAGGTAAATCATAAGCATGGGACATCAGAGGTCATTAACCCAGCATGACCCATCAAACAAAAACACCACTACTGAATGAAAACCGTTTTTCTATTACGAAACTATGCAATTTTAACAAGTAAAGAATTATAATTAATTAATTAAAAATAGACTTACCACATAAAATTGAGAGAAAAACCTCCTCCATCATCCCAGTAAATAGACTTAGCTTATGGTGAAGAAAACTTGCTCAAAAGATCTTTTCATTGCTCAAATATTGATTACAAGGTTGAATAATAGTGCAACAGCTGAACAGACGCGTTTATAAGTGTTACAGAACAAGGTTCAGCCGTTACAGAAGGCTAAGGCAAAGAAAAGAGGGAAAGAAATTTGAAATTTAAGGCAACAAAACAGCAACACTTATAAGAGTTGTTGTGTCTTCTTCTTCGGCAGCGACAAGTTGAAGAACACGGTCACCGGCGACAGCAGCAGTGGCCGGATCGTGGGTATTCCGGTCACAATTCTGGCGACTCCGAAACTTCAATTCTAAGCTATTCTCCCCGTTCTTCTTGGCTTCTCTTGGTATATATAGATTCTATGGAGCCTTGTGAGTCTTCTAAACCTAATAGAACTCTTTAAAACACATCCAAATCCTCCCAAATCCGAATCAAAGTATAACTCCCTTTTTCCGGCGAAACTCGGATTTGGGGCTATTTTTCCGGCGTAAACCTCTAATTCTTCACATGTTTAATCTTGTATGGACCTCTAGTATATTGTGTATCAATTTGGGAGCAAAATATTCCAAAAATTTCATGAATCAAAGTGTACAGTTGCATTCCGTCCGATCCTGTGACTGGCTTGACTTGGTCAACTCGGGTTTGACCCGATTTTGACCGAGTTGACTCGAGGGTACCCCTTATCCACTTCTAGGGTGCCAAATAACACTTGTCCTTGGGTGCCTTTATCACCTTTTAAGCCAATTTTTCCACAAATCTTTATTCTTCAAATGTACCTACAAAAGAATAAAAACGCGTAATATTTGCAAAATCGAATACTAACTTAATAGAAACTAAGGTGCAAACTAGACACTAAAATGTGTCTATCAACATACAGTGATTAAAAACGGAAGCTAAAGAGATCAAAAATAAATACCTCCAGCCATTGCTATTTGAAAGCTTAATCCTTTAAGCTTGCCATAATTTCTGAATTGATGTGAACTTTGGTTCCAAACCCTCCTTCTCACTTTTAGATGGTGTATACAGAATGAGAATGGTTTTGGTGACCTTCTATCCAATTTTTCTATCACTTTTGTTAACTAAACCTTAGCCATCATAGAGTAGTTTACGTGATAATATAGTGAGTGATTTTCTAAATGTGGGAGAGTCTAGTGGGGTTACCCTGATCAGTTATAACTTCCCAGCAAATGAATCATATCTATTTTTCCTTTAAGTTAGCCCATATGGAAAAAAACCTTACACATGAAGGTTTTCGCAATTGCATATTTCGATCATATAACCATCTGGGTTGTGAAAAAATTTGATCAACCTTTATCCCACTATCCTCTACTGTTGCTTTCGCATGCTCAATTCCCATTTCTTCCGATCTCCTCTTCACGACTCCAATATCAGTGCACTAAATTAGCCGAAAAAGAGAAAATCCATTAAATTCTCCTCTTCTCTCAAAAGGACAAAATAATCTCAATTTACTTAAAATTATCGAAATAACATACTCTAAAAAAATAATTAATTAAAACATATATGGGATGTGTTACTTGGAAGGAGATATGGTTATCCTTTGGATTAATGGGTCGTGATTCTCTTAAGAAATTGAAGCGCCAATTGAACTGTTTTTTAGCAAGTGTATTCCAACCTCATAGTTGAACAACCTAAGAAAAAATGTCATAATAATAATCATATAAATAGCTCGCAATGGGTTCATTTCAAGGTGTGCACGTATGTGAAAAAAGTTGTGAGAAACTCAATTACCAAGCTCCGTCAAAGCCGAAAGATGATGGACGTTTGATTAGAATGAACCCAAGATCTCTTCGTAAAACCTAATTGAATTCTTCACTGAACTACACAATAATGAAATGTGATTTAATGATAAAAGTGGCAATGGAGGAAAGCTTCCTATTTCTTCTATCTCCATTTCTACTTCTAATGAAGTTTTTTTCTCAAATGTGTGTAGATAGCTCGCTAGATACTAATGAGAGAATTGTGATGTTACTATTCTAACAAAACTAGTCCTTCATATAATGGAAGGTTTCAAAAGTGTTATATCTATCTATATATATATATAGCAAGTTTACATGGGACATCATCCATATTTGCTTGCTTGAAGATTCAAATCCAATATAGCACCTATGGGTATCACTGTTTTTATATCAATTTTGTGGTTTGAGTTTTGGGGAGGAAAAGGAAAAGAAGTTAGCTAGCAAATTCTTTCGGACTGGAAATAAGTTTGGAAAATGAAACCATCAAAATGACTTTACAAATAGACAACAAGTGTTTGATCAATCAACATTTTTCTAGGAAGTACCATAGACATATATAGCTGGGTTCAAATCCAAATGAAGGTGATGCCATTTAACAAGTGGATAAAACGCGAGATATTTCTACGATGTTGCTTCTCAACGTCAATCAAAGGTGATGCCATATATAGATGGTCTAGTATTATTGAGTGGACACTTAAAAAGTTAAAATTAAAAATTAGCATTCACGTGAGTTTTATTTAAAGAGATTGAGCCATTTTACAGGAGAAGCTAGAAAACACAAAGTAAACACACACGATGGTGTGCATTCCTAATTAAGCAGGAACAGCAAACTACTTTTATTGTCAATAGCTTAATTGCATGGATTTTGCACTAATCTAGTACTCAACATATCGTCCACGGATATCGCAATACTGAGGCCTCATTCCACACATAGAAGGAAGTTGTCTAGCCTTCTGCATCATCTGTCCCTGATATGCCTGTCCTTGCATTTGTTGCACCGTTTGTCTAATAGCTTCACATCTGCACTCCTCACTCACTCCCCTCATCTCTCTACAACACTCTTGTAGTCCCTGTCTTGTTGGACTGCTCTCCTCCTTCATAATATCATCACCTCTTTGTGATGATTGTCGTAAATACTGTTGACACATATTCATACGCATCCCGCCATTTGTCGTTGACACCTTTGTGATTGTTGATTTTCTGTGGCGTCTTCGATCTCAATGGTGACAGTAGTCCTGTAAATTGATGTTCAACCTAGCCATTGTTTTTGTTTGAACATCTGTGGAAATTGAGAATGAAATGGGTGCTTGTAGGATGATTTGATCAAGTGTGGGGTATTGGTCCTAGCTAGGTTAGCGAGTATTTAAAGCAAAATTCCTGGTTTGCAAATTGCATGGGGAATACGTGGTGTGACAAACATGGCACGGTCTGATAGTCAGTTTTATTAGGTGCTCATCTCGGTAAGAAACAGGAATCTTTGATTACACGCGTTTGTAATGCAAATGGAAATGCAGTACCGCTAAACTGATTTTGTTTCTATACGTAATAAAAAATGTTATTTTTACCATTCGGATGAAAATCGGTTAGTTAAACAAAATTATGACATCCAGCCCCATTAACATTGGGCCTGAGTTGCTGCATTGGTAATCGGAAAAAAAAAACTCGCCACTGTCGGGATTAAACCCGGGTCACCCGCGTGACAGGTATACTACAACGACTTCATTGACATTATCAACACTGAAGTTTAATGATTTCTTAAAGACAAAGCTTTCCGTTGGATCTTACTCAACCGTCAAGTGGTTAACAGATGGATGGTGTCAATCATCGAACACTATACTTATTTTTTGTATTATACAAATTTCAGCTTGAACAGATTAAAGGAAAAGATAATGCTAAAATTCGTGGCTTTATATTTCGATAATGTGTAGGATTGTGTTGTGTTCACTAATCGTGCCTTTGGGGAAGGTATAAGTCTGTCATTAAGGTGATTTTCCATACAAACAAACTTTAATTTTTGGTTTTTAGAGAAATATACATTTATAGGGTTTGATGTAAGTACAATTTTGTTTAATGGGGAGACAGTTTTTCATAGTTAGATGTAAAGATTAGATCCAGGGTTTGTAAATATTTTTTTTATTTTAATTTAACCTTTTTTTTCAGGAAAAAAATAACTTTCACCTAACACCCATCTTCATTAGTACTAATGCACAACAAATCCATAATTAGCACTTCGTTACGTGCGTGATTAAAGTATTCGACCAACAAAAGAACTCTAATAATCCTTGTTGGTGCCCGGGATGCTGAGTCGCAACTGAGACGTTTTCGTGAGTATTGACTGGATGAAATTGTGTCTTTTTCTGACCCTTTGGTTTATATGCTTGTTTTACCTTTTTGGATTTGATGATGGCATGATTGGAATGTTCATATAGACGATGTCATCTGGAGATGCCGAGGATAAAGAGGATGAGATGGGAGGTGTTCTGTTGCCGACATAGTGCTACAGGTATCTTCAAAGACTATGTTCCTGGAGACGTCTCTTAAGCTATCTTTTGAATCTTTGATTGTTGTAAGAGATGGGCTGCAGTGAGCAGTCCCGAATCACATTCTTCTTTAGTTGTTGAAGTTGTATTTTCTGGAGTAGGCTTGGGATGCGTCTAAGCTTCTTCAGGGGTTGCAGGCGCCTATCAGATCTTACGAGGTAGTTGGGAGAAGATACCTTTGCGGCATGTCTTTGGAGAGTAAAAGGCTTTGTCAAGGTTGTTACTCCTTGGTTGACCGTCTCTTATAGGCTGAAGAGGTTCTTGACAGCGAGGGGATCTTGTGCAAATCCTCAATCCCCAAGTGTGGTTCTTGTGATCCTTCGGATGCAATTGTTGAAGATTATTCTCCAAGTAGTGTCGTTGCGCAGGATGCCAATGTGATGAAAACTACGCCAATTGAGTATCGGAACGTGGGAGTTGACTTTGAATTTGAGTTTGACAGGACCCGACTCTTGGAGGAAGCTAAGATGGATAAGCCTGTTGTTGGATGACTTTGTCGTCATATGAGATCCATTCAGGAGAACTTGAAGGAAGTAGGTGCGTCTTCGGCTTAGCAGCGACTACCAAAGCTAGAGATGATGCTGAAAGACTTTCCTGAGAGTTGAGGCTTGCCACTGAATCCCTTGCACAAGTGTGGAGAACATGTGTTGATGATGCTTAACCAGTTTTCAAAGATTTTTCTAAATAATAAGTTTTGAGGTTTTTTATGTGTTTCTAGTTACCCAAATTTTCTGTGGTTTTATTTTGGGATTTTGAATATGTAGATTTTGAATGGTTGCAAAAGATTTTCTAGAGAGATAAATAATACTTCGTCTAACAAATTAAAATCCTAAGTATGAATGCAAGATATTGCAAACATTTTGGAGGAATTACAAATATTGCATGAAAGCATAGAAATATTGCTAGGGGTGGTAAAGTGCTAAGCCTTGACAACTTTTTCAGGGGTGGTGAAGTGTTTAAGCCTTGAAAACTTTAAGCCACTTGCACGTACGACTACCCCTGTAGGCTTATCAGTGTTGACAATTTTATAGTATCCACCTAATATAATTTTAATGATCAGATGTGGCATTTCTCCAGGAGAGGCAGGAGTGTCTCCGATTTGGAAAGAGTTAGGTTTCGGTATCTCAGGTTGATGACACATTTTAAGGATGATTGGGTTATTGGTTTTAATATTTTTAGTAGAGATGACCCTTATCCATTAGACAAACTTTTGAAAAGGATCATCTTTCCATTTACATCGTCAAGGCACGGTGAGGTTGATACCAGGTCAAGTCCCCAAGCCTTGATGCGATATGGGAAAACCGATTGTAAAGAGAGTTGCTGAACAAAACTTACTCGTAGACGAAATCCACGGGCGTACGATATCATCTCTCCTCTATGCAATTGTTTAGCGTCCAGATCCGTTAATTGGCGATGCTATGGAGGTGAGTAATCTTTAGGGTTTTTTGGCTTGTTGGTGCCTATCGGTGGGTCCCTTGTGAAGATTTCTCCAGAGATGCGTCGAGACTTGCCTTGTTTCTGTGGATTCACGGACGTCCCCGAACCATGTCGTAGTATGGATGTAAATGGTTATTGTTGATGAAGTGGTAGCAGACTCTCCTGGCCACAAAATGGTAGAAAGTGGTCTCTCTAAACCTTTATGAATGACCGAGTTTGATCACTGTATCCCTGGTTGCTTTCTTTGAATGAGGATCTCTTAATCGTGTCGAATGTGATTCTGGAATGCGTAACTTACTCTACTTAAGGAATTCGTATGTAGTGAGCCTTCTGATGTACGCGGTGAGTCTTCTGATAAGGAATTAGCATCTCGGCTGAACTTGAAAATAACTTATGGAGCGATGCACGACTCGATCATCAACCTGACACAGGTATCTCAAATTATCTTTAGCTTAATTACCATCCTTAATTTAGTTATAAATGCTTAATTTGTTTATTGTAGTCGTGGCACTCAGAACGCCATGTGTTCGGTATTGTGGCAAACGTCGTTCCTTAGTATGGAGAGAAGAGGCCACGGGTAATCATGCCTGGAAGTGGAGACCGTCCCTGGAAGAAGGTAAGCATCTTGTATTTTCTCTTAATATTCTTTTATGTATGAAGTATAAATATACCTTGTCCTGACAAGCACCTTTGCGTCTAGAAGCGTAACTCATCCAGGTACCTCGGGTATTCAAGCTTTTAAGTTTAGTGTCCCGGGTGTTTTTGGCACTTCAGCTCCTTATGTAGTAAGAATAACTTTTTTGGAGATTCTGTTGTTGTTGAAAGCACTGAGGAAGAAGAAAAAAATGACCACGGACCTGAAAAATCATCCCATATTGGGGTAATTGAAGAATCTGGGGCTGAAAACGAAGAACTTGGTGGTGAATCACATTGCGAGATGTCTTATGCTTCTGATGACTTGTTGTGGTTCCAAGTAAGTTTACTTTATTTTTTCAAAATCATAATGACATGATTATGGCCTTTAGACCACCAAGTGTGTAGATCTATATGTGATTTCATGAAAAAAATTAGCGATTTTTGCTGTCAGAAAAATTCAGATTCAGTTCTTCTTGTCGTAATGGATGTATAATCCTCGTACGAAGTCGGAATGAGGTGATTAACCTCTCATTATTTAGATAAAAAAAATATAACTTTTCCAAAAAGAATTTATGAATTTGGAGTCTGGTTTATAGGTAAAAAAGACCTGACACCGAGAGTCCAGAACTTTTCAAGCAGAATTCTGTAGGTTTTCAGCTGTCGTATAGTCGATTGTTTTGTCTTCCCTTATTAGCTCGCTCCTCCGATTGGTGTGACCTTTTAACATGTTATATTAGACATCCATATGAATCATTTGGTATATAAATAATCCCCAATTCCTTACTAATTAGCGCCAGTTTTAGTTCTTCTAAATGGTAGTATAAAAACGTTTTTGACGACGTTTTTGCAAAACGATCCATATCTCTTCTAAACCATATGCCATGACCTAAAACACTTTTTAATAAATATTTAGGTTTCTAATGGATATATTTTATGAATTTCATGGTTCGTGATTCAATTTCTTGTGGTCGAGATATAATCTCTATAATGTCTCTATTATTTATTTTTTATTTTTTTTTTTGGGGGGGGGGGGGGGGGGGGTTGCACCAAAGCAGAGAGATGTACTTGCAGGTGAAGGATTGGAGATTACCCTGAGTTGTGACATTGATGATTTGTCTCTTCCAACTCAAAATCATGAACAAGCTCTTCCGTACGCGATTGTTGAAGAAGGCACCCTGAGTGGTGTTATTGTACAAAAACGATGTTATGATAAATGTTGTTCACGAGTAGCACTGCTTGAAAGAGTAGTGTTAGTGTTTTTGGTGAAAGCATTTTGAGAAGTAGAACACCATAATTGAGATTGGTTGTTGAACCTGAATCGAGTTTGATGATTGAACTAGACCTAAGATCCACCATTTTTAGATGATTGAAGAATTGATTTGCAGATGGTTGAAGAATTGGATTCGTGACCGAGAGATTGATCTCCCACTGTGGTTAATACCTAAAAATTGATTTTAGGAAAAACAATGTACTGTAGAAGTACTTTCTTTATATTTGGAAATCAAAATCGTACAGGGCAAGCCTAAACCACGATAGTAGTCGTTTCGCCCTGCTTCGGTCACAAAGAGAGAAAATGGGTTGATCTTAGGGGAGCGAAGCAAAGAAAGTTGAAGTAATTTGTGTGTTGAATTGTGTGTAGAGATGTTGAACTATAGAGAAAATAGCAGAGCTTGAGAGAATGATCCTCTTGTGGTGTTTTCTAAGTGGGCTAAGGAGCCTATTTATAATAGTGTAGAACACACATGTTTCCTTGTAAAGTAGTGGAGGTAGTGGAGAGATGGAGTAATGGGGATTATGGGGGTAATGGTGTAACCGCCCATTATCCTTGGAAGTTTCTGGAAAACCATTATTTCATTACCTCCTCAACCACTTTAACCGTCATCACTACTTTGTAACTTCCTTGTCATCGGTTGTTGTCATGCCAATGTTGATGTAACCACCAGACCAAAACCCCATGTTTAATTCCCCCATGTAATTGTTTTGATTTCTTGTAGGAGTTAGTGGAGTCATGGACTCAAAACACGTGAGTAATGTAAGTCATGCAAGTACGGGCAAGTGAAGACGTACTACCACGAGCAAGGACAAAGAGGCGCGCAAGGATAGGGAAGGAGTGCTAGTTCCACTGGAAGCACGGGCTAGCATGGGTGCTAGTGCCACTGGCAGCACAACTTATTGCTAACACTAGCGCTATTGCTAGCGCTGCTGGAAACGTTGGCGTTAGCGCTGATGCTAGCGCTGATGGCACTAGCACTGCTGCCAGCGTTAGCACTAATGCTACTTCTAGCACTGCTTCCAGTGCTACTGGAAGCACCGCTAGGGCTTGTTTGGTGAGAGTCTTTTTTGGCTTTTTGGCTTTTTCTAGCCTTTTGGCACATGTGTGTGCTACTCATTAGTGTTGGTAGTGTGGCTAGGGTTCGCCAAGGATGGCACTTGCTAATGCATGGTTATTTCCTGTGCACCACTAGCTTTGGCATCCGTTAATGTCGTGGCCATATTTATGGCCTGTTTCAGGGTTTCTCAATTGTATGAGATTTAATTGTTAGCATTTATGCTTATTTTGTGCAGTACATACAGAACATACTCAAGAGATTCAGCCGTGGAAGTTTACAACTTGAAATAATGCTTGATGCGACTCTGCAATTTAGATGGTATGATGCATTTAGTAGCACATTTATTCGAGAATAGTGTAAAATCCCAGAATGACCATTGTGCCCTTTTTGCTTGACTTTTTGTTTAACTAACTATTTTGCCTCTAGTCCAAAACTTGATAAATATGACTTTTCATCTTTAATTGTAAAATTACTATTTCCCCCCTGATATGTACAATTATTATTTTACCCCTGGTCTGAAAAATTATCCAAATTGACTTTTTACCCTTTGATAAAATCCACCATCAACATTAAGTCCCCTGCTTAACGCAGAACGAATAATGTTGCGTGGTAAGCACTAGATGGTGGTCTGCCAAATGAAGTAAAATATGACTTTTTACTGTTTAGTGGTTAGATATCACTAGAAGAGTAGCAGTTGGTTGAGCAAGTTTTGTTTTTTCTTCGATTGTACTCTTAGGTATATAGAGCATTCTTCTTCTACCGTAACAACAACGGGAAGGTGTTTGGAACATTAGTTTGTTGTAGAGAGTGTTAAGGCAATGTTGCCGTCAAAACACTAAGATGAGTGTTGAGACATTGCTGCCGTCGGAACACTAAGATGAATGTTGTGGCGTTGCTGCCGTCAGAGCACTAAGATGAGTGTGGAGGCAGTGATTCTGCCATCAGACACGAAGATGGGTGTTATCCATGAACACTAAGATGAGTGTTGAGGCATTGTTGTCGTCATAACACTAAGATGGTTAGAACTTGAGCAATGATATTCAAGGAATTTAATCCACGGAAGTTCTGCGACTTGAAGCGAGTTCATTCGTGACATGAGGTGCTTAAGTTTTTATGCAGTGCATATAAAACATATTCAAGAGATTCAGCCGTGGAAATTTGCAACTTGAGATAATGTTCGATGCGGCTCTGCAATTAGATGGTATGCTTCTAATTAGCGATCTCTATTCAGGAATGGTATATTATCCATCTTGATTGTTCATAATTTTGTATTTAGATGGTATGCATCTAATTAGAAATCTTTATTCAGATATGGCAAAGCCTCTATCTTGAATGTTCACAATTTTGTAGAACCAGTGTTTGCTGATTAATACAGATAGTTTGCATGGATACACATGAAATAACAAGGGTTTAGCTGGGTAAAGCCCTGAAATTTCTAGGGGTGCATATATATGCAAAGGGATCTACAAGGATAATTTAGCCAGGAGCTGAATATGTATTCTCAATTTTCTTGCAGAATATAAAATAGGAGTACGTATCCATAATCATGATGTTTGTCAGAATTTTATCATTTTCAATTTTCCTGCAGAATGTAAGACAGAAGTACGTATTCATAATCCTGATGTTTGTCAGAATTTTATCATTCTCAATTTTCTTGCAGAATGTAAGATAGAAGTACGTATTCATAATCCTGATATTTTTCAGAATTTTATACGTATTTTCTTATGTTCCTGCAGCTAGAAAAAAGCTATAGAAGAACTTCAAGGCTAGTTTAGCTAGGATATTAATATCTCTTCTCACTTCTCTTGTGGAATGTAAGATAAGAGTAATATTCATAATTCTGATACTTGTCAAAATTTTATGCGTATTTATTCCATGCTTCTGCAGCTAGGTAAAATAAATTAGCGAGCTTAGTTGTCGGATTTTACCAGGAATTTTGATTTGATGGCGCTGTGATGATGTCAAGTAATCGCTGAAGGATCAATAGTTGATGTAGTAATGCATGTAGGATGACAGAGTGTCGTCTGGAAAGCATAAACTAGTGAAGCGTTGCTGATTTGTATGATTGAGAGACCAAAATTGACCCGTGTGTAGGAAATTCTTGTTTGACCATAACCGACCATCAACGCTCTTTTTCTTTCTCCTGTCCAGCAACAACAGTATCAGAAGTTGAGACGACAAAGGTCACAACAGCGAAGCAATGATGATATAAAGTTGATGACGTTTTCTGGTTCGGAGCTTGCATGCGTGCACATTTTTAATTTGTAATCCCGTGCAAATTTTCAGACTCCATCGACTTTAGCATAAAATCTATATCTCTCAAGCCGTATATCCGATTTACACGCCCTTTTGGTATGTCGTAGTAGAGACATGGATGAACATTTTTTTTGAAGGATGCTTTGTCCCGTTTGTTTGTACCTAAAAATTGCTCCTAGGAAAAACAATGTACCGTTGAAGTATTTTTTATGTTCGAGGATCAAAATCGTATAAAACGAATCCAAACAAGAAGAATGTATGTTTACGTTTTTCTTCGATTAGAAAGGGAAGATAGGGGTTGATCTTAGGGGAGGGAAGCGAAGAAATTTGAATGAATTATATGTTGAATTTTGTGTTGTGCTAGAGGAATAACATATCTTGTGAGAATGATTTTTTTATCTCTTCTTTGTTATGTCTTCTGAAATAGGCTAAGTAGCCTATTTATAGTGATTTGTACCATACACTTTCCTTGTAAAGTAGTGGAGGTTGTGGGGAGATGGATAAACGGAGGTTGTTGGAGTAACTTTCCACTATGTCAACTTATCGTGATAAGAACTTAGGTAGTTGTGCTAGCAACGAAGAATGGTGCTAGTACGGATGGGTGAACATTGGCATAACCAGGGAGTATTAGTGAACGGAAAGGGAACATTAGTGCACATCCAGGGAGCATGTCACGGCAAGGGAGCATGTCACGTCCAGGGAGCATGGATTGGCGCAGGAGGGCGCGGCAGCAGCGAAGCTAGCACTAGCGCTGTCGTTAGCGCCTCTACGCCCTTGCTAGCGCTTCTGCATGACTTTTACGTGGCTTTTGACTTTGTTGTCTTTGTTTGCCTTGTTATTTTGACATGTTTGTGTGGGGAGAATAGCTAGGCCTTACTAAGTCCTTTACTGGTTGATGCCAGGGCTATTACCTATTTAGTATTAGCATTTGCTAATGTTGTGACCATGACTATGGTCTATTTAAGGTTTCTTAGTTTTATGAGATTTAATTGTTAGCATTTATGCTTAACTTTTATGCAGTTTATACAGAACATTCTTAAGATATTCAGCTGCGGAAGTTTGAAACTTGAAATTATGCTTGATGCGACTTTGGGATTTAGATGGTATGCATTAGTGCGTTTTCATTCAGATATATCGTCGCCTCTATTCTGAATGTTCGCAATATTGTATAACCAGTATTTTTTTTTTATACAAGTAGTTTGCATGGATGCACATGAAACAATGAGGTTTTAGTTGAATAAAGCTCTGAAATTTCTCTGGTGCATATATCTGTCAAAGAGATGCAGGACTAATTTAGCCAGGAGCCGAATATCCATTCTCAATTTTCTTGTAGAATGTAGGATGAGAGTAGTACTCATAACTCTGATGTTTGTCAGGAATTAATGTATATTTATTTTATGCTTTTTGCAGTTAGGCAAAGAAGCAACATTACAAGGTGGTATTACAATTTTTTCCCTTGTCAGAAACTCACCATCAACACCGTTCTCCACCGATTTTTGTCAATATCTGAGTTTACATGATGCAGGAATAACAATAGGAGCGACTACGAATAGAGAAGATTGTGGTGGTAGGTGCTGGTACCGTGAGGATATGAGCTTCCTAAAGATGCTAGCTCTGTGAATGATGCCCTAGACCGTGTGAAATCCGATTTCCATGGAATATCCCTCATCTGGTAGAATATCCTTTTTTTTGTGGATGAGACTAGCGCCGGAGGTGTTGAGATCATGACTATGTTGGCATCGTGAGATATCCAACAGGATGCGACGTAAGTGGGGACTTCATGTTAAGTAATCCCTTATGATAGGCTTTATGGCTGACAACCTCATAACAAACGGTGAAAGCCTCATGGTTTGGCGTTTCTTACACATTTCAGAGCACTTCCGACTCGTATGTGATGTTGACTCATCATAGCCATATTTCCGGAGAAGATGAATTCCTAACAGCAGCTTGTAAACCCATATGCCAGATGTCGAGAGGAGAAGCTTGAATCTGAAATGGTCAGGCCTTTTGAGTGTTCATTTTGTACTGGAGATTGTCGGAGATGCCTTGTTATCGTGATAGTTGAGATGGTTACCATAACCACGAATACTATCTGTTAGGGCTTGCTTGAAGCATGAGGAGGAATTTATGGCATCACCTTGAGAATTCTGAAATCAGCAGCAGCATCAACAACATAGACGAAGTCCCCATGTCATGGGCGTGATCGGATTGGGAGAGGAAGCTTACGAGTTGTGGAGGTACTGACGTACAGATGCTTTCGTCAAGATGATACGAGTGAGGGGTCTTGTTGCTACTACTATTGTTAATTAAATTATTTGACCGAAGGAGATGACTGCGTTAAATCTCTAAAACTGAAGAAGCCTTCAGTCCCCAGGAGTAGCTTATTTGTTCTTCTCCTCGACGATAGATGATCTAATAGTATCATGATGAGTCCATGCCTCTAGGGTCTGATCAGGCAAGGGAAGCCAGGGAGGTTGATATATCCTATTCTTTTTGTTGTCTTTGCACGCTACGGCTGGAGCGAGAAGTTGAATTGAAGGTTGAGTCCTTGTTGGTGCCCGGGCAGTTGAGTCGCAACTGGGACGTTTTCGTGAGCATTGACTGAATGAAATTGTATCTTATTCTGACCCTTTGGTTTATACTTTTTTTTTACCTTTTTTGATTTGATGATGGCATGATTGGAATGTTCATATAGACGATGTCATATGGAGATGCCGAGGATAAAGAGGATGAGATGGGAGGTGTTCTGTTTCCGATGTAGTGCTACGAATATCTTCAAAGACTATGTTCCTGGAGACGTCTTTTAAGATATCCTTTGAATCCTTGATTGTTGTAAGAGATGGGCTGCAGTGAGCAATCCCAAATATCTCTCGTTATTTTATCTCTATAATGGGGGATAAACATGTTTAGATCTAAAAAGACTATTCCATACAAACGACAAATATCCTGGGGACTACATATGCCGATTCAAGGTCCAAAAGTTGTAGAGATATCTGTTGGAGCAGCCGTCTGGTCAGTAAGCACTACAATATCCGACCATCCATGAGGTGTTGTCAGAACGAAAGGGTCAAGAGGGAGGCCTCATCTCAGCAAGCGTCACGAATTGAACGTTCACCATCATGCCCAACCCCAACTCCAGTCTCAACCTCAGCATCATCCAAGAGACAAACTCTGCTCCACGTCCCAGATAAAACTCTATAACAACAACAACAAAATCCAAAGCCATCTATCACATTTTCAAATTTTTCTTTTTCACGTGGAAACCTTTTCACTCTGGTACGAGCCCCTTCATTCAGGTACCAGTCCCTTTTACTCTAGTAAGAGTCCCTTTACTCCGATACCAATCTCTTTACTCCGTACCAGTCCCTTCAGCAAGGCGCTACCTACTTCAATATCCCGTACAACTCCCAGATGATGACAAATCCATGCAATTCTAAGATCAGAATTCTCGGCTTTATCAAGAGTTTCTTCCCATCTCAAGGGCGATTCAAATTTCACTATTAGGGAGATAGATTATTACAAATTCTCATATACCGATGGAGTGGTGAAACCCCCTATCACGTAAGTACCCTGGGAGGATCCTGCTGAAGAGGAATGAACAATAATACCCATATTAGAATGCTCAACTAACACTTCCTCTGCTACACCACTATTTTACACATCAACGTCAGTAAGAGCATCATCCTCAAAAAATACGCAAAAGGGAGCCTACATATGGATTTCAGTATGGGAAGGTACATTATCCAATCAACGGTAACTCTTGTTCCTTCTCTAATAAACCCATCTCTCTGATTTTGATCATTCCTCCCCTAAAAGTAGAGAGGTTACAGGCATATTAGGCCAGAACAACTCAAGCATGAAATTCTTGAGTATGAACCACAAAACCTACTATATATATTCAAAAACTTCACATACATTCATTATAGAGTGATATTTGAGGTATTTCATGAGACGAACTTATTACATGATGTTTGACAAAAACCACGTCAGAAACCGTTTTCACTACCTATCGGAAACTATGAAGATGACAAAAATTGGTGATGAATCTGTGCAAGTTTAATATACCAAAAGTTTTGTATTGGTGTCTACTACAACGTGTTAAAATGGAACATCAATCGGAAAATTTATCTAAGATTTATGGAAAAAACGGCTAGCAGAGTCAAGTCTGAAAACGGTCAGGATTTTCCTGGATACTTCCTGAGATCTACTGTATTGTTGTTTTAAAGACACAAAAAATCTCAAAATCTAAATTTCTTCTTGGTAGGATGTAGTAAATTATTTTTTAATAAGGATAGAGGGGTCAATCATCTAAAACGGAGTTCGTATGAAGATTCTACAATGTTTTTCCCAAGCACTGTACTTATGAAATTTTCTAGTTACGAGAATTTATGAAATGGCTATCATGACTTGATTAATTGGTTTATTTCTTATATCAGAATTTGAGTACGAATATGCTTATATTAGAATTTTTGAAGATTCCACATGTTCTATCATGATAATAAGGAGTAGAAACTTACTTGATATGGGTTAAACCGGCGGAGGAGTCCGGCGTTACTTCATTACTTACTTCTCCAACGATATCAGTTAAATCAGATTCTTCACAAAGTTCTTCAGTGTGAGGCGCTTCATCCAGCTCTTCATCCTTCAACTTATTTTCATTATCTATATCCATGGTGTCTCCCACAGCCTCAGAAGCATCAACATGGAAGTATTATCCATAATCTTTTTCTTACAAACTGGGGACTATCAGAAGCTACAGGAATAATGTCCACTCAAGGGAGCATTACACGTACCTGCTTAAAGAAATAAACCAATTAATAAATTCATGATAGTCATGCTTTGAGTCATGGAGATTAATGAAGAATGACTTTACACCTCAGTAGCCCATAACTACAATGATGGATTCAAATTCAATTCGGATAATCGCTTCTGCCCTAGCGCTTCAACGACAACAAAGAACGGGTCTAACTTTCATGACTTCCCTTGACCTGTCAAGTTCCTGGAAGAATAGACCTGTGACGACACTGTAAGATTATCTCCTGCCTGGAAACGGATCCAAGTAAGCTACACTTGGGGACTGACGACTCCTTCACTTCCGAAAGTTTAACACAGTAACATTCTTCAACCAGAAGGTCCAGTCAGCAACGATACTAGCAACAAGACCTCTCTACATCAGCACTCACACGATTAGGAAGCCTCCGCCTCTTACCTGATCACATACAGAAAGGTAACCCCATCCTTGTTGCTTCTACTTACTTCAACCACATGATTCTACTGTTGGACACACTCCGGCCTTGGAAGCCACAATCATATCCAGCTCAGAACTTCAAAGACACAGTCACCTTAGATTCAGGCTTCTTCTCCAACTTCTCGACTATTGGTTTACAAGTTGCCAGTCAGAAATCCAATAATATTCTCACCATGGAGAAAATCACACACCTTATCCTCCTGGTACATTTCTTGTCTCAGTTTACCTGTCCTGTCTTCTGGTACCTGTCATGTTCCCTGGCACCATCTCGGTCCACTCCTCTATTCCATGATGCTCCTGTCAGTACCTTTTCAATTTGTAAATTCAGAAATCAACAACAATCGGTGAAGAACGGGTCAAAACATCTTTCACGAGAATTATTTGTTTATGTCTCTACTATGACATACCAGAAGGGAACCTCAATTGGATACCTTATCTAGGATATATGGATCTTACACTAAAGTCTACAATATATGAAAATTAACACGGGATTACTAATCACAGATGTTTACGCATGGTTGAATGACCTACCCAACTCCGAATCGAGTGATTCTTTTTGCATATGATAGCTTGGTCTCTTGTCTTCAAAAGTTGGGGTCAAACGTCAAACTATGACACCATATAAAACTTCAACATCTTCAGAAGCGAATGGTGTGCAAACTAGGGTTTCCAAACGGGATTCAGAAGACTCAGCTTTATAGAGACCTTGTCTGCCCATGGACTTTTATCTTCTCAGACATACCATCCTATCAGGTCGTGCTGCATCTCACAAGAAGACCTCATCAACCTTTCTACGATAAGAGCACTGAAGCCACCGCCAACCTCACTTGCAGTTCTGATCTACCATCAGCTTCTTCTGCCGATTTCCAATTTTTTTAACTTTGCTGCTACTAGCTACAACTCAAAGCATCGTCTCCGGGTGTCCTATCTCTTATCTACTTCCACTTTGCTGACACTATCACTAGTACTTAATTTTCATATACTCAAAATATAAGCAAGCACCGGAACCAACTACTTGATTACAAGGAAGTTTAAATCTAAGGCTTAATCTGCATCAAAGACATTGCTTGGAGGAGACAAAGCTAATAATATTTCTTATGGGACATATACATGAAGAATTGATCCAGCTGACTTGATCCTCTATTTGAGATGAGGCGGGCCTGTTTTATAAAAAAAGAAAGCATCGACCATATCCCCTCTTTCGCTCACGGCAAGATGGCATTCCTGACAAGAACGAGGGAGCCTACTATTCACATCCAAGGTTCGTGCTAAGGGGCACATATCTCAATCTTGGATAAGACAGAGCTAACTGATGTAGTTTTGAAAGTGGTAAATAAGGTGATCGTTTCTCGAACTTGTAAAGGTAATGAGTTTAGAAAATAATGATTTAAATTAACTCTAGAAAATTCCAGGAGTATGAAAAAGACTAAATAACCTAAAGATGATTTTTGAATAATTTTAAAAGGACCAGGAATCAGGAATCAGGTAATTCTAACAACCTATGTGATTAATCAGATAATTATTTTTAAATTAATTGAAGCGCAAGTAATTGCCAAAATTGGTTTTGTTATGCTAACAAACAGAGGTAAATCACAAGCATGGACTATCAAAATTAATTAACCAAGCATAATCCATCAAGCAAAAGCACAACTGTTGAAAGAAAACCGTTTTCACTATTTAAAACTATGCATTCTAATAACAAAAGAATTATAAATAATTATTAGAAAATAATTAAATCACATAAAATTGAGAAAATTACCTTATCCATCATCCCAGTAAATAGACTTAGCTCATGGTGGAAAAAGATTGCTCAAAAGACCTCTTCGTTGCTCAAAATATCGATTACAAAGGTGAATAACGCTGTAACAGCTGATTTGATACGCTTATATGCGTTACAGGAGAAGGTTCAGCTGTTACAGGAGAGTTTTAAGCAACACAGGATTCGAAACAATACGCAACAGGAAAATTCAAATCAGCAACAGTTGTAAGTGTTGCTGAGTCGTCTTCTCCGACAATGATGGATGAAGAACAGCCGGCCGGTGCAGTAGCAGTGACCGGACGTTGACGGAGATCACCGGAAATTTTCGAAATTCTTCTCTAGGTTTTTGTCCTTATTTTTCTTTGCTTCTCTTGGTTTATATAGGTTGTAGAAACCCTAGGGAGAGTTCTAAACCTAATAGAACTCTCTAAAACAACCCACAAATCTCAATCCGAATCGAAACATAATTCCGGCCATATACATGATTTCCGAACTGATTTCACGGGATCTTTTGCTGTTTTTGACTTGTGTGAGATATCTATCAATGTTTAGAACAATCTGGAAGCAAAAGAAACTTGTTTCTCACGTGAACTCGAAGTGTGCAGTTGATGCAGGAAATGTCTGATGAGTCACCGATCCAGCTCGGCCCGATCCAACTCGCCTGGTTGACCCGCTGGGTTGACCCGATCCAACTCAGCCCGATCCAAGGGTGCCCCAATCCAAAGTGTGGGTGCCTTTAACACTTTTTGAGCCAATTTTTCCACAAATCTTTATTCTTCTAATGTACCTACAAAAGCATAAAAACACGTAATAGACACAAAATCGAATACTAACTCATTAGTAATTAAGGTGCAAATTAGACACTAAAATGTGTCTATCACTAACCAAGTTTCTCCCCTGACCAATAGTACTCCTCATAGACGTATTCTCCATGACCCTGCTGGTAGCTGCTCAACCAACGTGATTGGATCAAAAGTTCAACCCATCTACACTTCCCTTGGCTCACGAATTAGAAATTTTGGGTAAGAACGTGGGAATCTACTAATCCCAGCCAAGATTCATGCTAAGGGGCACTTATCCCATTACTTAAAAGCCAGAAGCTAAGTATATCTTCTTCTACTCTTAAAGTTTAAATTATGCATATATAATCATTATAAGCATATTGTTACCATCTAGTGCTTACTGCGCAACATTACTGTTCCTCACTAAGCAGGGGACTTAATGTAGATGGTGAGTTTTTAAAAAGGGCTAGAATTATAAAATCAGTCTTCTGTCTAGTTGCAAGAACATAGGAGTATCTGCACATATTTATGCGTATACTTCTGACTTCACATCAAAACATAAAATATTGTATTCCTCCTTATATTCCGCAGGAGAATTGGGGATACAATCTCTACAAAAGGCTTAGGCATTCTATACTGATCATGTAGTCTATAATCTCTATATAATAAGTCTCAAGCTCCTAGATGGGTTTCCCACTAGTATAGGGCAATTTGAATCTTCTATAAACATTCTAAACTGGCCTCGTGGCCTCCTCAATAGTCATAACATTTCTTCCATATCGAACTAGTCTCAAGTCACATAAATTTCACAGCTGAATTTCTTGAAATTTCTTCGAGTGTGCATCAGTGTTCTGGTAACATCTATCAATTCAGGAATAGTTAATGCTTAAACCCAAAATATACTCTAGCTTAACACTTCGTTCGTAATGAACTTTCCTCAAATTTCTCCTCTGATCCCAAATATACTATCATAACACCTTCATTAAATATAAACCACAAATTATGTGCCACTCCTCTCAGATGCGCCACGATCAAGAAGCAATGCCTCAAATATGCATTGAGAGAGTAAACTAGGGCTTAGCACCACATTGTCTCTAGATAGTCACTTTAGCGCTAAAAGTGCTAACCCTAACCTAAACGCCAAATGCACAAACTCCTATCGGCCAAGTACCTTATCAAACGAACCCTAGCACGTCCATGCTAGCTCCTATGTTCCTTGTCTCTTTGGGGTCCGTAGCATTCTATGCTCCTTGTCCCCCCAATGTCCTTGGCGTCTCTAACTCCTTGGCATCCCTAACTCCTTGACGCCCCATCTCATATGCGTCTTGGCCTCTTATGCATCTTGGATCCTATGCATCTGAATCTTATGCGTCCATATCCCTAGCTTGGCCCTTCTAGCCTCCGCGTCTCATCTCCTCAGCGTCTCTAGCCTAGCACGTCCATGGCCAATGCGCTCTTGGTCTAGCAAGATTATAATTAACGACTTAGCCACAAGAACATTGACATTAAGGCTCTAATGCTAACTATACTACCTAATTGAAGTGTTAACTTCAAACCTCTTCGACTCTAGATTCCTAGCCTTAGTATAATTGATACTTACTAAAAGCTAGGCTTATTAGTCTTAATCCTGATATGTTAGCACATTATCCTTTTATAACTAAAAGAGTTAGCATATCATTATTTACGTGAAGTGGCTAGTACTAGCTTAGATAGCTATTTCCCTCAGAGTTTGTTCTCAATATTAGTCCAACATCAAATCTATATGAATTCTAATAGGTCTCCTAGCTCAAGGAGCCCTCTACAACATATGGCTTCAAATGACTCTCAGACTTACAATAAGTCACTTCTGAGCTAATACTTAGCCATTAAATATGTCATGTTACTTTCAAGCAAGTACACGACCATTAAACTTCGCATACTCGATACTAATCAGCCTGATTATCAATCCAGTGAGTCGCACAACTTGCTTCACTGACTTAGCAAGTCATTTGACTTTACTCGACTCAATCAAAACAATAGTGGCTTATGACTCCACTATTTCTACGAGATATCAAATACAACATATGGGAGGATTCTCATTGGGGTATTGGTCCGGTGGTCTACAACAATCGTGGGTGGTGACACCACCTCCATGAACAAGAAGGTAACAGGAAGTGGGCGGCTACAAAGAAATTGAGAGGATGACGAGTAGTGGTCAGACAGGTCTTCCTTACTTTCCGGGCACCACCCTACTACAATCTCCATAATCATCATTTCTCAATCTCTCCCTAACTTCTACGACTTACTGTATCTCATTTGAACTATAAATAGATAGTTCTCATCCATTCAAACACAGAAAAAACAATCAGCCTGGAGAAACAAAAACATACAGAAATAGCGATTCTTCCTAGGGAATCCTTTCTTCTTCGCACACTACCTATCAGACTGATATTTAAGCAAAATAAAACTATTACAGTAAAGATCTGAGCAACTTACACAATAAAGGATAATTTCAATTGGTTGTGAAGAAGTAAAAACAATAAGGGTAAAACATTGAACAAGATTCAAACATGAAATTACAGGGATTAGGTAACTATAAGACACAGGTTTGGAAACTCTGCAATGACTAGGAATCAAGTCTTAATACTAACAAGCTTGTTATGTGTAACAATAGGGAAAATAACAATACAATGAGTTCTCTGCAATTGTTATTACAAGAAAAAATGAGTTGTCCCATAATATACAGATGAATATAGAGATGTTCCACAATCAAAGAAGTGCACAGTGAAAATATTAGAACTAATTTCTTTTTGATAAAGAAGACTATCATTAAGCAAGAACAGAGGTTAGTGTTGCATAACCTAGTTCTGTAGCAAAAAAAAGGAAGATTTTCCATTACATAACAAGTTTTAAAAAGAGAAATTTCTAAGACCTAAAGATCTAGCTTCCATGTCTTTACTTTGTAGCATAAAGAAAATCTCTAGCTTAAACTGAAAACAAACATCAACGAAAGTACTGAAAAGTGAAAACAAGCATCCCCAAAATAAAACCCCAAATTTAAAGACCCCCAAAGTTAAGAAGCATAAATCAGTTGAAGAAAAAACCTAATTAAACAAAACCCTAAACTAAAAAAAGGTAAGTTTGTTACTTGATCACTTTAACTGAAGCATTGGCAGAGATTGGAATCTGAAACTGAAATCAAAATGAAGAAATTACGAAGGGTTACACAGTTACGTTGGCATTGAAAACTAGTCTAAATCCCTAACAAAATAATTATCATAATGAAGAACATCTCAACTCAACATACGTTACATACCTGATGTTTTGGGAGTGAACTGAAAATGATCTGTGTAATCCTCACAAACTAACTGACTTAGGATCTAACTAATTTTCTAACTAATTAGTACGTGATTTACAGGCAAGCAGAGAAGATACGAAAGAGAGAAACGAGAAATATGTAGAAGAAGAAGAACTGAAGAAGTGGTTCTGAATCTGAACTCAAGTCGTGAAAGTGAATCGGTGATTAAGGTAAACCTAGAAACAGACGGATAGGATTAATAATCAATTTCGAATCAACGTTTCAAATTAATCAGTACTTTCGGTTTGGTTCCGGTCGGTTCCTAGGTAAAACTTGTACCTGGTACCTGGTATATTCGGTTCCCTGTTTTTGTACTTGTACCCGTCCCGAGCTCCTCGGTTTCGGTTCGGTTCCATCATTTCCGGTTCGTTCCTTCGGTTACGGTTCGTTCCTGTACAGCCCTAGACCTACCCAAATCCTTTCCATCTTTGTAATCGAAGCAGGACGTGAACAACCATTTCTTGGTTTAGGATCCTCCTGTTCGAGCTTGATCTCTCGAACCTACTTGAAGTTACGATTCTACCGTACATTTATTTTCACCCTAAAACACTAGTTTTTTAGCTGATTTCAGTTTGTTAGAAACTATTAAGGTAAGATTCGTTTAGTACTGTTTGTATTTTGATTTTGATTTTGATCAATTTTGTTGTTTGTAATTTTCAGATCCGTGAAAAAGATCATCTGTGAAGTTTAATCTGAGCTTGATTTTCACTTTAATCAAGTTACTTCTGGTTAGTATTTGTTCTATTCTTTTGCTTTTTTTCATTTCCATGGATTGCATTGTTGAATTCAAAATCAAGGTAATCTTTTCTTTTTGTGTTTTTTATGATTTTTATGGGAATGAATGTGTGAAATACCTTGTTGTTGGTGTTTGTTTTTTTGAGGAGATATTAATGTGTTATATACTTATTAGGTTTGTTAAATTTGTAACATGGAATGTGATATTAGTTGTTGAATATTTGTCACAGGCAGGGTAGTTGAGATGATCAGGTTGTTGTTTGTGTTTTAGTGGAGAAAAATTTGATTGTTTTTGGTGTTTTAGTGAGTAATAAAAATGAATGTGCATTTGTTACCTATGGATACTGGCTAGCATTTATTAGGCATTTTGTCTTGTTATTTTAACTTTCCGCCATGAATATATCTCTCATGAGGGGGCATCGCCCCTCGTGAATTGCGTTAGTTTGATTTTTTATTTCATAGAAGACTTGAATGAAGTGTTATCTCTTTTTATAAGATTTGAATTTTGCAGGTTGTTTATATTTTTTATTCAGGATGCTGTTTTCAGCATATGTAATCAACAGTTACACAATGTTTTTTAGCATATGCAATCAACAGTTACATTAGATTTTTAAGCATGTGTAATCAACGATTACACAAGGTTTTTTAGCATACGTAACCAACAGTTACACACCAATTTCTGAGAACCATGATATTAAACAATGATAAGACTTTTTGGTTATTTTTTTCCAGGTTGTTATGGATGTTGTTAGTTGTATTGCTTTTATTCGCTACTTTTCATATTTCATTACCATTTGTGTTGGTGTAGAAACTACACTTGATGATTTTAAGGATGAAGTCTGCAAGTAATGGAAACCGTTTACTCCACTTAGTATATGTTTTTTCTTCCGAGAAGCTGGGAAAGATTTCCCTGTTGACTGTGATTACTCACTTCAAGCACTAACCTCCTTTGTGCATAGTAAAAAAATGCATAGTTTTGATACTAATCTGCAAAATGTCAATCATGTTGCTTCATCTATTTCTAGGACTTGTTCTGTTGTTACTTGTGACTCCAGTAATTCGTTGAGAAACTTTTAATAAGTGGGAATGTATCTAGAGGACCATAGTAAACGTGTTGAACCTCTCTGATAGTTGCCCTGGTCCTTAGCGAGAATGGTTATGTTTGTTGATAGAATAAAGAAAGTTAGGATTGCTTACACAAAGTACCATATTCGAGATGGTTTCAGCATGGTTGTCATGCACAATGAACCTTCCAGGTTTTCGGTTAAGTGTGAAGTAAAAGAATGTGGATGGAAATTTCATGAAGCTTCTATCGATGAGAGGAACAAAATGTTTCCGGTTAGTTTTTTTTGGCATTTAGTTTTAAATATGTATGAAACGTTTTTTTGTTGTTTTTTGTACTTTTGAGAATGTATAACTTTGAATTACAGATGATGTTTATAGCATGTGCAACTGTGAATTACAGATGATGTTTTTTTTTGTGTCAGATTATTTTTAAATTAATTTTTATTTCTTGTATGGAATGTTTCAGGTTAGGACTTATAACCCTGAGCATACTTGTGATGCTGGTGGGCGTAATTTAAATCAAAAGTATTCAACAAGCTTCATTTCTAGTTTGATTGAAGAAGAAGTTAGGAAGAATCCTCATAAGACGTGGAAACAAATTGTTGGTTATTTCAAGACCAACTACGGAATTAATATGGAATATTATCAAGCCTACAATGTAGAGAAAGAGTTTACAAGACCATTTATGGTGATGATATGAATTCATACTCGCACTTGGTGTGGTATATTGATGTCATAAGGAAGACAAGTGAAGGTAGTTTGATAGATTTTCAATTTGATCCTGCAAATAAATGCTTTTAACGGCTTTTATCTCATTTGACGCATGCATCAAAGGATACCGGTTTTATCAGCTATGGGTTTACTTGGATGATACTTTTCTTATTGGAAGATTCAGAGGTTGCCTGCTGGATGATAATGGGATCAATGGTGATCAAAGTAAGTTACGGTCTTGGACTAAGTTTTTTTTTTTTGTTTTTTTAGAAGAAGTGTGACTAGTTATAAATGTTTTAGGGAGGATGTGTAACTAACAGGTACACATGTTTTTTTACATAAGGATGTGTAAGTGACAGATCCACATAGTCTGGGTTTTTTTTCCTCTTTGTGTAACTTCTGACTACACATTTTTTCTATTTGCATATGTAACTTTCAATTACACATAGTATTTTGTTTTTTGTTTTTCTTATTCCTGTTTTGTAAAAAAAATGCATTTTGCACATATGTAGTTTTTTATCCACTTGTTATGGCACTAGTTACTTGTGAGGATAACGACAACTGGGAGTGGTTCTTAAGAAATTTGAAGAAAGTTGTTGATGATGGGAGGCCAATCGCCTTCCTTATGAACCGTGGCGAAGGACTTAAGCGTGGTGTTCCACTTTTCTTTCCAGATTCATTGTATAGCTACTGCTACTACCATTTATAAATGAATCTCCCTATCACTTCTGCTAATGCTAGGTACACTCTTGTTACTGATCTTTTTCAAGAAGCGACATATGCCCTTTCCCCTGAAAAACATGTCGAGGCGATAAAGAAAATTAGGGATTTGCATTGTGATTTGGTTGCTAACTACATAGAAGAGATCCCACCTGATAAGTATGTCGATTCCTATTTCAAAAGATGTCGGTATGGACGCACATCTAGTTCTCTTGCTGAATTATTCAATAATTGGATTAGGGTTCACAAGAAGATGCCTGCATATGCTCTTTTGGATCAGGTTAGTAGCCCGCTTTCTATTTTTTGTTTTGTTTTTGTACTTGTGATCATGTGTATATTTGAATTACAGATGATTTTTGTAGCATATGTAACTTTCAATTACAGATTTTCTTTAAAAAAAAGGGTTATCTACAATTGCTTATTGTTACAGTTTTTATTGATTGTTTATTTCTTGTATGAAATCTTCCAGGGTAGTAGATTTATTTCTGTTTGTTGTTTGTTTATTGTTTTTGTTATCTTAGTACATTCTATAGTTTTTACTTTATTACATGCTAATATAATGTAAGTTGAATTTTTTTCAGGTTAAGATGAAAGTTATGGTAATGAATGCAGATCGTCGTGAGTATGGTGCTCAGATGATGACTCCACTAACTCCAGAGTATGAGAAAAATCTTAAGTAAGTTCAAGATGAAGGTTTGGCTTGGGAAGTGTTGGTGGCTAGTCCTATTGTATATGAATTTTTTTAGAGAAATGACTCATAGAGTGGACCTTGAGCAATGGACTTGCACATGTCAGAGGTATGATTTTTTTTTTGTATGTTTTTTTTGTCAGGCTACAATATTTATAACATCAAGTAACACAATGTACGTGAATTTACATATGATATATGTCTTGTGCAGTATATAGGTACACACATATATTTTTTTACATGTGTAAACGATTAGTACATAAGGTATATAATTGTTTAGTGTGTCTTTATTTTTATATGTTTCTTTTTTGAAGGTGGCGTGTGTACGGTTTCCCTTGTACTCATGCTTTTGCAGCCATAGGAAGAGTAAACGTCAAGCTATTGAATTCATTGTACCTTATTTCACAAGCGAATACTATAGGAATACTTATATGAATGCTATCCAGCCGACCCCCAACTACAACATGCCTGATTTTATTGATAAAGATGACACTATTAATCCACCTAGTATGAGGAAACAGGCATGCAGACCCCCGAGGAAAGTGATTGAAAGTCGTGGTGAGAGGAAGCCAAAGAGGAAGGTTCGTTGTTGCAATTGCAATGAAGAGTGTCATAATCAGGCAGGTTGTAGGAAGTATTCGACGTACACACCTCCTTAGTCTTTTTTATAATTTTAAACAAAAACGTTAAGCATTCCAAGGTTGTTAGAAACGTTTTTTCAATGGCTTTTGGTAGTGATTTGATGTTTGAATTATTTTCTCAGGATTATTTTGTTTTTTTATAAGGATTATAAATAGAGAAGTGGTGTTTATAATTTTTTTTGTGTTATTTCTGCAAGTTTTTTTATTTTTTTGTGTAATTTAGAATGGGCATCTGTAACTTCAGGTTACACAATCTAATTTAAGCATGTGTAACTTAAGGCTACATAAACTATTAGCAAGTGTAACTTTCAGTTACATAAACATATTACTTGTGTTCTGAAAAACCATTTAACATGTCTTTTTTTATATTTGTGAAAACATGTGTAACTTCAGGTTACACACACTAATTTGAACATGTGTAACTTCGGATTACACAAGCAGATTACATATGTAAATTCAGATTACACAGGCAGAATTCATGTGTAACTTCATGTTACAGAGGCAGAATTCACATTGATAAAGGGTTCAGGGTTCAAAAGATAATAACAACAACATAAAAAAAAGAGTAAGACAATTTGAACAAGATAATATATTTTTATAAACAAACCTGATAACAATATTTACAAAATAGACAATTGCTAGTAACTAATAATAAATTCTGGTTTTTAAGAGACTGATAATATCTAATGAAACTGACAATAATACTGCCTAATTGTCAGTGTTAAGAGATCTTTAAGAGACTGATAATATCTAATGAAATGTTCACAATACTGCCTAATTGTCAGTGTCTGATGGGGATATATCCTCCAAAGAGTGCAAATCCATTAGAATCTTGTAAAGCATGCTTCTTCTTATGCGATATACTTTGCCAATTATCATATCCTCATGTGGCTTCTGTATTTTTATTTTTTTATAAAGCATGCTACATTCTTCATTCTCCATTTCATGTAGAAACATACAAATCCTAGTGCATCATACATGTTTTTGCTTAGTTTTGTTGCGTATTTCTTTGCTTGGGACAGATTTTGGGTCCTTACTACAGTGACTGATGATGAATTCATGTTATGCCAAGTATGTTCCCTAAAGTCATATTCCAACAGGGTGAAATGTGTCTTGTCGTTACACATCGGTGAAAACATCTTAACTGTCGAGTCAACATATGTTTCAACAATTCTTGGCATCCAAAAGGTGATTACATTTTCAGGAGATTTCTCATACGTTGACTACAAAACAATTTTCAAAGTTATTACTGTCCTATTTAACTTCATTTTACTTTCAGAAAACATGTGTGATTCAAAATTACAGAGGTCAAAGCATGTGTAACTTCATATTACACAAGTAGAATACATGTGTAACTTTAGGTTACACAGGTAGAATTCATCTGTAACTTCAAAATAAACCCTAAAACTTCCCGGGTTCAGAAGATAATAACAACAAAACAAAAAAATAACATGAGAGAACACTATAAGTTATTACTGTCTTATTTAACTTCATATCTAAGTTTTTACAAGTTTTTTCTTTTTTAGTACTTACTTGTGTTTGTGTCGAGAGGAATACTGTTGTGTTGTACTTTTCTGGTTTGCTATTCATCTTGTTGGACAATTTGAAGGTGTAATAATCGACGAATTCACTATCCAGGTACACATCTTTTATTAGTTGCAGTATTAGGTCTCCACTGATAGTAATATATGGGTTGACATCCTTGTTTTTCACTAACTATATAGGTTTCCTGCATCAGGAATAAATATAAATAACCAATAAGAATTTAGCAGTAAGAATTTATTTTTTGAAAGTAAATTATAAAATATATTTTTGTACTTACCCTTTAGAGTGTTTGTTTAAATAATAAGTAACAACTTCTTTTCTCTTTCCTACCAAGTTGTTTACTATCCTTGAATCTATAATAAGCTCACCCATTTTCTTTTCTCCATATTTAACATCTTTCTTCTTCTTCCTTCTTTCAAATCTTAGGATGTTACCTTCCTCAAGATTTCTCTTTCTTTGCTTTACACCTCTTTCTATGGTTCATGTACAGCGTTTCTTCAGGTGTACTGTTTGGTGCTGTTATATCAGGTTCATGTACGGTTCACCGTTAGTCCAGGTACCAAACACTAACGTTTGACTTAACCTAGTCAACTACGGTTCACCGTTAGTCCAGGTACCAAATTGCTAAATTAAAATTAGACTTAACCTAGTCAACTACGTTTCACCGTTAGTCCAGGTACCAAACACTAACGTTGGACAAATGTTATACCAAACACTAAATCGGGTCAAAACCTGAGTACCAAAATCTAATTATCCCTTACTATTATTACTCATTTATAGACTACCCAAGCTAAAAAAATGTTACAGATGCATATTTCATTTGTAAACAAAAGTTACACATGCATAACCTTGTGTAAAAAAAGTTACACATGCATTTTTAAATGTGTAATCTGAAGCTACACATTTCCAATTACACAAGCTATAGACTACATAAATTTTCGCATGCATATTCCATTTGTAACCAAAAGTTACACATGCATAACCTTGTGTAAGAACAAGTTATACATGGATTTTTAGATGTGTAATATGAAGTTACACATGTATATAAGAACTTAACAGATTTACTGTTATTTTTAAAGGTTTTTTAGTACTTAAAAATGCTGGTTGAGTCACATCTTTGTTTGCTTTAAGTTTGATTGTTGCATTAGCCACTCCTTCTCCTAGCTTTTTAGGTTGATGGTCGATAAACATTGCTTCTCTAGCCACGCCTTCTCCTGCTCCATCTCCCAAAACTTCTTTGATGACTGGTACAATGCTTCTTTCTCTAGGAGATACTTTCGTCTCTAAACTAGTAAGATCAATGTTGGCAACAAAAATTCCTAGGGTCATCTTCTTGTTGTATTGGAGTATCGTCTTTAGCAAGATCAACTGGAATATTTTCACTATCATTTTGTAATTATGTTGTTGATGTTGTGGCTCAAAATCTTCGTAAGGATCAATACCAGTTGCTAGCAGAAAATATGGTGATCAAAATCTTGGGTGTTGTTAAGGTCACTCTTTGACATTGCTTTCCTGGAAATCTTTCTGACTTCAACCAAATTTGTTTCATCTGCTTCATGTAGCTTACCAAGCCTTTCAATCTCAATCTTAGCATTTTTCCACCATCATGCGATCTCTGATTTGCTTGGCACCCTTATTGTTATTCCGAACTCCCATTCAATATGGAAAAGTTCCTCCATGAAACTTGATGTGGGATGCATATTAGGGATATGCATTTTTTTTCTATCTGCACGAAAAATGCATATGTAACTTCTTGATACACATACAAAAATGCAAGTGTAACTGTGTATTACATATGATAAAATGTAAGTGTAGCTTCTATGTAAACATGCAAAAATGCATGTGTAACTAATTTTTACAAATGCTAAGATATGTATTCAACTTCTATTAACCAGAACACTAATAGACATTACAACCACCAGAATAACTCAAGCATTCAAAAAGTAGTGTTAAAATCTTACAATAAATTACGACATGTCTTCTTTGTATATGAAATCTGATATTTCTTATACGCCCTACCTTCCGACCCTTGGGAAAATTGTTTCTCTATTCCGAACTTCTGAGATTATGCCTTTTTCTGTCTGCTCAGCGAACAAAATCTGCAACGAAGAACTAATAATTTAATTAGACAATCGGCATAACTACCATAATGAAAATATCTTACATGAAACAAACACAACTACTTATAATACTTACCAAGAGATATCGTACACAGCCTTTGACATTTGCTACGTTTTCAGTGTTAGAATATCATTAAACAAATAATATTGAATATCATTAAAAAAATGCTCGTGTATCATGTCTGGTCATAAAACCTTCTTGACGGTTCAAGGGTCTCAACAACACCAAGATATTTAACATTTATTGAGCTATCATTGATATCACCGAAAAATAGCACACAACATAAATAAAATCCTATCAAACACACTAATTGTTCATCATCAACTGTTATTGGTTTTTCTATTCTCATCACTTCTTTTATCGTTGCTGCAATTGACGTCTTCTCCACCTTCCCTTTCTTCTTACTATTCTGAAAATACTTCTTATACAACAGGTTATTATCTATTTCCTTCCCTTTCTGGTTTATTAGCTTTTCACCCTTTCTACCTCCAACCCTCTTCATACCTAAGATGGCATCATAGTTTTCAGGAGTAGACTCTAGGATTTTATCACCAAATTTGAAGGCATTTGGACTTGGACCCTCACGATCAAAGCACGTTAAGAGCTTTGCAACCCCGGGTTTGTTTGTGTTGATATTTTTTTACAGCTCTTTATCTTCAGTATTCCAAAAAATCAAAAGAGATTTCCATAAGGGCTTCTTCTCTTAATAATTTTATGCTCCTATGGACATCCCAATTGGTTTTATCTCTTTTACCAAATCTAGGATAGCATTGAAGGATGATCTTAGCTTACCTGTTCATCTAATAAAATAGTATATTCAATATGTTGTATACTTATTTAATAAACACTTTAATTTTCAAATCCAAAATAGGCTATAAAGGATGTATATATATCTCCTAAGTACACAACATGGATCATATTGTTATGTAAATGTGTAACTTCATTTTACAGATGCATATGAATGTGTAACTTCAGAATACACAACCACTGCAAACTATCATCCATGAAACAAACTGAATATGTAACTCCATTTTACAAATGCCTTGTTTTAACGTGTAACTTCAAATTACACAACCACTGCAAACTATCATCCATGTAACAAATTAAATATGCAACTTCATTTTACATATGCATATGAATATGTAAGTTCAAATTGCACAACCACTGCAAACTAGTATCCATGAATCAAACTTAATGATTTCCACAAGATATATACCCAAACTTTAATTTAGATATGAAATAGACTACATGAATTCCTTTTGAATAACCTGAACTTCAACTGCATGTTTAGCATCACAATCAGAACACAAACTTTGTAATATGTGTGAGCAGGATTTTTCACATGATGTTAGATATCTAGTTCAAAGTATTTTTTTACAACTATCACCGCAATTTAAGGACATTTGGTTACCAAATCATATTTCTGATTCATATCTGAAACAATATCTCATACTACCAAACAAGTACCACATCTACTATAATCAGCATCACCAAAATTTAAGATAATCATCTACTAAAAACAGCAAGAACATCAATTAATCAACTATTAAACATGCAGTAGCAGATTCACCAAGAACATCAATTAATTAAACAACAAATATGAAACAAACCCTAAATCAACATTTTTAGATAGAATCAACATGCACTATCAGACTCACGAAGAACCTCGATTAATCAACAAACCAAATATGAAACCTTATATATACAATTTTAGTATCAGAATCAACATTGATGATCAGAATCACTTAGAAGAAGAATATTAATGAATGCGAAACCATAAAACATCATTAAAATCAAACAAAATGTAACTGATAATTTCAGACCATCATATTTTTATTCTTGTTTTTTCCCTTTCCCTTTCCCTTCCCTTTCATTCTTGTTTGAATTTCTTTTTCTGTTTTCAATAGATTTGGTAATGGTTTTTATCTGATTTTCTGAATTTGCAGTTATAATCAGTTGCTAATTTTAAATTTTGAATCAGTTTTTGATTTGGTTACGGTTATCAAATTTTAGTTGAAGTTCTTTCAAAATTTTAGGGTTTTGATTTTTTCAGTTGAAACAGGTGAAATCGATATATGTTTTCTCTCTACTTGGAAATTATTATATCCCTAAGAGAGGAAGGATAAGTTAGTCTTTTTCACTTAAGATAAAATTATTTTTAATTCGAAATCTGGTTATAAAATTTTCTTAATTAAAGATTTAATATTATGGATAATCCATAAACGTGGCTTAGCCAAATTTCCCCATTAGTGATACTACTTTACACGGAACTACCCACTACAGTGAAAACAATGCCAAAGTCAGTCAGTCGCGTTCAAGAATCAGTTTTTTGGTTTCGAACCAAAGTCGAAGAGGAGTCTTTCTTTTGTTTCATCTTCCATTCTTGTTTGGAAACGAAATCATATCCATACTTTCTGATCATCTTAGAGTTTGGAAGTTAGAAAGTGTTTGTTTTTAGAAGTTATAAAGGTTTCCTAAATCCCGAGTTTATAGGTTGATTAAATTCTTAGTAGAATTAGGGCTTTTCTCGGTCGCGTCTCTCTATATAGACGCTAAACAGTTTATTCTATCTCAATAATCAATATCCGTTTATATCTCTTTTAAACCCTAACTATCCCTCAAAAAATCCCCTTGTTGAACATGGAGGCTGAAGTTGGTGATACTAGCACTACTGCTCTGATGGCGAAATTGAAGATCGCTGGAGCATGGTCAGGTGTATTAGAAATTGATTTACGAGAATGGACTGTTAAGATGTTGAGGGAAGAGATCGCTAAGCGATCAGGATCCTCTCTTTTACCGAATTCAATCAATCTTATCTGCGGTGGTAAGTTTATGAAAGATGAGGAAAATCAAAATCAACCCAAATTGAGTGAATTAGGTTTTGTAAAAAACAATTCTAAGATTCTTGCTTCTCGGGTCTCTGTATCCGACAACGTAGAAGAAGATCCTCGTACTTCATTCAAGAAAGAGGAGGAACGGGCGACTACACTTGCTAGAATTAAAGATGCTGCTGTATCATTGGCAAGGAGACATGCTGATGGTTCGTTGCCAGTCGAGAATTTTAATATGGAACTGGAGAATCAGAGCGGAGAGACGTTTCAATTGGGTTCTGAGACTGATAGGCAAGGCTTGATGATGGGGCTGATGCTGCATGCGAATGGGAAACATTTGATTAAGAAACAAAAGTATAGGGATGCATTAGACGTGCTTAACATGGGGGAGGAGTCTTTTGCACTGTGTGATTCTGCGGTGATTGAGAAGATCGACAATGTCTCGATACTGCAGATTGATATGGTTTGGTGCTACTTTATGCTAAGAGATATCAAGTGGCTTTCGATGGCGGGTGTGAGGCTTGAAAAAGCTAGAAAAGGGATGGAACGATCACATGGGAAGGACTCGTCTAGAGTTAGAATCCTCCAGGGAGGTACTCAGCCTGAGGTTGCTTTGTACCTGCGACTCGAGCTCTTGGAAGGTGTGGTGGCTTATCACAGTGGTCAGACTGAGAAGGCATTGAAGTCATTGAACTCTGCACAAGCTAAGTATATTCAGCTTCAAGTGCCAGATGAAGCTTTATCAATGCTTATGAGTATGGGCTATGGAGAAAAAGAGGCAAAAAGAGCACTTAGAATGAATAATCAGAACATTGAAAGAGCTGCCGAGTTCATAGTTGAGGAGTACGAAAGGGATGCACGGAGAAGGGAGGAGGATATTCGCCGTGAAAGAGAGATCAGGGAGCAGAAAAAGTATGGAGTTACTGCTCTTAAGAAGGCTGTGGATCTACAAAGACTGGATGAGCTGGTTTCCATTGGGTTTGAAAAGGAACTTGCTGCAGAGTCCCTTAGGAGGAATGAAAACGATTTTCAAATGGCCTTGGATGAACTGACAAATCCAGAAAAATTTACTGCTATACAGATTTCTGTGACTTCAAAGAAGAGGAAAAGGATAGGTGAACAACTTGTGAGAATGGGGTTTGATAGGTCAAGAGTGGTTGAAGCTCTGCGGAACTCAAACACAAAAGAGCAGGCACTGGATATATTGACTAGTCAAGCACCTAATGATAATCAAGCACCTGATGCTAGTGCAGATTCTGCTCCTCTGACGCAATTGAACAACAATGAAGGATCATCATCTAATTTGAACAACATTGATGCGACAGGAGGTAGTTCTTCCAGTGTCGTCAATGAGAATACAGAAGAGATTAGGGATGTTGAGATAGAACATGTGCTTGCACATGAACTAACAGGAGATCCCTTCGAAGACTATGATATTGAGGTTACGAAAGAAGGTGAAGCTGTTACTGAGTACTTGGCCTTACTGGCTTCTGCCTCCACACCTGGTGTTTAAGAAGACGGTTTTGTATGTCTTTTACGGTAATCCAAACGGTAGTAAGTAAATAAGGTATGTGTAGAAATATAATCAGCTTACTTTTAGTAATTTTTTAGTTAGTAGGATAACTTTTATTCTAGCTGAGATCATGTTTAGCTTGGTACTGATGGTTTTAATGTCAACACTTTTTTATTAGACTTATTCAATAATCTTCTTCAATTCACCATTTTCATGCAATGCTCTAATCCGTTCAGCTCCACCAATATAATATGGTTCACTACACAACGGCTCGTCAGATGGACATGGAGAAATCCCTAGACATAGGCCAAAAACCATTTCCTTTGGCATTTGAAAGCAAAACACGGAGGCTGTTGCAAATTTGGTTCTACTAATTTTCTTCACCAGAGTTAACAAAACATTGGCAGCTTAATAATAGGCTAACTCTACCTCTTTTTCTCCCTTCACCAAAAAGTACTCACAAAACCATGTCAGCTTAATTAGCGTTCAATCAGCAACACTAAAACCTCTTATCTGGCCATCTGGGTCCAAAACAGCCTATAGGGCCTGCCAGATATAAGTATGCAATCTTCAACAGATACTAAAAAACTTTTAACTACAGTCAACTGTGATTCAACTCTTTTCATGAAAGAAACCAACAACTCTTTTAAGCAAAAGTGAGAATTTGTGGCAAAAGAAAGCACATACGCCAATTAGACACCGGGCGGTCGGTGTTGGTGCAAATCAAACCAGTGTCTGGATCCAAAGCTATAATGAACTATCACAGAAATAAGACGAGCATTACCAGAAAACTTTGTGATTGCACATATTGCCAAACCCATGTACTACTCAGTCAGATTGTTATATCTCTACAACTATAATCCGAAACAGCCTATATGATACCCCCCTGGAAAAGTCACTCAAAATGGCACATTTGCAAGGGACGGAGCCCACGATAGATCGGACATCAGCGAGATCTTTATGCTGCTCTTGAATGCGACGGCGGCAAAAAGTCTATACTTCCCGGTTCAGATTGCCAATTTCAGATTGACAATCGTAGTATCACGCTCGTCTATCTCAATTTGGAAAATGTCAGAATTTCGTTTAAGATCTCTGCATGTTCTGACTGCATTGATACGGGATACCATAAACCATCGGCTCGAGAAGTATGCGATAGAAAGGTAAAGCATAACAGCGAAGGAGAAACTCACCACGAGGGTCTTGTAATTCCGAACGAAGCTGACCAGCTTTAACCTCCAGACCCTGAGCACGGGCTCGCTCGGCTAATGCCATTTTCGGGGATTGCACAAAGTTCCAACTCTAAGACAACAGAAGGAAACCGTCAGCGCCTGTATAATATCCAAATATTAAGAAAAAACACAAAGGGTACTCAAGGATATACCACAAGCTGCATCTGGTTACCGTGATAACTTCTACTGCGGATATCTCTACGAAGTTCGGAGACAACAAGACGTTCAATATGGCACTCGATCCAAAAATTTCACCACCACGATCACCACCAACATCACCAGGATTAGCACCAACAGTACAACCAACAATAACACCCATAGAAAACTCTATCTCAGAACCACGAACATGCACATCATCATCACCAATCGAAGAACCACCTCCATCACCTATTTGAGCGGAAACAGTGGACTTCCCCGAAGAATTAACATTCTGCTCAACACGAGCATGATCAACCTTAGAAGCAGGAGCAGGCTGTGAAATATTTTCACGAAGTGGTTCACCCACCGGATCCTTCGTCATATCTTCACCATCATCATCAGTTTCAGGAATCTCAAGACTCTTATCCAAACCATCAGCAGTCATGTCAATCACCTTGATAGAAACACCAACACCTCCAGCATCTGCAACAAAAGTTTCCCCAACGACCAAGCCACTAGGAACTTTCGGCATTTGGGCAAAGCAACATTTGCAGCATCTTGAGCAACACCTTTTAACTTTTTGCTAGCATCCTACACGAGGGCACGTACGTTGATAAGCTAAAAAACAGGGGCAAGGTATATATATCTTAGTCAAGAGAGTATTTTTATCTTCTCAACACGAGATCCTCGAGAACCCCACGCTTACGATTCAAAGGCGCGACTTCCTCTTCCTCCTCTTAGTTACCCTCCTCCTCTTCGTCAGAGATAGCAGTGAAGACTCGCTGACGACTCTCGATCCAGATCAACTCCCAAGCATGATAAACCGAGAAATGGCTGTGAGCAGCAGCAACAAGGCGAGCAAGCTCTAAAAACATCTGACGCTTCGAACCTCTCAGATCAGCATAAGAAACCTTGAACTTTCTGAGTTGATGAGTATCTATGATTTTTTGAAGATACTGATGCTCCTTCTCAATCACAAATAGTTTTCATGATGATGATTTTCTGGGAAAATACAAAAAAGGAAAACAGAGGCATCAGAAATATGTAAAAAAAGAACAACTAAGCAAGAAAAACCCCAAAGAAGAATGAAATTACAAACCTATGCGCAGATGATGAATCTTTTTGTTGACGATGAGTCATTGAAGATTATGGTGACGAAGAACTAACAAAGAAATTACTGAGAAAGTGTTACTTGAAGATTAGATTGTACTTACAGTAAGTCTGACTGCTTTTATAAACAACCATAGAAGAAGAAGAGTCGGAGAATAAAAAGTTTTATGACTAGAAACCCAAGGAGGATCCTTTATAAAGGAAACAAATTAAATCATAAGAGAGAATGTTAACCGGACGCAACAAGTGAGAAGGTCATAAAGGAAGCTAACATGGAGGAAGTTATTGCGTGGCGGTTACCAAAACGACCTTTTGAGATGTGGCAGCAGTAAAAAGTAATAAAGTTAAGTTTTATTTCCATCCTACCCTTCGGGAAGATGAAAAGAAAAGGGGCAAATTGTAACTGTAAAATATCTGGTTTCCACGTGGAGCAATCCTAGAGCATCAAACACGTAAGAAGATAACAATTAGAAGTATTGTACAGAAACTGGAAAGTTACCACATGTATTTTGAGATATCTACCGCCAACACCAGATCAAGACACGTGGAAAGCATCTTAACTACATCAAACTGAAAAGTTTGAACCAGGGAACAAGAGCGTTAAATGTGAAAGACAGATGTGCAGAGTTGGGTTTTGTCAGACTCAAACAGAGGGAGACGACAAGATAGTACAATAGCTTCGGAAGTTACACATGTGAGAGAAGAAAGAAACACACGAGGATCGGAAAAGGCCCGAGGTTAGATGATAATTCGCTCGAATGATAAAACACCTAATCATGACCTAATACTCATGCGAGAAGAATGCACAAGAGAAGGTTTCCACGCAGGATGGGACATCTAAAAGGATATATTGAGTGATAGTAAATTGTTATGTATAAGCAGTTTTGTCTATACTTAGATAATTTCAGTATGAAGGCAAGGTTTTTTCCAGACTAAGAGAGGGTACTTAGGGCTCTTATGAGGATAGAGAGTTTAGCTTTAAACTTGTAATAACTAATTTCACCATTAATAAAGTTTTCTTAGTTTCCATATATCTTTAGGTAAGGAGTCATAGTAAAGGTTCTTTACCAAGTTCATTTACTCTTACTTAGTGTTTTAGGGTGAAAACAAATGTGCGGTAAAATTATACTTTCAAGTAGATTCGAGAGAGAACAAGACGAGCTTAAACCAAGAAGAGGGTTATTCACGTCTTGCTTAGGTCACAAAGGTGGAAAAGATTGGGTAGGTATTAGGGGAGGACAGCAAAGAAGGTTGAGAAATATCAGTGTGATAAGTAGTGTGTGAAGAAGAAAGGATTATCTCTGAGATGAATTACTAATTCTGTATGTTTAGTTTCTTATGACTTGTCTTGTTTCAAATAGATGAGAACTATATATTTATAGTTCGAAGGAGACACAATGATTTTTCTCGTAAGTGGTGGAGGTCAGGGAGAGGTGGAGAAGTGATGATTGTGGAGATTGTAGTGGGGTCGTGTTCGGAAAGTAGGGGATACCTGTCTTACCACTACTCCTCATCCTCTCAACTACTTTGTAACCGTCCCACTACTTGTTACCTTCTTGTTCGTGGATGTGTTTCCACAACGCACTATTGTCGTAGACCTCCAGACCAATACCCAATGACAATCCCCTCATGTGTGGTATTTGATATCTCGTGGAAATAGTGGAGTCATAAGACGTTATTGTTTGATTAAGTCAAGTCAAGTCAAATGACTTGCTATGTCAATGAGGCAAGTTGAACAACTCACTAAATTGATGATCAGACTGATGAGTGTCGATTATGGTAAGTTCATTGATCTTGTTTTAGCTTAGGAGTAACATGGCATATTTAATGGGTAAGTATTGGCTCAGAAGTGACTTAGCATAAATAAAAGGATTTGAGGCCAAATATTATAGAGGGCCTCTTAAGAAAGAAGACTTATTAGAAAATCATATAAGGTTTTGTGTTAGACCAATATTGAAGAGAATGGCGTATTTCTGAGGGAAGTAGCTAGCAGCGCTAGCACTAACTACTTAGCACAAATAGTAATGTGCTAGCTCTTTTAGTATAAAGAGCTAATGTGCTAACGTCTCGAGAGCAAGGCCAATATGCATAGCTTCTAGCAAATATCAATTATGCTAGGGCTAGGAAGCTAGTGTCAATGAGGTTCGGAGTTAGCGCTTCAACTAGGTCAACTACAACACTAAAGCGCTAATACGCTTATGGCAAAAGACGCGCTAAGCTATGGAAGCTAAGTATACACGCGCTAGGGCCTAGATATGAACGCTAAGGATTGGGAGCGCATTAGCCTAGGGACGTGCTGGAGCTAGAGGCGTGCTAGAGCATGGGACGCGCCAGAGCTAGGGAGCGCTGTATCCAAGAGCGCATCATCTAGGGACGCTATACCAGGGACACATCATTGCTAGGGAGCTAGAGGCACATCAGCGTTAGGGGTGCCGTGTCCAAGGCATGGGATGCATCAAGCTTGGGACGCTCCAGCCAAGGGTGCATCAGCTGGGACGCGCTAGACTTATGGTGCTAAACTAGGGACACGCCAAGGGTGCTAAGATAGTGATGCACCAACTAAGGCCTCATTAGGCTAAGACGCGCTAGCTAAGGCCATGTTAAGCTAGTTGGCGATAGGAAAGTTAGCACTTTTAGCGCTAGGGTTAGCGTTTTTGGCGCTAGGGTGGCCAACTAGCGCCATTGTGGTGCTAAGATAAATAGCTGGTGCTAACTTGGCGCTGATAGGAGAAAAGGCTAGGGTTAGGCTAGCTCAGAGGCTCAATGCGTCTTTTGAGGCATTGCTTCTTGTTTGTGGTGCATCCAAGAGGAATGGCGCATAATTCGTGGCGTATCTTTAAGCAAAATGCTAAAGTAGCATATCTGAGCTTAGAAGAGCAATTTGAGACGAGTTCATTGCGAACGAAGCATTAAGCTAGAGTGTATATTGGGTTTAAGCATTAGCTATTCCAGCATTTGATATATGTTAATGGAACATCGATGCGCATTCGAGGCAAGTTCAAGGAATTCAGCCGTGGAATTCATGCGACTTGAGACTAGTTCGACATGGCATAAATATTATGAGTATTGAGGAGGTTGCAAGGCCAGTTTAGAATGTTTATAGATTATATGTATTCTTGATTCTCTTGTGGAATATAAGTAGAGATACATTATTTTATGTTTTGTTATAGAGTTAGGCATATGCGCACAGATGCACACATACCCCTTTATATTCCTGCTGCTTGGCAGAGGGCAATCTTATAATTCTATCCCTTGTCAAAAACTCACCATCTACATTAAGTCCCATGCTTAGTGAGGAACAATTATGTTGCACAGTAAGCACTAGATGGTGACAATATGCTTATATATGCATATTTTAAGTTTTACGAGTAGAAGAAGGTGTACTTAGCTTCTTAGATGTTTGAGATATACGCCCCTTAACGTAAATCTTGGTTGGGGATAGTAGGCACCTTTATTCTTGCTAGGAATACCAAATTTCCGCCAACAAGAGGGACTAAATTCCCACGGACAATAGGTAGACATGGTTGGCGCGCTTCTGTCTCTCTTTTCCTAGGTTTCCTAATCGGGCAAGGACTCTTCAAGTTAAGCGCCTATATATACTTATCTCCTTTTCTTTTCTTTTTAACGTCACTTCCTTCTTTTGGTTTGTTCTTCTTCTCTTGTTCGTTGACAGAATAAGGCATTAGTGGTAGTAATGTGGTAGTAGAAGTGGTAAAAAGATTTATCATTAGCTCATACTTATGAAGATTTGATTTTAGACCTAATTTTAAGTTTAATCTAGCAAATAAACAAAAGATGGTAACAATATTAAGGATAACTGAGACATAGGATTCCACCATAAACATAATCAAGTGATGCATATATTAATTGATAATAATTTATCTCATATTATTGACTCTATTGCTTTGCCAAAAGTAGATTTTTAAAATATTGATTGTAAATCCTAAGCATGGACCATCAAAACACTTAAGTTAAGCATATTCCATCAAATTAAATGACAACCAATTAATGAAAATCATAATTTCAATTAAAACAATTGCAAAAAGTAATTAAAATTAATTATAGATACCACTTGATTGTGAAATATGGCTTCCTATATCATCCTAGTGTTAGGGTTTAGCTCATCACGCTCAAAACAGTCTCAAAAGATAGGTACATAGCTCAAAAGTGCTTGAGAAGAAGAAAAACAAAATAAAAGAACAAAACATAGCAACTGCAACGTTTATAAGCGTTGCAAACACTGTTTTCTCTATTGCTAAAAGAATTGAAAACAACGACCGCTCTTAGGTGTTGTCGAATAAAGCACGCTTCACTTGTGTATTAAACTTGAACTATTGCTAAAACCATTGAATACAAGAGTATATATCACGGTTTTTAGCAACAGTTCCTCTCTTTAGCAACAGTTTTTTCAACCTTTTTGCAACTGTTTCTTCATCTCCTTCTCAAGAGAATTTTTTTTTTCTGAGTTGGATTTCTTGATTTCCGGCTCTGCCAGCCTCCTTTCTGAGTTCTACTCGACTTGTTTATATACTACCACCTCATAATCTCGACATAACTTCTTTAAATCTTCTCACATATTTTTAATCAAAATTATCGGCAAGAAATATTATCTCTCTCTCGATTCTTCTCGTCTTTGATTTTCTTTCCTTCTTCTTCGAGGCTAGTCGTGATTCTGTTTCTGTAACTAGAATCAAAAATGGAAAAATTATCTTGTACGAATAAGGAAAAACATCTCCAGTTTCCCAAAAAATGTTCTTCCCTGTTTTAGCACGAAGCAAATAAATCACGAGATATTTGATCTGTTTTGATTTTATACGGGTCCCAACTGTGTACAACTCATAAAAGGCAAGAGGATAACTTTGTTTAACTCCTTGAATATCTCCAATGAATTCTCACATATTGACCAAGAAGAGTTCCCGCCAAAACAAATATTTTGAAATGGATAAGAAAATGAATGCCTTTATCGATATGATGGGTACCTTTATCAATTAATATGGTGCTATTATCAATTTTTAGGGTGCCTTTACAAATTTTTATGCCCATTTTCCTATGATTATTTAGTCTTCAAAAAATATCTACAAACACAATCAAAAATAATAATATTAATACAAAAACTGATTATTTACTATCATTTCGCTAGTTCCACCATTGTCCTTCTGAAGCGAAGTAATTTTCTTTTTGATAGCAACAACAAGAATACCAATAAGTTTGATTTTTGATTAATAAACCATAACCTATGATAACTTATTTTCCTTCATGTTGAAGTATTTATCTTGTTATTTTGTGTTTTAAGAAGATCATGCAGTTCTTGATCGAAACCGTAACTCTAATACTTCAAGCAAGAAACTGGGTTATAGTGGTAAGAGGATGAAGGTGGCTTCTCCCCAAGAAGTACAGTCCAAAATCAATAGTCCTTAAATAAGGTTACAAAAATTGTTCGAGGTATGCCTCTCGATCGTCTGAAGGAAACTCGTGAACGTGCTCTAGATCTTTGTTTTGCGATTAATGCTGAAGAAGAATCAAGACGTAGAGAGAAGTTGGAGAAGAAGAAGGCTGTGGATGAGAAACTCACAGCTTATATGGAGAGGCAAAGTCTTAAAGCAATTGTAATAAGGGGAAAATGAAAAAATGGAGAGAGGTGTTCATCCCTATAGTGTGGCTCCCGATTCTGATGCGGATAAGTATCCTTCTGATGAAGATCATGAAGATCATATGGCATATGATTCTGAGTCTTTCTCTGAATCGAGGATGATCTAAAGCTGAGCGTGCTGATGCTTGGTATGATATGCATTCAGGTCCTCTCGACCTTGTTGAAGATGAGGATACCAAAGAAGATTCGGAGGAGGACCCTGACGGGATTCCAAAAGATGAATCTGAAGTGGAGGACCTTGAAGTAGATTCCGAAGAAGAAGAATACTCTGAGGAAAACCGAGAAGAAGAAAAAGAACATGATTCTGATGAGGAGGGTGACGATGAGCATGATTCCGATTCGGATTCCGAGTCTACTGATTAAGTTTTAATTTAGCCCTTTTTTTTTGTAGATGTCTTATTTGAATTAAATATTTCAGTATGGCAGTTATGATGGAACTATATTTTTTTAGTCCTTCTCATAAGCTTGCACCAATGTCTTCTCGTCTTCAAATTAATGAATGAATGACTATATTAGAAAATTTCACCAATTTTCGTCATAAAAAATTTTCAGAAGTATAATGCCTGGGGAAAACGCCTTAGAATCTTCATACGTCCTCCGTTTTGCATGATTGACCCCCCTATCTTTATTTGAAAGCAATTTCCTACATCCTGTTATGAATAAATCCAGGTTTTGAGCTTGTTTTAGGCGTCAAAACGACCAAACAGTAGAACTCATGAAGTATTCAGGAAAATCCTTACAGTTTTCAGACTCGACTCCGCTAGCCGTTTTTATCATAACTCTTAACTCGCTTGTCCGATTAATACGCCCCTTTAAAACTTTTTAGTAGACACAAATATGAAACTTTTGATATAAGAATCATCCCCAGATTCATCGCCAATTGTTGTTTGAGTCAGATTTTCCAAGAGGTAGTGAAAATTGCTTCTAGGGCGTTTTTTGTAAAACATCTTAGTGATTGTTTCAACTCATATAATCCATTGAATAATACTTTTTAGTGAATGCATATAATTTTATGAGTATATATGACAAGTTTTATGGTTCATGCTCAAAAATCTTGTGTTTGAGAGGTTAAGGAGTTTCTTTTTTGTCATTATTTTTCAAAAGTTATTACACTCTTGGTTTACTTTCACCATCTTTTACTTAAAGAAATCCCTAATAACTTGCTCAAAAGTTAGCTCACCCTTGGTGTAAAATCTAAGGAGCAGCAGCATGTCCATGATATGTTTGCAAACGTTCAACAAAGATTTCCAAAGGTTGAAGCAGAAACTTGAGCACAAGAGGAACTATATTTCTTAAACATTTTATTCACTGTTAGAGATATTTGAGCTTTAAAGACCTGTGAGTTTATTGAATCTTCAAATAAAAGCACATACATGAAGTAAAACCTCATTTACTGTCAATAGCGTACCCTAGAAAGAACCCTAGAAGAAAAGAGGCGGTAAGTAAAAAACCCAATAACCTCAAAACGAAAGGGGACCACTAAAAATGGTGGCGCAGGTGTCGACTAATAGTTTTCTTGTTTTCAAAGAAAAACCTGTTTTGGTTATGATTTGTAACAAAATTGAAGTGGCATTTATGGTTTAAAGCACTTTTGGTATTATTTGTAACTAACTTCTCAGAAAGAGTGAGAAACTCAGTTACAGAGAGAAAGTCAGTTTTGAGTCTGACATATCAGACAAGAAGGGGCTGGAGCAGCCTTTTGTTTTTGTCTGATTTTGGAAAACGTGTAAAAGCAGAGATTAGCTCGAGTGCGGAATAATAAAACTGTCTTTTATTTTTCTATGATTTAGGTGAACGATGAATATGGAAGAAGAAGTAGCAAGGATATGAAAACTTACAAACGAAAGAATAGAGTAAACGAGGACGAACCAGGATGATCCATCGCTAGACGGACACTCGAAGATGGACTCACGAGCTCAGAACATAGTCAGATAGATAAAAAGAGAAGTCGAAGGATACTGAAACAACGAAAGAGGGCGAAGTCATGGGCCAAGAGAAGGAAAATAACATACTGATAAGCACTTAATTGATACATTTTTACCATTTAATCTATATTGGTTAGCGCTCGAATTTATATTAATAATATATTTTTATTGTCTTATTA
>JAJJMC010023094.1:2075351-2096543 GCA_023531435.1 Papaver californicum
CCGTACTTGCCGTTGTCTACTAGTTAGACGCCGTGCGATTGCGGTTAGTATATTGGGTAATCCTAGATCACATCACATACCATAAACACCACCAGCGAGCATGAATAACAAAGTTACCAAGTATAGAGAAACCATAATGATCAAAGAAACCACGAAAATTCAAAAGCAACAAGAAGAGAAGATTCACGAATTGGAAGCAAAGAATCAAAGTCTGGAATAAGAGAATAGATATTTCTAAGGAAAAAAGGTGAATAAGAAACGAGTTTGCATATACGAAGACAAAATCAGAAAAGAGTCACGAGACCTAGAGTTAAAGCATGCGCGAGGAAGGAAGTACAAGCACAAAGAATTTTACGAGGAGCCCTTTGAGAAAAAAAAAGGAGAATGAAAAATACTGGACATAATGGTGGTGATGTACAATGAAATGCGAGGCTTAAAACAAGGGAACCGTCTCTCCGAGGTCATGACGGAGGAAGAACGAACCCATTCACGAAGGAGTTGATGCAAACCCCATTTCCGCCGAAATGCTCGATACCGGCGTTCACATCCATCTTTGACGGAACCACCAATGCAGTCCAACACATCCGATCTTACAGAAGATCCTTATTGCCATGGAGCGAGCATGACGTGGTTCTATGCAAAATTTTCCCATCTATTTTGAAGGAAGAATCTCTTGCATGGTTCGAGTGATAATATCTCTCGGGCCCGTAGATATCACAGAAGGTTGGGAGGTAGCGTTAACACCAGATTCGTCTCCAACACGAATGGTTGGAGTAATAGGATTACTCGGAATCACCGATGTGGTAGTAGTAGCACCCCTCTTAGCCTCGCGAGCTACCTTTTTGGCTCCTGCTTAACTTTGTCATCCGACACTTTTTGTATTCATATCTCCCCAAGATTTATTTAATACTCGGACTTGAGCTCATCCTTCATACTCATTAATTGGGTCTCTGACTGGGTGAAATATACTCGATATTGCTCTTAAAGATCAGCAATCTTCATAGTGGTAGCAAGGCGAGCATCAACATCGGCCTTACCATTTTCGGTTTTAGCCAACTTCGTCTCCAACGTGCAAACCTTCTGTTGTGTAGCAGCATAAGCAAATAAATGCAAAAGAGTAAGCATAATATATGATGGTTATAACACCCAGCACGAACCTGTAATATGCCAACTACCTTGGGGTTCCAAAATCACAACTTGTAAGGTCCTCTCACTATCAAGCTTAGACGAATCGAATGCAATAAAACGAGTCACATCAAGGGTAAGCCCAGAAGAGGTACTCGCGCATTGAGCCATATGGTCATCATGTTCTTCCCTAAGCTTATCCAACTTATCATATACGAAATCCAGTTATCTTTGTGCATCATTGATATCAGATTGAGCTTTGCTAAAGATCTCGTTATCTTGCCCATATTTGAACAGAATGGGTGTTTGGCACTCTTTAATTTTGTTAACCTCTCATTTGAAGCCATGAGATCCTGGATTCGGGAATCCCTAGAGCCCATGATAGATTAGACATCAACAAGGTCTTTATTCTACTCTTGAATACAACGGTAAAAAGTATACCTCCCCTTTTGAGATAGCCAATCTCATATTTTAGATTGACAATCGTAGTATCACGCTCGTCTATCTCAATTTTGAAAATGTCAGAGTTTTTCCTAAGATCTCTGCCTGTTCTGACTGCATTACGTGATACCAGAAATTATCGGCTCGAGAAGTATGCGATGGAAAAGCAACACATAAATAACAACGAAGGAGAAACTCACCATGAAAGTCTTGTAATTCTAAACAAAGCTAGCCAGCTTGAACCTCCAAACCCTGAGCACGGGATCACTCGGCTTCATATGCCATTTTTAGGGATTGCACGAAGTTTCAACTCTAAGACAACACGAGGAAACCATCAACATCTGAATAATATCCAACTATTGAGAAAAAATACAAAAGATACTCAATTGTATACCGTAAGCTGGATCTGGTCAAAGACCCGATCATCTCCTGGATGCATCACATCGATAACTTCCATTCCGGGTATCTCCGTAAAGTTTGGAGACAACAAGACATTCACTATGGCACTAGATCCAACAATTTCACCACCACGATCAGCACCAGCATCACCAGAATTAGCACCAACAGTACAACCAACAATAACACCCGTAGAAAAATTTATCCCATAACCACGAACATGCACATCATCATCACCAATCATGAAACCACCTCCATCACCCGTTTGCGCGGAAATAGTGGACTTCCCCGAGAATCAACATTCTGCTCAACACGAGCATGATCAACCTCAAAAGCAAGAGCAGGTGCGAAATATTTTTACGAAGTGGTTCACCCACTGGCTTCTTCGTCATATCCTTACCATTATCATCACTATCAGGAATATCAAAGATCGTATCCAAACCATCAACAGTCATGTTAATCACCTTGAAAGAAACACCAACACCTCCAGTATCTGCAACAAAAGTATCCCAAGCGACCAAGCCACTAGGAACTTCCGTCATCTGGGAAAAGCACCAATTGCAGTATCTTGAGCAACACCTTTCAACTTCTTGCCAGCATCTTACACGAGGGCACGAACGTTGATAAGATATAAAATAGGGGCGAGGTATATATATATACCTTAATCAAGAGATTATTTTTTACCTTCTCAACCCTTAGGAACCCCACACTGGCGATGTAAAAGCGCGACTTCCCATTCCTCCTCTTGGTCACTCTCCTCCTCTTCGTCAGAGATAACTGTGAAGACTTGCTGACAACTCTCGATCCAGATCAACTCCCAAGCATGATAGACCTGGAGATGGCTGTGAGTAGCAGCACACCGTGAGCAAGAACATTGTTATTTCGAGAAGCCCAACCAAAAACATAAGGACCTTCGATGATAAGGGGGCACTTATACCAATTGTTGTCGTGAGACTTAAGAAGATTCCTCTTAGAGGTAGTTGGAGGGTCTTCACCCAGAAGAATAAAAGGACCAGTGAACGAGACACCCTTGTTCCGCTAGATATTAAGGCCCATCCTTGAAACTTCTGGGAGATTGAGGGGAACGTTAATTTAAGAGAAAATTGGTAGGAGTATACAAGTTTTGTCTCTACTCGCGACGTAATAGGGCGCCTGATCCTCTCGAGGAGTACAACGACCCTCGCTCATATGAACAGCCTCACAAAGCAATCGCCACCAGTTTTATAAGTACTGGATGATTACACGCTGACGGTTATTGCAAGCAAGGACCTTATACTGAAATGAGTCCTTGGGATCATACATAGTTAATCTTAACCCAGAATTCAACTGGCCCTCGCAAACAATAATCCTATTTAGAGAACAGTTTTGCTTAGCAAGCTCTAGAGACATCTGACCCTTGGAAACCTTGAACTTCTGGAGATGATGAGTATTTATGATATGTTGAAGATATTGATGCTTCTTCTCAACCACAAATAGTTTTCATGATGATGATTTTCTTGGAAAACACTGAAAAGGAAAACAAAGGCATCGGAAATATGTAAAACAAATAACTAAGCAAGAAAAAACCTAAAGAAGAATGAAAAACAAAAACCTATGCATAGATGATGAATCTTTTTGTTGATGATGAGTCATTGAAGATTATAGTGATGAAGAACTAACAAAGAAATTACTGAGAAAGTGTTACTTGATGATTAGATTTTACTTATAGTAAGGGTGACTGATTCTGTAAGAAACCAAAGAGAAAGAAGAGTTGGAGACTAAAAGGTTTTATGATTAAAGACCCAGGGAAGATCTTTTATAAAGGAAACAAAATCCTTGGAGAGAATGTTAACCGGCTGCAACAAGTGAGAAGGTCATAAAGGCACCAAATGTTGGGGAAGTTATTGTGTGGCGGTTACCAAAGCGACTTTTTGAGACGTGGCATCAGTAAAAAGTAATAAAGTATGAAAGTAGGAGACCTAGAAGAGCTTAAGTCTACCATGGGATATTGGTTTACACGTGGGAGAGGAGCTTTGCTGGCATGCGGAGTATAGCTACTACTACACGAGTCCCACACACCACTCCACAGCTTTAAGTTTTCTTCCCATCCTACCCTTCGGGAAAAAAAAAGAAAATTATGATAGTAAAGTATCTGGTTTCCACGTAGAGCAATCCTAGAGCATCAAAGACGTAAAAAGATAACAATGAGAAGATGTGAAAGAAGCTGGAAAGTCACCACCCGTATTTTGAGATACCTACCACCAGCACCAGACCAGGACACGTGGAAAGCATATTGACTACATCAACTGACAAGTTTGAACAGGGGAACAAGAGCATTAAATGCGAAAGACATACGTACAGAGCTGGGTTTTGTCAAACTCGAACAAAAGGAGACGACAAGATAGTAAAAGAGCTTCGGAAGTTACACGAGTGATAGAAGAAATAATCATACGAGGATCGGAAAAGGCCCGAGATTAGATAATAATTCGCTCGAATGATGGAACACCTGAGCATGACCAAATACTCTTGCGAGAAGAATAAACAAGATAAGGTCTCCATGTAGGATGGTACATTTAAAAGGATGTATTGAGTGATAGTAAAATGTTATGTATAAGTAGTTTTGTCTATAAATACTTAGATAATTTCAGTGTGAAGGCAAGGTTTTTTTCAGACTAAGAAAGGGTACTTAGGGTTCCTCTGAGGATAAAGATTTTAGCTTCAAACTTGTAATAACCAGCTTCACCATTAATAAAGTTTCCTAGTTTCCATATAATCTTTAGGTAAAGAATCACAGTTGTGAGTATCATTATTATGAGTACCCTAATTAAACCCACAAAACCATTTCATCAAGCCAATCCCATATCTACTTCAGCATTTCATCCCAGGTTAGCAGTAGCCCAGTTTGGACCGTAGCACGTCCACTCCCGCAGCAGGAGGCATTTCAAGTCCGCATGCTGATTTCCCGAAGAACTTCCACTCCCAGTTTTTCCGCTTGCTGAAGTAGGCTAACCATGTTTTCCTCACTCAAACCATTCCCAAATGAAGACTTTTTCCCTCTCATGACTTACAAATGCCTTTGCATTTCCCTCACCAATTCTCGCACAAGTCTTCATGGTCCGCAAGCTCAGGTCCGCAACACTTCAGTCCGCAGCCTATTCCCGCACCAAGCCTGTCCGCACCTAGCCCATTCCCGCACCAAGCCTGCCCGCACCTAGCCCATTCCCGCACCAAGTCTGCCCGCACCAAGCCTCCCCGCACCAACCTTGCCCGTACCAACTCATGCCCGCACCAAAATTGGATTGAAACCATTTGAAGATAAGATCAATATGGACACGTAGCGGACTCCATTGAAACATGGAAAAATGTGGTGTATCTTCTTCAACACATGTCGGAATGAGGTGAATTTTCATCAACAAGTGGCAAAATGTGTTGATGAAACATGTATCTTACTAATGTTTGAGGATAAGGGTAAGGGGAATTTTTAGTAAATGTCATTTCTTTGATCCCTTTAAATACAAAATTAATGTAATATAGGAGGGGACTTTTTGGAAAATAATTTCTTCTATAACCTAAGAGAATGGAGAACTTCATTTCTATTGTAACCCATAAAATCAATAAGAACTTCCAACTTTCACTACCCGTGGATATAGGTAAATCATTGCCGAACCACGTTAATTCTTGTGTTGATTTAACTTTAGATTTGATTTCATTTCCATTTTAATTTTATTTCTCTATATCATTTCAAAACTTCATTTCTACTGTATCATTTTGACCATCAAAAATGTCATTTCTAGTACAATTAAGTTTTGGTTGTTGGCGATCATGAAAATGTAGCTAAAATTGGGCGCTAGAAACAGGGATGTATAAAGGATTTATCCTACCTGTTAAAGAGATAATTTTTCTTTTCATTTTAATTTTTCAAATAAGAGCTTTAATACAGGGAGTTTCGATTCAGAAGAATGGTTTTCACCAACAAAAAAATTATGTTCTATTCTTAAACAAAAAACTTGTTTGTTTTTCTTAGAATTTGATTTAAAGCAAGTTTTGGTTGCAACAACTAAGCCTTCCTTTACAAAACCCATTTAATTAATTTCGATTTACAGTTGCAAAATCTTGAAAAAATAGTTTTCTCTAAATACTTTGATTCAAAACCAACTTTGATTACAGATTTACAATTATAAAAGTTTGTTCTACAAACCCATGTGAGAGATTCTGAAAACTTTGAGTAATAAAACTTCAATTTGGGAACTTTCTATAAAATTGAGAAGTTTTTCCGTAAAACCTGAAGTTCTTTTGATTAGGGTCACAAATGATTTGTTTTGTTGTGAATTAAGAAAGAATTTTAGTTTGCTGAGATGGGTTGCTGCTATTGTTAGGAATTGGGGGCACAAAAATGAGATGCAAGAAAGTCCTGTGATAAATTCAAATGAGTTTGCTGGCTGTTGGTTCGAGTTGCAGAGAAGATGAGAACAACCATGAAGTGTTGTTGCCAAGAATTTGAATTGGGTTTTCTTTTTTTGTTGCATAAATGTTTTATGTGATGAGAATGGATGGGTTTGTGTGTGAATGATTAATAAGTGCAGGGAAGGAATCTTGAATGGTCAGAAACATGACCAAGCCATACCGGAATTTTCAACTAGAGGTGCACGCAAGACGTCTACTGAATTGCCTGAATAAGTAGTCGTGAATTAAAATAGAGATTGAAGGTAGAGTTTGAGATCTTAATTTTAAACCAACAAGTTATACAGTGAGAAGAGCATGAAATGATGTGTTTCGGGATTCAGTTATGTATGGGAGAAAGAGATAAGGCTGGAAGGTTTTCGAACAGTACATGAAGGAGTATTGGTCTCCCACCTTCAATTTGCTGATGACACCATAATATTTTTGAATTCAGAAGTAATGAGGTCAGATATCTTATGGTGTTTTTAATGATGCTTGAAGCCTTAACAGGATTGAAATTAAACCTTAAGAAGAGTACAATGACAAGCATTGGAGCAGATGCGAATATCCAAGAGTTGGCTGAAGAAATGGAGTGTGTTAGCTGAATTCATATATGCACAAGGCAGCTGGGAACTTGAAATTGGAGTGTTAAATTCTGAATTGGCAAGAAGAAGCTATCTGGAAGTGATGAAATTAATTACATCTCCACCAGAGTTGTCAGATCAAGAGGATTTTGTTGTGTATTTTAGCAGTAATGGCGACAGATTTCCAAACAAAGCATGTTACTCTAAGTACGACAATGAGTCATCGACCTACTCTGCACCAGATTTAGACGACAAACTTAAAGAAATCTCAAATCTAGCAACCACTTTAAGTAAGCCTTGGATAACTGCAGCACAGGGGAAGATAAGTGGTTCTTTTACATTTGAACTCAATCTCTGTTTTATTGATACCTTTCGACACTCCTCCATGCCTTTTAAAAACTGAGTTTCTTTCTTTCTGAAACATGTTCCTTCCCTGTTTGTCGGAGTAGTTTTGAAACAGATATAAACCCCAATATTCTTACCCACCATTTTTATGTTAAATAGGTCTTCCTCAGCTTTCCAACAATACCAAGTTTTCTGAATTTCATTGAGTAATGAATTTTCAATGAATTTTCTCTTAAAGAGTCTTAAACCTGAAGTTTTCTGACAACGTTATCATGTTCCTATTTTTAGGAGAACTTTTAACTAATTTTAAACCTTATCACTTTTACCTACCATTTTTATGTTAAAGAGGTCTTCCTCAGATTTCCAACAATACCAAATTTTCTGAATTCCGTTGAGTATGAATTTTCAATGAATTTTCTTTTGAAGAGCCTTAAAACTGAAATTTTCTGACAACGTTTTCATGTCCCCGTTTTCATGGGAACTTTTAGCGCAGCTTTCCAACTTAATATTTTTTCTGGTTATTTTTATGTGGTAGAGGGATTCATCTGGTTTCAAAAGAGCTATAATTTTCTGAATTTTAACGCATAACGAAGCCGGTGTAAATTTTTGATTAAAGACACTTAAAACTGAATTTTACCTGAGAAGCTGGTGGGAATCATGGAGATGCTTGTTCTGGTCAAGGGAGGGTATTGAGAGCATATCATAATAACTGTTGGAATAAATAAGTAAGAAGAAGCTAATGGAGTTGGTGATGGTACTGTGCTTGACAAATCGAATGAGTGGTTCAGCCAAGGGAATGAAAAACCTAAGGTTAAATGGGAAGGACATCCAAAGGAAACTCACACACCAAAGCTCAAGTTCATGGCCCAAGAGACGCAGGTACACACAATAGCATTTCAAGGAATGAAGTTCTTTCCGAAACTCAAGTAAAGAGGATGGTGATCCGCACCACGAATGCACGTACAACAACATGCTTTCTTCCAGCCCGCAGAGAAAGAGATGATTACACTCTTGCACTTTCACTTGCACAACCATATTATGGTGGGAAATAAAAAGACAAAGGATGTTCAGTTTGATGTTGAAGTGATGGATGTGGTGCAGACCGTGGGTGGTGGAAGGAGATCTAACCATGATCCAGATGAAATTGAGAAAGAGCAACGGGAGAGGGATAAGAAGAACAGGATCAACATGGATTTATCAAAATTCGTTAACAATGTTAAATGAATTATATTTGCCATGGTATCTCCACTTATGATTGTTGCAGCTATGAAGATTAGAAGATGAAAGGATGAACTTCGCTGATAATATATAGTCTTCGCAAGAGATAACCTAACGATGTCAGGTCCATGCTGTCAACAAGTGCATTATAGAAATGATCGGTATACCTCAGGATATTAGCTTTCAATTCAACTAATTTTCATATCTCCATGATTATTATGCTCAAGTCTGAAGAGGTGATCACAGTTCTTGGCACTACATTACATCACTTTCAAGAATGACTCTGGGAAGGAATCCATCTCACAACCATCACTTTGCTAAGAGAGGCTACAAGCATTTGAAGACCCATTCTTATGAGAAGGGAAAGAAACTTGAGATGCATGCCATCAGGATAGAAGTCGTCTGGTCTAGGGGGCAAATATTTGGAGCATTGACTATTTTTGAAGGAAGACTACAACCAAGCTTGATGCCTACAGTCCAGCCGGGTGGTTTCAGTTTTTCTGAGAACCTGGGTGCTGAATTTTATGAAGTTCACAAAGACACGGAGATGGAGTAGAGAAGGTTCTTTACATAACTGACATAGTCATGACCCTTGATGATGAAACAAATTCTTAAAGTAATGCAACACAAGAAATGCTCCGCAAGTAATCTTCCGCAATCATAGTCCCCACAATTACTTCCCAGAAATGAAATTTTACAATACAGTCGAGATGATAGGTTCTTACAGGCATTGGCACGTATGAGAAAATCTGCGACTAATGACACCTGACACAGGACCCGTCTCGAGATATCAAGCTCTTACAAGCATTAAAGAAATATGCGTCAAACGACGCCTAATGCAAGACCTTTCTCGAGATGACAGGTTCACTCACAGGAATTGGTACGTATTTATAAATCTGCGTCAAATGACACCTGATACAGGACCCATCTCGATTATCACTTTCAATTCTCACTTGAACAAAGTGACGAGAGGATACAAGATATTGCGGGGCAAGGTTCATACCTCTGGCGGGATCTGGATGGAGAAATTTTACAACATCCATAAAACTCACAATATCACAAAATCATATTACTTCAAGACCCTCAATGCAATTGTACAATGATTTACGCTCATGTTAGGTACTCTCCACTTCAGGAAATGCTCACGATCAGCAATATAATCATACATCAAACTGGTTACATTTTAGGTAAAGCTATAAGCATAACCTCTCAAAGAAGGTCCATGTCTATGAGTGTATGACTCTTGGATTTTTCACTAGAAGGGTACCTAACATGATAATCAATTGTTGTAATTCTCCGTTTCAGGGGACTTTCGGGACCGCATCCAAATTTCCTCCTGGCCAAAGAAAGGTTAAATGCGTATTACTCTCATAATATAACCCAGGGTGCGACTTGCGGTTTTTCACACTCATTCAATGAACTAACAATCAGTATATATATCTATATACAAAATTTTGTTTTACAGGGACAAAAGTTCAAGATAAAGTGGAAGTGCAAGTACCACCAAATTATGATACGAACTAGACGTGAAGACATTTTCTTAAGAATTATTCTTCGAAATAACCTTAAGAAAAGGGGGAAAATTGTGAGTAGTATTATTATGAGTACTATAATTAAACCCACAAAACCATTTCATCAAGCCAAGCCCATATCTACTTCAGCATTTCATCCCATGTTGGCAATAGCCCAGTTTGGACCGCAGCACGTCCACTCCCGCAGCAGGAGGCATTTCAAGTCCGCATGCTGATTTCCCGAAGCACTTCCACTCCCAGTTTGTCCGCATGATGAAGTAGGCTACCCATGTTTTCCGCACTCAAATCATTCCCAAATGAAGACTTTTTCCCGCTCATCACTGACAAAAGCTTTTGCGTTTCCCGCACCACCCGCACAAGTCTTCATGTTCCGCAAGCCCAGGTCCGCAACACTTCAGTCCGCAGCCTATTCCCGCACCAAGCCTGCCCACACCAAGCCTGCCCGCACCTAGCCCATTCCCGCATCAAGCTTGCCCGTACCAACTCATGACCGCACCAATCTTTGCCCGCACTAAAATTGGATTGAGACCATTTGAAGATAAGATCAATATGGACACGTGGCGGACTCCATTAACATATGGCAAAATGTGGTGTATCTTCTTCAACACATGTCGGAATGAGGTGAATTTTCATCAACAAGTGGCAATATGTGTTGATGAAACATGTAGCTTACTAATGTTTGAAGATAAGGTAAAGGGCATTTTTAATAAATGTCATTTCTTTGACCTTTAAATACAAAATTAATGTAATAGAGGAGGGGACTTTTTGGCAAATCATTTCTTCTGTAACCTAAGAGAATGGAGAACTTCATTTCTATTGTAACCCGGGAAATCAATAAAAACTTCCAACTTTCATTACTCGTGGATGTAGATAAATCATTGCCGAACCACGTTAATTCTTGTGTTGATTTAAGTTAGTTTTGATTTCATTTCCATTTTAATTTTGTTTCTCTGTATCATTTCAAAACTTCATTTCTACTTTATCATTTTGACCATCAAAAATGTCATTTCTAGTACAATTAAGTTTTGATCGTTGGCGATCATGAAAATGGTAGCTACAATAGTAAAGGTTCTTTACCAAGTTTATTTACTCTTACTTAGTTTTATGATTCCATGAGTCGCATTCTGCTTATTGTTATAGATCCATGTTGTAGATTTATGTTAATGTGTAGGTAAAAAAATGGCTACTACACCAGTTTCTACTTTAAGTGAACCAGACTGAGAGACTGTACAAGAACGAGATTAAACTCTTTCTTTAAACTCTTGAACCTCATATGAACTAATGTGTTCGACCAGAAGCATCACAGGGATCATAAGGCATCTCACTTGAAAGAAAAACAACTACCCGAAAAGTCATAAATAACATATTCCTTTACAAAACAGTCCATCAATTTCTACTTTAACCATTATTTATTTGCAGAAAATCTTAGTTCTTTGGAGGATATAAATTACATCCAACAACTAAACTCCAAAGAACATAAGATACAAAGTTAAAAAGAAAATGCTGGGATGAAAAGAACCACAACAATGGCGAGAAGAAGAAATGAAAATAGTCTCAACTAAGGGCTACAAACCAAACCTAGAAAAATAAAGGCAGAAAAAAGCATTAAATGCAGGATTCGAGCCTGCGAAGGCAAAGCCCAACAGATTTCGAGTCTGTCTCCTTAACGAATCAATCTTACTTTTTTGCTTCAGGAAAAAAACCCTATTTTCCAAATCAATACCCAACCGATTCCGTAACTATCTTTACTGAAATAGTGAAATCAATCGAATCAATCCTCACCAGTCTCCACCAACAACAACAGCTACAAATACAAAGGAGAAGGAAATCAATCGATTCAATCTTTACAGCTAGTCAGCTACATTTAAGATAAGTATGTAAGGTTTTATTGATTTCTGTTTTACGGGTTCTCAACTAAACTTCTTCTATTAGAAATGTGTAGTCCTTAATGTAGACAGTTACTACCTGTGAAAGTAGAGAACTGTAATCAGTGAATAACCTTCCGTTCCTGTTTGTGTTTGTGTTTGTGTAGAATCATACTCAGCTGTTTGTTGTTAGAGAGTGGACGCAGTAAAAGAATGGAGTTTTGTCCAACTTGTGGGAATATGTTAAAGTATGATCCACCAAATACTGGAACTAGAGCTAGGCTTCGTTGCCCTACTTGTCCATATGCCGCACAAATAGAAAACCAGGTAAAACCCTACACTCTAAAACTTCATCAATTCCTCACTCTGTAACAGTTTATTTTCGGGAAAAATTATATACTTGTATTTTTTGTTTATGCTTGAAATTTAACAGGTAAAGCTCAAGAAAAGACAACCTCTTGTGAAGAAACAGATTGAACCTATTTTCAGTGGTGCACATGCGATGGCGGTGGCCCCCAAAACACAAGGTATCATCCTCTTCCTTTCCTTTATCTGTAAATTGGGTTTTGTTTCTTGTAGTAGTCTGGGTTTCAATTTTGCCTGTTATAAGTTATCAATTGATTCGCATTCAGATTCACAGTTCACATGTTGATTAATTCAGGCATTTTGTTTCACAGTTCACATTTTAATTGATTCAGATACTTGGTTTCACAGTTTACACAGACTGCCAGCTGTGTAAATATAATTGTATACTTCGGACGAACATAAAACAATGTAGTCTCTTAAGTCTGAATTTAGTTTCTACTTTTTTTCCGACAATAATATTACTACTAGTTATGTTGATAAAATATGGGCAAAGTAAAGAAAATTAGTTTTGGGGATTCTAGTGGTCCTTTATTTTGTTCTGTCAAAAAGAATTGCATCGGGACTTGATATGTGCGGTTTTTCCTACTTAATTCAGTGATATCAAACCTTAAGTGGTGAAAAATGTTTGGAGATATAATCCCCTTACCAGTTAATGTGTGTCTCCATAAGGGTATCTAATTTGACTGACCATCCAATAGATCAGGTATAGGATATGAGAAAAATAAACCCCATTAGACTTGGAAAATCAGCAAACAGGAGTATGAAGTTAGTTATACAGTCACCTTGTCTGTGAGCTAACATTCTGTGTTATTGAGGAATCTAGTCACTTAAAAGTTACATTTCTTTCCAACTATAAGCATGAAATGCATCTGCGGTTGTTGAGACAGCTTCAGATTTATTTATTTTTAATTTTTTGATGATGTTAGTTAGCGAAATGATACTTGACTCCAATTCAAGTTAAACAATAAATATCCTAACTTTGGAGTGTGGGGTTTACTGGTCCTAAATACCTGTGTTGGATCTGTCAGCCTTTGTTTACCTTATTTTTCATCTAGTGGTGCTACTTGAGTCCAAAATAGTAGGTTTGGTTGTTAAAGGGAGAAGGAAACAGTTATGTCTTGATTCTGCGTGTTTGTTAGGGGATTATAATAGGTCAACTTCCGGCTGTGAAGTGCTCTAACCCCAGTCTTAGAGGTCAGTTGGTGTCAGAGGCTTCACCTGATAATTATTTTGATAGGGTAAATGCTTGGGCCTAATGCGTTTTTAGCCTTCCCCTCGTTATTCTCTTCAATGTGTTAATTCGTTCAAGTAACCAGTTGTTATTTTTGCTTGAATTGTTGTCCTTGTTGTTTGATTGTGTTGGTATAGGTAGGTGTGTTGCGAAGAGTCTCCATGTTACCTCATGTGACACTTGAATGAAGTTAGGCTTAGTTACAGAATTAACCCAATCATTATAAATTTTTTTTAAAGATGTTCGTCTGAAATTTGAAACAGTTGAACAAATCAATGGATAACTGAAACCTGTGAACATTTGAAGTAGGAATTTGTTGATGAGATGGAGCTTCTTTTTCATTTGTAATAATTTCATTGATTGGAAACATATGTAGGAAACACTGCCCTATTCTTGCAATTGCATTGTCCTATACACTGAAAACATAACCCGAGCTTCAACTCTTCTCGTGCTACCTCTGAGATGCTTATTAACATGTTGAAATATATTTTACCATACCACATACTCATTTGTCTCGTGAAAATGGGTTGCTCCCATTTTAAACTGGTCAATGTTATTTTTGCTTATTGATTTTCCTCGTGATCACGTCTAATTTTATTTTGTTTATACTTTTCTTGTTTGTTTTGTAAACTAGCTACATGTCCCAGTTGCATGCATGGGGAGGCCTACTTTCAGGAGTTTCAAACTCGGTCTGCTGATGAACCCATGACGAGGTTTTATGAGTGCTGCAGGTGCTCAAGGCATTGGCGTGAAGACTGAACATTATTGGTTCATGCTCCCTACTGCATATTTTCTCATCTCCAAGTTAATCAAGCTCCATATGGGTTTTCTGGACTTACATTAAAGAGGTCCTGATATTTCTTGATAAGTAAGTCTCTAATATGACCATGGCGAAGTAGAAATGGATCTTTTGTTGTTTGCATATATATTTCTGTACTGCAAGGGGATTGATTGTGAGATTCAATTTTGCTTTCAAGAAAAACAGTAGTTAAAAAGGGTTTTTAAACAAATGAATGATAAATTTGGATGAGGTCTGAAGTTGACATATACTTGAGGAGTAAAAAGTAAATTACCTTTTTTATTAGCAAAAGTATTAATTTTGGACCTAGATTGTTTTTTTTTTCTTTTTTTTTTTAGAAAAACTATACTTGTATGTTATTGACCTTGATTGGTCAATAATACTCCCTCGTCCTAATTTAGTTGCTATATTTGAGTTTTGCACACATATTAAGAAATACATAGAGAGTATTTTTGTTTCCACAAATGGCCTACACTAGTATTTATTTTCCTAGGTTTTAAATTCCTAGTTTTTAGTTCCTAGCTTATTTTAGTTGTAGTAGAGAGAAAACTTAATTTGAGAGTAAAAATGTTTAGAAAGAGTGTTTAAGAGTGGTGTTTAGAAAGTTGAACCTACACACTTCTCTAAGTTAGGAACTGATTCCAACTTAGAAAGAGATTAGGAAAAAAAGTGAAAAAATATGAACCATAGCAAGTAAATTAGGATAAAAAGAAAAACCTAATATATCAACTAAATCAGGGCGGAGGGAGTATAAGATTTCTTCTTCTTTACCTCTCGGTTATTCCCCACTCATGAAATATTATGACATCCACATTTGGTAGTCCCTGTAGCTAATGTTATGCTACTTTTTTTATATGCACATCCTATAACTATTGGAGTTTACATTTCTCATATACAAAAATAATCGTGCAGCCTAATAGCTCTTTTACTTACTGAATTATGTTAGATTAGTAACTGTGAAATTCCTAAACCAATCATGATATTCTCACTTCTCATTACTGAGTTTGGAAACTGAATTGTGCTTTGATGGTTGTTTTGGGAGGGTGCAAACCTGTAAACAGCACCTAAGGTGGGAAAGCACAGCAGAATTCAAATTTGTCTTGGTAGTTAGCATTAGGTGTTATCTAGTTCTTCCCCATCAAAGAAAATGGTGAATAGATGTCTAGAAGGGTTGTCAGGATAGCAATAAATTTCAACCGCTGACCCATACCCACTTACTTGTGCAGAGATCCAGTTTTTGTAAAAAGAAAATAGGACCTTGTTTCTTGAATTTTATTTGCCATCATCCATTCGTATGGATCTTGTAGTGTGGATCAGGTCACTCTGTTACATTTGAGTTAAGAATACGAAATGCTGGGGTTTATACTCTTTTTCAACATTTTATAGCCTTGATGATTGGTTAGTATATGATGTGGGCTCGCGCTGAACGCCGCTTGTCTACATTGCGAAAAAGTTAGCTTTTCTATTTCGAGCAAGGATAATTCTTGGAATTAGCCTTTGGATCAAGTGAACTCAAAGCTTGATGTCATACAATTGCTTAAAGTGCTGAAAGCATTATCTTAGCAGGGTTCTGCAGATGATAATGTTAATGAATCGCATTTCCGAGAGCTATAGCTGGGCAACTATTATAAGTTGCTTGCTACAGTTTCACAGCTTGTCACTGGTTTAACCTTGCTTTTGATGAGAAAATTATCTATCTAGAGCTTGGTACGATATTGATTTATTTCTCAAATGTCGTGGGAGGCTTTGAATATGACTGTTGACTAGGGCTGTTAAATAAGCTTACTGGTTGAATAATATTAGGTGCTTGAGATGTTATTAGTTCCAATCTGGTAAAGGGTTTATCATTTTAGCTAGATGTGGGTTCAACCCAGCTGGCTTAGCTATGTGGGGATTTGCTCCGTCAGGGTTAAGTCTTTTACTTAAACTCCAGCAGAGTTCTATTTTGTTTTTGTAGATTGGAGTCTCTTTCCCACAATGTGGATTTGTATTGCAGGTTGTATAGGCATCGTAGAGTCCTGAAAGTGTTTGCAAAAGGGATTGGAGCATCTGGTAAGTTAATTATGAAAGCTCTCTGAGTGGACAGATTATCCTTTATGCTAAACATGATCAACCAGAACAAGTAAAAAGTGGCAACTATTTTCTGTGTGTTTGTCTTATTTATGTGGTTCGTCAATCGTTCATATCTGTAGTGAGAACCCAGAGCTCCTGTTTATATAGTTCCAGGTCTGTATACTGGTCCTGATTGGCTCTTGAACTTTGTAAACTATCAAAAGTATTTAGTTTCGGTTTTGAATCCTGTTTCAGTTGGCTCTCTAAGAGCACTATTCCTTCTATTAATATAAAAGAAAGAAGTATTTTTAATTGATCTAATCCTGATATTATAAAAATAATTTTCAACATCATTAATATCACTGCATATGTATTTAAGGTAAAATAATATATTAAATATATCTTTACATATATTTAACAAAAATATTATTGTTTTAAAAATTAATTAAGTGACTTCAAATCTATATATTTCTTAAAATATAAATCGGATTTTTATAAAATTTATATATTTAAAAAATTCTACGCCATAAGTATAAACAAAAATATTAAAAATTTATTTTTAAACAATAAATTTCATTATTTTTAAATTTCATGTTATTAAAGAAGTTAAATATAAGTATGTGCATAGCACATATTTTTCTACTAATGTATATAAAGTTAACCTGACGTGCAATGCTCCTCTTACCTTGAGGGAAAAAAAATCATTTTCAATTAAGCTTTTTTGTATTCTTGTTAATAATTTAATTTTGTAAGGCCTCTTTTAACCCTTCACGTCCAAAAGAGGAGGGTGGGTGAATATCATTCTCAGGCTTTCCTATCACGCTCAAAGGAAAGTTCTCTGTGCAACCCGGTCCTTCGAAAAACTTGTTACTAGTTGAACACATTCCGGGTGTTTGAAGTATTCTACCGATAAAATATTGGTCGATTTTTCTTTTACTTGACATCAGATATGGTCATTGAAGTTCTCTAGTCCTAAGTGTCATTTTGCTTTTACTACTGCATTCAAGGCTTTTAAATCAGAGTCGAGTCTATCTTTTGTGAATCAGTAAAATCATAGTCCATTTTTTCTGCCAATTTTTCAAATTCAAATTTAAATTTAAAAAAAGTTGTTACAAAAATAGATTTGGTCCCACCCTAAAAATCATCTCAATTTTCTTTCTCTTATTTTGGTCAATCCAGAAATTCCCTCTAACAGACTCAAGTAAAGAAATATTATCCTGTAATATCTCTCAATCAAAGATTTTTGGAGGAAAAAGTATCATATTTTACGTTCATATGAATATATTCTATCATATAAGCCTTGGTAATTTATCCACATTCTTAAGTCAAAGAAAAATTTGTATTCTTAAGTGCTCTTCCATGGTTGTTGAGAATGTTAATGGGGATTTGGACCTTGCTACAAAATTTAAGAATGCTACTCTGGAACTAGGTGATATAGATGAATCTCTTATACATCTTTCTGAGGCAGTGTCACTAGAAAAAGAAGATGCTTGGGAGAGTTGTCTAATAGGAAAAATCATTATTGAAGGAAAATTGGGGATTAAGGCCGTGGAGAAATATTTATCTTTTATATGACCTTTCCTAATGAAAATGAGGTTAAGGTGGTGGAGATTGATTCAAATATAATGGTTTTCAAGTTTAAAAATTGGATTCTCCAAAACAAAGTCTTTGAAGAAAGACATGGAGCATTAATGGACAGCTAGTTATCCTACATGATTACTACACCGTTCTGAGGTATCAAAAGTTGGATTGGTCTCATCAAGTTTTCTGGATACAACTAAAGAAACTCCTACCATAACACATGAATCTTGAATCAGTGAAGAGATGGATAATGTAATGGGTGAAGTTATTGCAATCCATCTAGAAAATGCAATCCCTGCTCCAGGAGGACGAATAAAAGTTTGTGTAAGCATCGATATCAATAACCCTTTAAGGAGAGGATTCATGGCATTAACAAATTTTAGACGCACAAGATGGATTTGGTTCTTTTATGAGAAACTACCACACAAGATTTGTCCAAGCTGTTTTATTTTGAACCAGTCAAAAGAAGCTTGCAGTGCTGCTGCTGAATTTCTTAACAAAGCTCATCAAAAACCTCAATATTTTGGGATAACTGTAACTGGAACTAGGAAACATGGTATAAAAGGGAGAAATGTTGTTATAATTCCTAAATTGAATCAAAAGAAGGAAGTGAAGAAGACTTTTATCCCTCTAAAATATGGATATGTGGTTAAGACTGAAAACCTAAATTTTGGTATTGCTGATGAATGAGATACTTCAACTAGACTTGGAAAAAAGACAAAGAAATGTTGCACCTGAACCTCAAAGTACAAATCCTTTACAAGTCTCTATTCTAAATCTCTCAAATGGTAACCAATTGGAATCAGTAAACAACAACAAAAAAAATCACACAAGGGGATAGTCAAGCTAAGAACCACATTGGAGGGAAATAGGTAATTATCAAAACTGATCAACTTATTTGTTTTTATACATCTAAAAATCCATTTTTACTTGCCAGGTGCAAAAGCCTGCACTCTAAAATACTTTATAATTTCTTAGCACCTTCTTTTGTTATAAACAAATTTGTTAGTTCTCAAAATATGAAGTTTCTGGCTTGGAATGTGTGTGGGTTTGGTAATAAGGATACTAGGAGTCACCTTCAATCCCTAATCAGAGCTCATGATCCAAATGTTATTTTTCTCTCAGAAACTAAAAATCAATTGAAAAGAATGCAGTATTTAACTGCAAGATATTGATATTATTTTCCACAATCGTGTTGGCCTTACAGGAAGCCTTTGCCTTATGTAGAAATATGGTGTGAATCTTATTGTAGTAGACATAAAGTATAACATCATAAATTGTCTTGTTGCTTTCATGTATGGTGGCCTGAATGGTATTGATAGAGGAGCCCGGTGGCATTATATTGATGAAATCAGGAGTTCTGACCCCTAATAGTTGGATTATGTTAGGAGATTTGAATTTTATCCTTGCCTTTGAGGAAACAGAGGGTGGTAAAACACCTAGTCAATTTGATATTGATCACTATATTGCTTTGATTCATAGTAGGGGTCTTCTTAGTATGAATTACATTGGTAATCCTTTCACCTGGACAAATAGGAGGAATGTGGAGGAATTAATTCTTGAAAGGTTAGAGCATGTGTCAGTATTGACTGGCATGACATTTACACTAATACTTCTCTCTATCATCTTACTTCCCTAGGTAGTGACCATGATCTTATTATGCTTGTCACTTCTAAAATGGACAATGCCACTAAAAAACCTTTTAGAGTCAATAAATCTTGGTTGAAAGACTCTACTTGTTCTGAGGTTATTAAAAGCAAATGGAGATGTCATGAGAATGGATCCCATGCTTTTAAAATCACAAGAAATTTGTTTGAAACTAAACATATGTTGAAAGATTGGAATAACAACCATTTTGGGAACATTAATACTTAGATTACCAAAATTCAATCATAATTAGTTGTCTTAACCAGGAATAGTAGTTCCTAAAACTCTGTTCAGGTTATAGATCTAAATGAAAAGCTTAAGTTTTGGTATGAAACTGAAGAAGATTTTTGGTAACAAAGGAATAGGGATGATAACTTAAAGATTGATGATAGGAATACCCCATATTACCATCAAAAAGATAATTTTAGGAGAAGAAGAACCCAAATTGACTCCCTTCAGAGTAGTGTAGGATCCTGGCTCACTGAAAGAGATGATATAGCTAATGAACTCTTGAAACATTTTTCTAATATGAGCGAAACTACTAGTCCTTGTAATCCTGATATGTATATGAATAATGTTTCTGTTTGTATTTCTGATGCCGATAATAACATGCTCATTGCTCCTCCCACTTATGAGGAAATTAAGAAGATCGTTTTTAAAATGAAGCCATGGAGCACTCCTGGTCCAGATGGTTTTCCTTCAGGATTTTATCAGTTAATGTGGGATATGTTGGACAAGATGTAGTTAATATGGTGAAGTCTTTCTTTGAGTCTAAGCATATTTTGAAACAACTTAATCATAATTTCATTACTCTTATACCAAAAACTAATTTTCCTAAGAGTTCTATTGATTTCAGACCAATTAGTTTATATAATGTTGCATATAAAATCATTTCAAAACTCCTTTCTCCAAGGCTAAAGAGGATTCTTCATAAAATTATTGCTCCTAATCAAAGTGCATTTATCTCAGGTAGACTCATCCAAGATAGTACAGTTATAGCTCATGAAATGATTAATTCCTTGAAAAAAAACACTAAAGATGGTGGTATTGTTATTAATTAGATATGTCTAAGGCTTTTGACGGGGGTGAATGGTCTTTCTTGATTTCTAATTTGAAAGCTCCTGGTTTCTCTGATATTTGGTGCAATATGATTGAGCAGTGCATATCCACAGTTTCAACATCCATTCTTCTCAACGGTGCTCCTGGTAAGTTATATTACTATCAAAGAGGTCTTAGGCAGGATGATCCACTATCTGCCTACCTTTTCATTCTTTGTATGGAAGCTTTATCCAGGTCCTTAAAAACTGCTAAAGATTTTAACCTTATTCATGGCTTTAAGGTTGATAGGTGCATAATTCACACATATAAAGTAGTTTTTCCTGAACCTTATTTGCTATATTTGAGTGAATTACTAGGTATTTTGATTACTTTTGTAGTTTTGTTAGTTTTTCAGGTTACAATTCAGAAACCCGCAGAATGGAGCTTAAGAGCTAGAATCACCGAGGAGCTAGTGAAACTCTTCTTAAAATAGGCCTTTCATATACCACAGTGTAGGGAATTGAATTACAAAGCCAATGGTGAAAGAATGAAG
>JAJJMC010023094.1:2096943-2174153 GCA_023531435.1 Papaver californicum
CTTCATTATATTTTTAGAGAATAAGAACTCGATTATTTTGGTTGATTCCGACACGACCAAAGGTTACTAAGAATAATCCATCTATCACACATTTGCTTTTTGCTGATGATTGCTTAATCTTTATAAAAGATAGAATTAGTGAAGCTAACCACCTAGCCAGTATAATTAGCCAATTTAGTAAGTTTTCTGGTCAAGCAGTAAAATTTGATAAATCAATTGTTGCCTTCAGTCCTAGAGTTCCAGTGAATATCAAAAATACTATATATAATTTCTTGCAGATTAAAAGAATGGTTTTGCAGGAAAAATACCTAGGAGTTCATCTTCTCTTGTAGAAAGATAAGTCCCAGTCTTTTTCTCATTTGGTGGATAATTATAAAATTAGACTAGCTGGATGGAAAGGTAAGTTTCTTATCCAATCTTTTTTAGGAAACATGGCTAATCACCATCTTGTTGATTTTCCTATGCCTAAGAAAATTACTAGAAAAATGGATTTTATCTAGATGAATTTCCAATGGGGAAAATATGAGACTAGAGGTGGTATTTATCCTAAATGATGGTTATATGTTGCTTTACCAAAAGCTCGAGGAGGTTTAAACATCAAAAGAACTGATATTCTAAATTTGTCCCTTTACACTAAACTAGCTTGGAGAATGCTTAATCAGTAGGATGAAGTCTGGGTAAATATTTTGTGTTGTAAATACTTTAATGACTTTAACCTTCTTAATGATGTTGTGTCTCAACATGGTTCTTGGGTGTGGAGAGGTATTTGTCATGGGCTTGAAATAGTCAAAAAAACATTATGTTTGGGAGCTAGAAAATGGTGAAAATGTAGTGATTTAGAAGGATAATTGAATATCAAAGAGAAATGGACCCCCTAACTTTGTCAATTATTTTGCTAATACGAAATTTGTTAGTCAATTTATTGACAAGGATACTAAATCTTGGAAAGCAGACACTGATCATTCCATGTTTGATCAGGATAGTGTCAAAGATATAACTAGTATTAGGATTCCTTTTACTGGTTGTGATAAACTCAGGTGGGAACCATCCAATAATGGTTATTTTTCTATCAAGACTGCTTATATGGTGATTCTAGATGAAGAGTTAGCTCAACACCCTACTAGAAATAATATGAATGTTTATTGGGTGTCTTTCTGGAGGATTAATTTACCTCATAGAATCTAGCACTTCACTGGGAATGTCTCCACTCTTGTTTACCTATTAAGATTAGCTAGAATCACTAAACATAAATATTTAATTTGTCCTTTGTGTGAAACTGGTATTGAATCTGTTAATCATTTATTCATTGAGTGTCATGTTACTATTATAATTTGGAGTACTGTGAACCTAAACTTAGACTAAACTATCAAGAATTATAACTTTCATGAATGACTTCAGTGTTACTAATTCTGGTGTGCAGGTGGGTCAAAAAATATTTGAGTCTGTCAGCTTCTTGGCATGGTATATTTGGAAAGCAAGATGCTCCAATTTTTTTGATAATGTTTATTTTTATGCTACAATAATCTCTGGAAACATTATTAAGCACTTGGAAGACTGGCATTTGTCAATCTCAGTTTCTAGAAGTTTATACAATATTAATTCTCAAAATAGGCATACTTAGCATCCTCCTTTATCTCATATGGAAAAAATAAATTTTCATGCTTCATTTGTTGATTGTTCAGTAATGTTTGGAGTTAGTCTAATTTTGAGAAATTCTGCAGGTGAGTGTAATGGAGGGCGATGCATCCCAACAAGTACAGTAGATCCAGAACAAGCTGAAGCATTAGGTGCTTTGGAAGCGACATTATGGCTAGAGAAATAGGAGTTAGGAACATTCATTTGGAGGGGGATTGCATTAATGTGGTGAAGGCTATCCAGGGACATACAACCGCTGTGAAGTGGACTACATATAATATCATAAATGATGTTCTATTCATTCTTTCAGATTTTGATTCATGGAATTGTATCTTTGTCCATATAGATACAAATAAATTGGCTGATTCATTGGCTAAATTTGCAAGAACTCAAGTTAATAAAGTAGAGTGGTTAAATAATTGGTTGACTTGGATCAACACTATGATTCTAAGTGACCAAACAATGTAATTTTAAGTTAATTTAATTTTAATCTACCTTTCTTATTAAGAATTTTTTTTTAATAATAATGAAAGCTATTCATTTGGTATCTCATAGGCAATGATCTAGTGGACTTGTGTTCAACGTTCACTGTTTGTTGGTCAATACATACATGTATCAATAGATAATGATAAAAGAGTTGTAATGTATCAGTATTCTTTTGTATTAATGTCTAATCAAAAACATTATGTTGATATCCGATTAAAGATTCATTAAATTGGTAATATAAACGAAACAAAATCAAAATTTAACATATAAACTGTAATCTTAACTCATGTCAAACAACTTTCCTTTCTAAAAGACAAATCTCAGATAATATAATCATTGCTTATGAAATCATTCACTCTTTCAAAATAAAAAAACAAAAAATGGTGGAATATGCTTAAAAATTGATATGTCTAAGGCCTTTAATAGAGTCAATTGGGATTTTTTTACCTCTGCCCTTAAAACCTTTGGTTTTAATCAAAAAATTTGCAACCTGATTTATCACTGCATTGCCTCTCCCTCCCTAGTTGTTCTCCTAACTGGAACACCTGGAGAATTTTTCCAACCCTCTAGAGGCTTGATACAAGGAGATCCTCTATATCCTTATCTTTTTATCATTTGTATGAAAATTTTCTCTAGGATGCTCCTTTGGCAGAAGAAAGAAAAGCTTCTTCACGGGGTTAAGATAACCCCAAAAAATGATCTTATCTCTTACATGTTCTTTATAAATGATTGTCTTTTATTTGTCAAAGATGATTTAGTGGAATGTAAGCAGCTGCTTAAAATAATTGATATCTTCAGCAAAGCCTCGGGTCAACTTATAAGCTTTGATAAATCAGGGTTTTTTTTTCTCTCCAGTAAACAGGTTCAACCTAAACATCAAAGAATAATTTAAAAAATTCTTAAAATAAAAAAATTGATCTAAAAGACTCTTACTTAGGAGCTCCTCTCTTTATTGACAGATCCAAAATTAAAACTTTTGACTCAATTGTTAAAAAAAATGGAAATAAAATCTCAAGGATGGAAAGGAAAAATCCTTCAATCTAGTAAACTAACCTTAAAAAAATTTGTTTTGGCTAGTATGCCTATATTCCAAATGGGTTTCTCTGTTATTCAAAAAAAAAACCCAATAAAATTAATGTTATTCAAAGAGATTTATGGTGGGGAAAAAAGACTAATTCTAAAGGTTTTTAGCCTAAAGCTTGGACTTGCCTGTGTAAACCTGTTTTTAAAGGAGGGATGGGCTTTAGGTATGCACATAAAACTAACTTAGCTATGATAGCCAAGGTATCCTGGAGACTAATAACTTAAACAAAATCCTTACGGGATTCTCAATTTAAACAGAAATACTTTTGGAAAAAATTAACTTTTGGAGCCAAGATTTCCTCTACTAGCTCTTGGATTTGGAAATGCATAAGCAAGGCATTAACTTAATTGAACAAATAGCATCTGGGAAGTAGGAGATGGTAAGGATATAATCTTATGGGAAAATATATGGATACCAGACTTAGGGGACAATTTATTGCAATTTCGCAATGTTAACAAATTTTTTTTACACTTGTGTCAGATCTTATTGATTCTGGAATAAAAAGTGGAAAAATTCTTTAATACTCTCTTTATTTCCAACCCACATTGCCGGGAAAATTTGTAAGATTAATCTGTTTCTAAATTCTTCTAACAACCTAAAAATAAATAAATTAAAATGGCTTTTGACTAATTCTAGAGAATTCTCTGTTAAATTAATGTATACAAAGCTATCAGAGAATATAATTAACTCAAACAACTTAAATATGTCATAATATCTTTGGAAATCATTCTGGAAATCATAGGTATCACAAAGAATCAAAAATTTATATGGAAATGCCTCCAGAATGCAGTTTCCACAAACTATAAGCTTTTCAAAACAAATATAGATGTTTCTCCTATATGCACTCGGCTGTGAAAATGATGAAACCTTAGAACACATGTTTTTCCATTGTAGGTATGCAAAAGCCATCTGGACTTCTAGCCCAAGTACAGTGCAATTAAAGCTTGCCACTAACACACCTTTTCTAGAAATCCGTAGGAACTGGTTAGAAAGGCCTAACATTTCAATATCTATAGAAACTTCAATTACAAAGATTTGGTTCATCTGGAAAGAAAGATGCAACAGAGCCTTTCAAGGCAAACACAGTACTGCAGCTCAAACTTCTTTAACTATTCAAAGACACATTAAATTTTGGGATAAAAGTTCTTTGATGAAAACCAACTCCAGTAATGAGGCTTCTCAGTCGAAACAAAAAGATAAAGAATGAGAGTTCCCTAGAAGAAACCACCTCAAAATTAATATAGATGCATCCTGGATTTCTAATGAAAAAACTTATGGTTTTGCTTTAATCTAAAGAGATGATGCAGGTAACTTCAAGAATGGAAGGGCAGGACCATCCCCAACATAGTCACTAGAAGAAGCAGAAGCAATTAGATTTTGGGCAGCAGCGAAGTGGGCAATTGAAGAAAATTTAACTAACTTCAACATGGAAGGCGATTGCAAGAAGATAATTGATTTTTTGAATGGTTTAAAAGTCTTAGTCTCTTGGCAGAGTCAGGCAATTTTGGAAGAAACTAAAAACATACCAAGTTTCAATCAACATTTTCAGGGGTTCTATTTTGTGCCAAGATCGACAAACAGAACTACGGATGTTCTGGTAAAAAAAATAAAACACTTTATTTATAATTTTGATTGGGTTTTTACCCTTCCCCTTTGTATCTCTTATGTCCTAGAAATAGATAAATCTAATGCTAGAAAAAACTCTTATATTTCCATGTTAGATGGCTCTACTACTCTTGTATGTAAGAAGGTTTCCTAACCCTTGAATTAGCTTTATATAGGGGCTCCAAGTGGAGGCGAGGTGACCCAATTTTTTGTTAAAGGATGTCCTAGGGGTTTGGTTAAATATCGATTTTACCCTTATGCCAATTAAAACTAAATACCCTTAACATTATTCATTTTCATAACTTTCAAAAAGTAAACTATCAAAAACCAAACAAAAACCCAACCGTAATCCATCGAAATTCATCGCCGATTCGCACAATTCTTCGTCGATTAAACTCAACAACTCGAGATGAAGAAGCATACTAATCAAGAATAAATCGATAGTGAAAAGCAAAATCAATCACCGCAAAATCCAATAATGGTGTATCTAAGGTATTGAACAAAACCCATGTTATTCTTAGAACTTCTAATTGATTGATTCGCATGTTTGATTGTGTTTTTGGTTTAAAAAAATTGAACACAGTTGATGTTACGGTTGGGTTCGTGTGAAAACCAAACCGTAATATATCATGTTCTTCATATTACGGTTGGGTTTTTATTCAATAACCAACCGTAAATCAAAGGGAAGAAGATGAAGAGTTAAGGATATTACGGTTGGGGTTCAAAATTGAACCCAACCGTAAACAATTTGCGCTATTTTTTTAAAAAAAATTACGGTTGGGTTTTTAGAAAAACCCAACCCTAACAATAGCGCAAACAAAAAATTTGTTAGAGTCTCACGGTTGGGTTTTTAGAAAAACCCAACCGTAAGAAAAGTATCACATCTTTTTACATGTATTTTACGGTTGGGTTTTTGTTAAAACCTAACCGTAAAATAGTGAAAAAAAATTCAACCGGAAATTTACGGTTGGCTTTTAAGAAAAACCCAACCGTAAATAATCCTGTGTAGTCAATTTTTTTTAGTTGAAGTTGAATTGCTTGGAAATTATTTAACTTGTTTTGCTTGTGTGTTGTAGGAAGAATAAGAGGGATAACAATTTAACACCAATTTCTCACACTCCAACCCCTCGCCACGGAAAGCCTTTAGGGGTTCAGAAGAGAGGCGTGAGTAAGACCCATAATCCATCTTTTGAGGTAGGGGGTGGTAGTGTTCCTCAAATTGCACAAGAAGAATATAGTGTGTTCCAAGGCTTGGGTGATCTACCAACACCTAGAGGTTCTCTTGTGATTAGAGAACCCCCACAAGAGCAACAACACGAGGAAGAAGAGAGGGACAAAGAACAACATGTCCCTCAAGCCAAGGGTAAAGAAATTCCCAAAGAAAAGGGTTTCCAAAGAAATTCCCAAAGAAAAGGCCGAACCTCAACTGTGGCCTAAGAGGAGGAATGGAGGACTTTGGGGTGACGCCCCAGAAAAATCTACAATATTATTTGGTTATCCCCATTCATGGGATGCCAAAGTTGCTGCGACCAAGGTATTAATCTAAACATTTCTCTTGTTTTGTTAAATTTTTGTTTGTTAACTTTTGTAAGATCATACACAGGCGATCAAGAAATTGGTTCGTCAAAGGGCTCAACATTGGCCCTTAACTGATGAATGTACGACCGTACAACTTCTCGTAAATGGTACCGGGTTAGCTCCCGGAATTACCAATTCGATGTTGGAGTATGACAGTGTCGTCTGCGCAGCCTTCGTGGAACGTTATTGGCCTGAAACCGATACGTTTCATCTCCCATTCAGCGAGATGACAATAACGCTGGATGATGTCCAATCAATTCTTGGCCTGGAGGTGGATGGTAAATCAGTGTCTGAGGGTTTTAACAACAACATGTCATGGAGTGATCTTTGTGCACTTGTGAAAGATACACTTGGATGGGAGAAGAGCGAAGCCGAATCTGAGTTTAAATTGGTCAGTGGAGATAAACCGGGGATGCCAACGAAGAAAGGTCAAGGTATGAACAAGAAAATATTGCTGCGTTCACTAAGGGAGAAGTTTGGAGGAACCGCAAATTTGGAAATGGCTGGGGTCGTCATAGATGACACCAGAGCTATTCGAACAGCCAGAGCGTATCTGTTGTATATGCTCGGCACCATCTTCTTTGCTGACAACTCGGGCAACAGGGTCAACGTTCACTATCTACAGTGGTTTCAGGGTGATCTCGGGATGACGCATTAGTACTCGTGGGGAACTGCCACCCTGGATTACCTACTTGCTAACCTTCGAAAAGCTTCGAGGGTTAGGGGAACTGAGATTGACGGGAATACCGGTCTTCTTCAGGTAATTAATTGTTTGAATTTCAATGTTTAACTTTAATTTATTTTTTCGCATTATCTTATATTAATATTTATTATCTTCATAGGCATGGGTATATGATAACTTTCCCAGACTGGCTCCTAAAACGAGCGGTGATGGTACTGGACCTACGGGAAAGAAATTCATCTTCACCGGGACCCAGGAAAAATATAAAGAAGTGCTCATAGCAAAGATGAGAACTGAAATTGATGTTTTCACGGTTGAAGATGTTATTTTTGATCCTTATGTGAAGATTAGCATAGAGGGTGATGGACATGTTGAGGATTTACGTAAATTGTCGGACGTGGAAGGCTACAACGGCCCTTTGTACCATCCGTTTGGGTACGTGATGTGCAACCCCCGCCTAACTCTACGCCAATATGGATATGTCCAAACAACGGTGACACGCGAAATATTTAAATTGTGTGTGAATGGGTTGATGATCGAAGGCCCAAACATAGTGCTAACTTACGAGCCAACGCCTTCGGTCGCGGTTTGGGATAACCGCAATGATCTGAAATACCAAGTCCAAAGGAATGAGTTAACTCCATCTCCGGACACAAAAGAGGCTGCAGAAGATTACTTGGATTGGTATCGCCATTTTGGTCATCCAACTACCATCAACAATGGTCCTGAGACTATGCCAAACAACACAGAAGATGGTTTCTGGAAGAAGGCATATTTCAATTTGGTACGTACATTATTATTGTTATTAATGTTTTTAAGATTTATTACTAAACACTCATCCAACTTTAATTTTCATATGTGAATAGAAAAATAAAGCCGTTGCATTGGCGGACTATATAAATCCATGCCTAAGCACAATTGATGTGAGGACGCCTGACCAACTCCAACACTTAATTAGGGATCTTCATCATGAAGCCGATGATTACATCGGACTTTAAAGAGGAGTAGACCCGCTACAAGAGGCGCTACAAGAGATGCGAGTACTACTAGAAGAGAGCCGCAACCATCGGATGAAGAGATACATGATGAAGCCGAGGATGCGCAACGTGGTGCTCGTACTCGAGGCGGTCGTGCTGGTGCTCGTACTCGTGGCGGTGCTGCTCATCGTAATCTTATGAGCAAAAAAAAACCTCGTCAAAGTCATCGACCTACCCCTCTTCCTTCTCCCTAACTCTATGTCTATGGTTTTTTCTTGTGTGGGTGAATTACTTGTACCTTTAATGTGAAGTTGGATTTGAAGTTTGAATTTAACTTGCACGTGAATTATAAAAAATTAACTTAAAATTTGTGTATTACCTGTTTTATTTACAGTTATTTGAAGTTGGAAACCATGCAATGGGAAAAGCAAGTCAAAATACCCCAAAAAATCAGTGTTATGGTTGGGTTTCCAGGCAAAACCCAACCATAAAACTGCCAAAATAAAAAATGTTGAAGGTTTACGGTTGGGTTTTGTCTGAAGACCCAACCGTAAAACTGTAGCATGAAAATGTGACAGTTTTACGGTTAGGTCTCTAGCCAAAACACAACCGTAAAACTATCACATTTTCATAGTACAGTTTTACGGTTGGGTTTTCAGCCAAAACCGAACCTTAAACTAACACATTAATTTTACTTTAAAACCCAACCGTAAATTCTACTGGATCACTCAAAATTGGATTCTCTAACTTGTGTATTTTTCGGTTTTTCTTTGTTTGAATGACCCAATTTACCTTTAGTCTAGTTAAACAGATTGAATAAGTTCAAATTTTTTATTTTAAAACCCAAATTTGACCTTAAAACTCAATGCTCCAAAGGATGGTTTACGGTTGGGTTTTAAGGCAAAACCCAACCGTAAGTGCAAGTTGAAATTGTAAATAAAAGTAACACATCAATTCCCAAGGATTTTACGGTTGGGTTTTGAGTCAATACCCAACCGTAAAATTCATTTGAGGAATCTTTTGGGTCGTTTTTGAAGCTTTTTTGGGTTTGCAAATAGAGCCGTTGAAACCTTGTACGACCCATTTTTCAAAATAGAGACGTTACACTTCTGGTTTATAAGTGAAATAGTTGAGTACATATCCAAGCCATCCATTTTTAAAAAAAATTGAACCTTTCTTTTACAACAATCATCTCCAACAAAACTAGTACTCTAACATAGTGGAATATGGGTCAACCTGGGATTAAAAATCCAAATTTTTCTTTGGATGAAGATTTATGTATTTTCCGCAACTATATATTATGTTTTCCAAAAAGAGGAGAAGAACGAAGGCAAAGTGGTATAACGAGTCCGAGTTATTGGCAAACAATCCATGAAAACTTTTGTTCTGAAACCGACAACCCTTATAACCGTGATCACGTCAAGTTGATTTGTCGATATAACACTATACACCGATACGTAGAAGAATTTATGGCATTAGTTCGTATTATTGGTCAACTACGACTTAGGGGTGAAACCGAAGATGAGGTGTTACAGAGATCTTTTCAGGAATGGGGGGGATGGAAAATATGGCCCTTTTTATACCTACCTCATTATCACATCCTAAAGGACTTTTTGCTCACTCGCAAACCTATTTATTAGTTCTTTTGTAATGCCATTTGGTTTTGTTAGTGGTAATTTCAATTGTATCCCAGGTTACTTTAATGATTTAATGGGTTGTAATGTGGTCAAAGTAATGATGTTTATATAAATTTTGTGTTTTGAACCAAATTTTGAGTGAATTGGAATTCCAAAAAAAGGTTAACAAGAACATTTACGGTTGGGTTTTGAGTCCAAACGCAACCGTAAAACTGACTGAATTTTTTTAACATCATTTTTACGGTTGGGTTTGGACTCCAAACCCAACCGTAAAACTGGATGAAAATTTGTGTGACAGTTTTACGGTTGGGTTTAGACTCAAAACCCAACCGTAAAACTGGAAAAAAAAATTCTGGCAGGTTTACGGTTGGGTTTTGAGTCCAAACCCAACCGTAAAACTGTCACAAATGTGTAGTGACAGGTTTACGGTTTGGTTTTGACTGAAAACCCAACCGTAAACCTGGGTGAATTTTGTAGTGACATGTTTACATATGATATTACAAAATTTTCATTTCCAAAAAACTATATTCATATTATGATTCCTCCAACCTACATATGATATTGTTACTACAAATATTACATTTAGTGAATATCACTATATTATCATTCCGACTCCGAGTCAGAAACAAATGATATGAATTGAAAGGTCGGGGAGGGTTTTAATGCCTTCCAGAGTTCGAAATTTTGCTCGAACCGGTGACACCAACACTTGGCGATATCACCGTCGTATCCATCCTGTAACGGGGGTAATGGGCTTCCTTCTTTCAACTTGAGACCGACAAAATGACAGTTCTGCACCAGCCCAATCACACATTTTCTATTAGCCAATTGTTCGACAAATGTTGATCTTATTGGTGCAAATGTAAAACAATATCCATTTGAGATATAATGGATGACGCAATTGAAAGCGTTGGCGAGGATTTGGCCACATATTGGCATGCTCATCCAATACTCGCTAGTACAATTCTTGTTGCCTATTAAACGCCTTTCGAACGCAATGAACTCCTTGTTTAACAACGACTCTTCATCTCTATATGCACACATCATTGGCTTGTATAAATCCGGGTAAGAGCGTAGTTCAACCGTTGACTTATGCCTTACATAAGTTACTTCGTCCATACCCAACCCTGCTGCTCCGCTAAATGGTCCAACTTGTTCGATGAATACATGGTATCCACAATTACCATCACCGGCAACATCGTCGGTGGTCTTTATGTATGGACGAAAAAAACCCGGAAACGATGACATATAATTTTCAAAAATAATGTGCTCGGTTCAGACGATTTTTCCATTCTCAATTCTTGAAAAGTTAGATGGAAATTGCATCAATCCTCTTGCAATCCGGATCGTATGTGGCTCTTCAACCACTAATGTATTTCCTTTAACTTTTTATTTTCTTCTTGTTAATTCTTTCATACTAACTCTTTTTTTTCTTCTTGCTAATTCCTTCATACTTACTCTTCTTGAGTTTGGGTGTGCAGGAACTTTTCCCTTGGCACTAACTTCAATTGTTGAACTTTCTTGAGTGGGAACCGCGGGAACTTTTCCTTTAATATCTACTAGACTTGGTCCCCCTTGTTCCATTTGAGTTATTTTTCGTTGAGCATCATCCTCCTTCTCATCCTATGCTTCATATTCCTTTTGCAAATGCCCAAATGCAGAAGGGTTTCTTTTCTTTGATTCGTCATGCAATTCCCTAGCTTTTTTGCGTCCCACGGCCCTCGATTCTTTGGTAGAAGGCCTACCTTTTCTCTTCCCTCTAATTGGTTCCTTGACAACGTACCTTGTGTGCGGAAACACGAAGTAACTCAACTTAGTCAACCGAATTTTCTTTTGCGCCTGATTTAATGTTTCGTATTTCTTGGCTAGAGCCTTTCCAACGTGGGTGTCGGAAAACGATGCACCAAAATCTTGCTCGACGATGGGTTCATCGAAAGACAATTGTTGCCAAAACGGATCAACATCTTGAATTGGGATCACACCGTCTTCTTCGTACTTGGACATCATATGCCGTCAGGGAAGTCCCAAACTTGACATGTTAGGACAAACACACTCTTGTTCTCCGTGTAAGTTTCCAATCTATAGTGCTTTACTTCGTACATTATCTTCTCAATCTCACAATGCGACACCTTATAAGAAATATTTTGGATCAATGGTTCGTCTTTATAGCTGATGTGTTTTCTAGAAAGGCTTTTTTCAAAAGATTCCTTAACTCTACCAAGGTCACGGAGAAAATAATCATGCATCGCTTCGAAGACCGTAACAAACCCACCATCACAATTATTAAGCTTCTTCTTCATTTGGTTGTGAGATGACTCCACGGTACTTGTAGCTTGGTTGTCAAAGTGCCTATATTGGTTTGTAAACGCCGCTACAAACTTCTCTTTGTGCGGATTCAACCAATGGTCCATCAAATACTTCACAAATCTTGGATAATTACTCCAATGCAAGCATAACATACGAACATTTTCTTCATAACCTTCCTTGGTGATAGACCATGTCAAAGCGTCCCATTCACTTTGGAAACTAGCCCATTTTAGTTCCGCCAACTTGTCGTCCTCCTCGAATTTTTCTTTGGCCGTTTCTTGTTCAGCATCCAGCAATTTCTTAATTCTGTCCATCTCGCTTTTCTTTGTTGGCCGAATAATCGTTTTGCACTTGGTTTGAATATTGTTCCACAAGTGGAACGTGCAAAGAAGATGATGAGCATCTGGGAATACCCTTGCAATGGCATTCATCAAGCTTTGTTCTTTGTCGGTGATAATTACCTTAGGGGTATATCCTTCAACGTAGAATAATTTAATTTGTTCCAATGCCCACACATAGCTTTCTTCGAGCTCGTTTCTCAAGAAGCAAAAGGCAACACTAAACGGGGACTTGGTAGAAGTTTGGCCTACAACATTCAAAACCGGGAGCTCATACTTGTTAGTTTTGTACGTGCAATCCATCATAAGCACTTGATGGGAGCACCGTGCTAACTTTATAAACTCGGGATGAGCCAATATAATATGCTTAATTTCTTTATTCTCACCTTCTTCGTGAAACATGGTGTAGTTTTTCGTCTCCCCCAAGTACAAAAGTTGTTGGATCAGGTCCCTTTCTTCCCATTTCTCACACTTCAACTTGGCTTTGGCGTTGTAGATTGTCTCCAACATAGACATATTATTTGGGTTTATTTTCTTCAAGTGCCCGAGTATATCACTGGGTTTCAAACGCTTTTCCGTCATATCATTTACGATGAGCTTTTCTTCCTAGGTGAGCCGTGCCGTAGAAGGATGCGTTAACAAAGTCTCTGGTGGTAGGTGGTTGTGACGACCGCATACAACTGTAGACAAGAACCACTTATTCTCGTTGTTGGTACGAAATTGAAGCTTGAAAGGACATCCCGTCTTCTTAGTGAAAGTTTTTCGCTTGATCTTCGTCTTTGGTACATACTCAGTACCATTCTTCGCATGTCTTGTGTATTGTCCACTACACTCACAAACCATTTGAAAGCGGTTGTGTTTTTGTTGGTTATTACAAACAATCACACACATGATGAGTTTCCCATGTTCTCTAGCCCATTTCTTTGCATCATCTTTTTTATCCCATGTCTACATTGTCCAAGAACACAAAGTTAGGAGAAAAAAATGGCATTAGCTATATTGTCGAAAGGGATTAACAACTTATCTATAACCTACCAGGTCGTTCAAATAGTGATTCGTAGTATCTCTAGTTTGAATATCATTTGGAGGAGGCTGATCAAACATTGGTTGAGGTACTAAAACCCAACCGTAAAAGAGTATGCACTAAAACTAACACTAGAATTTACGGTTGGGTTCTAAGCCAAAACCAAACCGTAAATCCTACTGGATAACTTAAAATTGGATTTTCTAATTTGTGTGTTTTTCGGTTTTTCTTTGTTTGAATGACCCAATTTACCTTCAATCTAGTTAAAATGATTGAATAAGTTCAAAATTTTAATTTTGAAACCCAAATTTGACCTTAAAACTCAATGCTCCAAGGGATGGATTACGGTTGGGTTTTATGGCAAAACCCAACCGTAAGTGCAAGATGAAATTGTAAACTTAATTTGGATTTTACGATTGGGTTTAAGCCAATACCCAACCCTAAATAATCCCTGAATAGTGATAAAAATTATTGTGACTTCTTTATTTGTGTCTTCTTAAAGTAGACAATTCCAACGGATTTTTTATTTGAAAATCTAGCCGTTGGGTATTTTTTCGCTATAAAAGGAAACCTTTCCTTGTCACTTTCTCATTATTCTCTATCCCTTTCATTCTCATTATAATTCTAGACTTTCCAACTCATTCTCACCATACCCTTTCATCCATTAAAAATGGTTCGATACACGAATAATGAAGATGTTGCAATTGTTCGAGGGTGGCTTACGATGATAGAGCACGCTTACGAGAGAGCCTTCTATAACAACAATAACAACGTTGTTAGAGATGAAAATTTGATGGACGGTCAGGAGGACGATTCTTGGTGGGAGCGTGTGTTTGAAATGTTTGCGGCATTAGAGGGGAATGGATACTGGAGGACGTGGAGAACCATCAAGAGACGCTATGCGGCATTGTATGAAGAAATGGAAAACTTAAAACTGGAAATGAAAATTAGAGTTGAAGCATTTCCCGACGAACCGCGTGTGGAAAGAGTAAGTGTGTCAATTAATAAATCGTTCGTTAAAAAGAGTTTCAAAAAATTCAAACTTATAATTGATTTATTTTTTTCAGCATGTGATGGCTATGGCGCAGTATAAAATCAAATATGGGAAGGAGTTTACGCATAAGGATTGTTATCGTATCTTGGAACAAAGTTTCTATCTTGAGTTTCACCGTTATGATTAAGTGTTTAAGTGTTTAAGTGTAATCATCTAATGATCTACTGTATTTCGTTTCCTTTGGTTCTTCCTTTAATGTTAAAAATAAGGTTTTTAACAACTTTGGTATTTGATAAGAAAATGAAATAAACCCAAACGTAACTAATTTTCTCTTAAAAAACTCCTTCTTACGGTTGGTTTCGATGACTCAACCCAAACGTAACTACAATTCCTACTAAAAAAACTAAATTTATGGTTGGGTTTGATTACTAAACTCAACCGTAAAATAATTTGCACTAACACCACAACTTGTTTACGGTTGGGTTTCAAGGCAAAACCCAACCGTAAATATATGATGAAATATGCACTAAAACTAACACTAGAACTTACGGTTGGGTTCTAAGCCGGAACCCAACCGTAAATTCTATTGGATAACTCAAAATTGGATTCTCTAAGCCGGAACCCAATCGTAAAACTGTCAGAATTTGTGTCTCCTAACGGATTTTTTATTTGAAAATCTAGCCGTTGGGTATTTTTCGCTATAAAAGGAAACCTTTCCTTGTCACTTTCTCATTATTCTCTATCCCTTTCATTGTCATGCTAATTCTAGACTTTCCAACTCTCACACCATACCCTTTGAATCACTAAAAATGGTAACTACATACACGAATGATGCAGATGTTGCAATTGTTCGAGCGTGGCATACGATGGTAGAGCATGCTTACGATAGAGCATTCAAAAACGACAATGACAATGTCGTTTCACAAGAAGATTGGCATGAGGATCAAGATATTGATCCTTGGTGGAAGCGTGTGTTTCAAATGTTTACGGCATTAGAGGGGAATGAAAAACATAGGATGTGGAGAGCCATCAAGAGACGGTTTGAGGCGTTGTATCAACAAATAAACAACTTAAAACTGGAAATGAAAATGAGATTCGAAGCACGTCCCGACGAGAACGGTGTGGCAAGAGTAAGTTTGTCGATTAATAAATCGTTCATTAAAAAGAGATTTCAAAAATTCAAACTTATAATTGATTTTTTTTTCAGCATGTGTTGGCTATGGAGCAATATAGAATCAAACATGGGGAGGAGTTCAAGCATACATATTGCTATCGTATTATGGAAACAAGTCGGGTGCTTGATTATCGCAATTATCTTTAAGTGTTTAAGTGTAATCATCCAATGATCTATTGTATTTCGTTTCCTTTGTTTTTTCCTTTAATGTACTACTTTAAATCTATTACAATAGAATGAATAAGTTAAAAAGGTGTGTTTTAAACCCAATTTGGAGTATATTGAAAAAAAAAAAAAAGTTAACAAGAGCAATTACGGTTGGGTTTGGACTCAAACTCAACCGTAAATCATGCTGAAATGCTTAGTGAAAGTTTACGGTTGGGTCCGATTACTAAACCCAACCGTAATATAATTTGCACTAACACCACAACTTGTTTACGGTTGGGTTTCAAGGCAAAACCCAACCATAACTATATGATGAAATTTGCACTAAAACTAACACTAGAACTTACGGTTGGGTTCTAAGCTGGAACCCAACCGTAAATTCTACTAGATAACTTAAAATTGGATTCTCTAATTTGTGTGTTTTTCGTTTTTTCTTTGTTTGAATGACCCAATTTACTAGTTAAAATGATTGAATAAGTTCAAAATTTTGATTTTGAAACCCAAATTTGACCTTAAAACTCAATGCTCCAAGGGATGGATTACGGTTGGCTTTTATGGGAAAACCCAACCATAAGTGCAAGTTGAAATTGTAAACTTAATTTGGATTTTACGGTTGGGTTTAAGCCAAAACCCAACCGTACATAATCCCCTACAAAGGAGAATGTTTTTTTGGATTTTACGGTTGGGTTCGAGCCTCAAACCCAACCGTAAAACTGGGAAAAAGAGGGTGTTCATCATTGTTCTTTGATTTACGGTTGAGTTTTGTTGAAAACCCAACCGTAAATATGGGAAAAAATGGTGTTCATCGGTGTTCATCGTGTTACGGTTGGGTTCGACATGAAAACCCAACCGTAAATTTCTCTGAATAACAAAAATCAATCTTTCAAATCGTGATTTCATCAAATTTGAGCCATAAAAAGGCCAGGAGTTTAAGCTAGAGGTATTCTCAATGCTACTATGGTTGATTGAATCAAAATCTAGGGTTTAAAAAAAAACGACAAAATTTTCTTAAATTTCATCTAGTTTTTCTTCCCGCCAAACACAAATTCAAAAAAAAAAAATTCAAATCATTTGATTAAGTAAAAGATTATGTTTAATTAATCATGATTAACTTAATTTATTAATTAATTAATATAATTAAGATTAACTAATCATGGATGGTTTAGGCATTGTGAAAATATTATGGATAAGGAGTTTTTGAGTTTTTACTTCAAAATGTCTCTATTTCGTCTTATTAGATGAACCCCTCCAGGATTTTGGAACCTCTATATCATTCTATAATATTTTCCTAATTTTACAAAAAATAAATAAAAATTAGCTATCAACATTGATCAGTATCGGTGAAATGAACGTTTCGTATCAGCGTCGATGGGTAATGACACTATATTAATAATACCTGATACTCGTATCCTGCAGGTTTTTGAAGCAAAGGGATGTTGTTTGTCCCCAACGTGAGCTCAAGCCAAGACTCCTTATTCAACCTTAACCACCAAACAGAACTTCCACCTTCTGTAAAAATCAGAATAATCAGCTCATACCAAAAAACTTATACACTGACACCCACTCCTCTCCTCTCCAACATTTGAAAAATTATGACCTAGGGTTTTGTTCCAATTCTCCAATTCGTAATTTCATCAGCACTGGTAATCATATTAGTAGATTTTCATCTTCCCTTAAACCCTATAGAAATTGTATTCATAGAATCTCAATTTCCAAATTTTCTACTTCTTCGCATCATCGTATTGGTTTCAAACAACCAAAATCGGCTGGGAAAAGTCCCACTATTACTGACTACTTCAGGTTCTGTTTTATTCCCCCTTTGAAAATTCACATCATTGCTATATATGTTGATTTGAATTGTTCATTCTGATAATCAATGTGACACCTTACATCCAACAAGAAGATGATAGAGAAGTTCCTCTTGAAGGAGATGTTGTGTCTGTGGCAGGTATCTTCACCTTATCATTACATTTGGGTTTTTGTTAGTTGATTGTGGTAATTTTCACTCTAATCAGAATCATGTTTCGCTTAATTACTCTTCTGAATTCCTCATTAGGGTCAGGAACTGGAAATTTGAATCCTCTACGTTGTGGCTTAATAATTTTTCACCTTTATACTAGAGGTCCTGAGTCTGCTGGCAATACTGCGAAGTAGAGGAAGGGGGAAAAGGGGAGGAAAAATGGAGTTAACCTTTCTCTTTCCACCACCCAAATTCTACCCTATCCTCTTCAGTAGCATAACAGCGAGTTTTTTCACATCCATTTAAATTTAGATTGCCAATCTTTTCTATCCTGACGATAAAAAATTGCAGCTTTATAATCTAGATCTTTTTGGGGTTTGAACAGTCTGTGGAATTTCAAGCGCACTGTAAAAAACAAAATCTCCCCACGACACAAGCATCATTTGATCTAGATATTGTTTAGTCCTGTTTCGGCGTGGATCAGAGAATTAGACCCAACCAGTAGTTTCAACTTTTATAAAATTTTCATCGGAGACTCCTGCTTTGTAAATTCCATAGAATTTTGTTTCTGCATGTTGATGAGAAATGTATTACTTACTCAACCAGTAGTACACACTAGTATGCCTTTCCTTTTTCTTCTCTTTTTTGCCAATATCTGGTCCTATTCACGATGGTGTTTTTTTCTCCCAAATCATCTACAAGGGTACCATATCTTCATCTTTGTAACACTTTCTAATTATTTCTTTGGGAAAATTTGACACCCTTCACGTTGGACATCGAGAACTTGCAATACAAGCATCTAAAGCTGGGACTCCTTTTCTGTTGTCATTTGTAGGAAGGGCTGAGGTACTTGGATGGGATCCGTGGTATGTATTTTTTTAAGTTTTGCACGAGTTCTATTTTATCTCACAACTCCTTGCTGAAAATAAAAATAAATAAAACAGTGTATGCATTTTCATTATATTCAAGGGTTTTTTATGATTGGCTCCTGGTTTGTTCTGTGGCTGATAGATATTGTTGGTTTGACTTATTCTACAACTTAACAATACAAATATGTGGAGCATCTTACAAATCGGGATTTTATGCTTTGTGTTACTCATAAAGAACGTGGAAGTACTATTTCCATGTCTACCGTCATAGGATGTTCCATTTTTATACGTTAATAGCTTTACAACGAAACAGGCAGGCATAATTGTTTTTTATAACTAGTTGAACATTAATGGATATATGTCGTTTTCTTTTATGCCAAGAACCGTCGAATGACCATAAGCTGGATGTCTTTTGATTGCTCTTGAAGATCCTTCTGTCACCAGAAACTTCTTTTCTGAATGTTCCCACTTGTTAGGCTGGTAGTCTGCACAAATCTGCATAGCTAGGAGATGGATGAGCTACTTCCCCTTCTTACGAAATGAGTTGGTTTAAATAATTATATACTTAGACAAGAATCTTGTTGCTCTTGTTGCATTAACCTTGTACAGTAAGTGAGAAGAAAACATAGAGAGAAGAGATTAATTTAAACTGTTAACATTACTGAGCTCTTTGGTGTGAGCTGAAGGGTGAGAATGGAAATTGGATCTCATATATGGCGTCTTTTACACTGAAAACTCTTAGATTGGTAAACATACTCCTTGAGAAAAGATACTTGGATTGGTAACAGACTACATTAAGCAGCAAGTTGGGAATAATCCTAATCAAAAGAGTATCCCCTTTATCTCTCTAATAAGATCAGTCCTGAAATTGGAATCATGGGCGGGTACATGGCTGGGAGGCAGTGGTTATATTTGAGAGACAGACTATGTTATACCCGATTAGAGAGGTGGAACACTGTATAAATTCTTTCTACTACTAGTTTTAGGGTTTATATAATCTTACCTGAAAGTGAAGGACTATAGTGTTCAAAACAGATGGAATGAGAACTTCTCTTGCTGATTGCTATAAAACCTTACATTTGGTAAGTCTGGTTTTCAGTGATGTAATCAAGCCTGATAGAATCTCAATGCTATATTACTATTTAGTTTTCGTTTATTTCAGTCAGCTTGGCTGGTTTCATATTTTTATGAGTTTATCAATGATCTTAATTTGGAGTTTGGTGTTTTCATTAGTTTTACAACTTTCGACATCCCCAAAAGCCTTATGAAAATATTTATTTAGCAGTTAGTAAGGGTTTGGAAAAAAGATGATCTAGATGCACAATGGTTTTCTCCTACATTTTCCTATCCTTAATGGTAAGTATTTTCTTCTTTCAGATATTTCTTTCTGTAGTTGAAGAGAGGAAGTGAATCTGGTCAATACAATGGGCGATACTGCTACAAAAATTTGTGTCTCGGATCTCATTTCATATTGTGATGATCTTGTTAGAGTTCTTCAGAACAAAAAGGACATTAATAATTTGATGCAATGTACTGACAATGTCAAATTGCTTCAATCATCTTGTGATAGGGATTTTTCCGAGGTTTAGAAATCTTTAGAAGGTTTGTTCAGTTTTCCTCCTAAATTTTTATGCCCTTTCACAAGTCTCTGTAAAAAGATCTCTTCCACCTGGTTTCTTTACTTATCTTCTTTATAATTATAATGTAATTCAAGTAGTTCAACTAGATATACTATTAGTATCTAAAACATCTCACGCGAAGAAATCTCATTTTGGAATCTTTTCTTGTTCACTGTATCGAGTTTTTGGGTTCTCTTCAATTTTTTATGAACGGCCAACATTATTTTCATCTGTTGTAGCCACTTGACAACCTTTTTCCTGATGCAGTCTATCAGAAGAAGATAGATGAATGCCAGCAAAGGATAAATGATGCAAAAAGTGAAGTTGTTAATGATGCTGAGTTAGAATCTCTCCAAAAAGAATATGAGGGGGAACTTAATAGAGAAAGTTCACTTCGTGAGGAGCTTAAATGAGTGTTCTGTTGATTTTTTGAGGTGTTCCTGATGTCTTATGGCTAGAAACTTTAGTGGTTTTGGTTACTGACATTCTTTTGTTTTCTATTTACACAATTGTTAGTGACAAGATCAATGATCTGGAGCAACAGAGGGTTTCACTTGAAGAAAGAGAGTAAAACTTGAAGAAAGCTGATAAGGATGAATTAAGAGAACAGTAAGTATTTTGATGATTTTAATGTCTTGCACCAGTAAGTCTTCATTATTTATTTTGCCACTTCAATGATTCATTCTACACGAACTCCATGTATGTTTAATCAACTATTTGTGATAATGAGCAATTTTTCTAGTGGTGAAAACAACACTAGGTTGGCTGGTTATGTGGTAAATAATACTTCCTCCGTCCAAGTTATATAGGCGAAAAACAAGTTTGTATTAGATTAAGAAAAAGTACGAGAACTATAAAAATCTTTTTTTTTCCTATATTACCCACTACAAAAAAAACGGGTTTAAGCGACTGGTCGTTTTAAGTCGCTATAACCATTATAGCGACTAAAAGTGGCGCTCGCTACGTTGGTTGCCCAAAGCCATGTATCTCAAAGCCTTGAGCGACCATGCAATCGTTCTAGTAATAAACCAACTAACCTTAAGCGAGTAAGTTTCTCATTGCTTAACATTTAGAGCAACTAACATGGAGCAAGTAAAATGTTGATCGCTTAACATCTAGACTAACCAATATAGCAAGTAAAATATCAATCGCTTCAGATATACCAATCATTCTTAAGCAAGTAAACTACTTAGTTGCTAGAAATATGGAGCAACTCTTTTTGAAAGTGCTTGGTTTTTAAGCGATCAAATAATTTACTCGCTAAAAGTGATTTCCGATTTTAATTGGCTTGAAGTTGGTTGCTCAAGCTTTTGAGGTACAAAATTTTTTACTCTCTAGAAGCAACTTGTGACTTAGGAGCTATTAAACTACCTAGTTGAAAGATACATGGAGCAACTTAACCTTAAGTTGCTTGGCTAAAATTTTAAACGATTAAATGATTTTGCTCGCTACAAGTGATTTCTGATTATGATTTGTCTTAAGTTGATTGCTTAAACTTTTGAGCTATCAAAAATTTTACTCAAATTAATTGCTTAAAATTTTGAGCTTCTAAATTATTTTGGAATTCAGATTTTAATTGGTATATTTAATTTTTTAAACTATTAAATTTTGTGTTCATTAAAAACAAATTATAATTTAGATAATTCTAAAATTTAATTAAAAATTAATATCAAACAAATTATGAACAAAATTAAATTTTATTGTATCACCTAATTCAATTTATAACATTTCTTAAAAAAATTACACTTTTTACATAGAAAGAAAAAAAAAATACTACAAGTATATTATCGAGTACTGTCCCAAATGCCGTTACCACAGTTGGGGCCGAAGGGATCCAGAACAACAACGAGTGCAACATCTCAAATTCACCAACTTCCGACAATATATCATCTGTTGTATCCTCAACCATCTCTCCATCTGTAACCAAAAGGGATTTATCATACAACTTTACTTGCCAAAATCCCGAAAAACAAAAAATGTAACCTGCAAGTTGTACATTGGTATTATACCTGGTTCCCCGTTCACATAGGTATTATACCTGCATCCCTAGCAAATATTACCCCATGAAATGTATCCATTAGCATGTATCTCTCTAGTAAAATAGATTCCACCCCCTGAGTAAATTAGATTCCTACATTTAAAGAAAATTTAGCTAATGATTAAGTTTCAGTTTAATAGACCTTGAGTTAAGTAGGTGATGAGATACTGTAAGATGTACTTTGTTAAGGCTCCTCTACGCATTGTTGAGGACTCTCTAGGGCTTTCTAATGTTGACCACCACAACATTAAACTATGCAACACAAAGCTTTAATACACTAGTTAGGCTACTATTTCATGCCAAATGAAATGCGAACCGCAAGAATTTACTTCACAACAAGATGAAATCAAATTAAAAGCAAAATTAGGGATTAAAAGAAATAAAAACCAAGAAATACCAGGGAACCCAATTTCGCTAAACTCCTTGACAGGCTTGGGAACATCTTTTCCTTCAACTGTGATTTGTCTCTTAATCCTATACTCTTCAACTTCATCCTCAGTCATTGATGCTACAGAAGGTGATTCAACATTAAAATTTCTCTCTCCAAATGCCAAGTGGAAGTTGAAGTTGACCTTTAAGAAAAGGTTAAAAAGGCATAACCAGGTTGTCAGTGATAGCTAGTCAATTTGATACTATGCCAGCTCTGAACACATTCGTCCGCTAATATCGTACTCCCATAACCCAGATAAAACCTGTCTTTCAAGCTTTCTCTTTCTCCCGTTGATCCAATTGTTATGAAGGACTATGCAACCCCTTTTTTTACAGGCTGATATTTACGTTTGCTTCCTCCACAACTCTTGATAAGCTCCATTCGGGAAGAGATCTCTATCCAGGAACTGAACTGTGAGATTCATTTCAGGTTCATGGCATCTGTCATCACCCAGGCGATTTTCCCACCTTCTCCACATAACACGTCATAGAAGCTTGGCTGCTCTGGTAGTGCAGATGTTGATGCATGATTGACCACTCTCTCTAAGGCAGAAATTGTCTCAGCATCAGAGCGTGCAAAGTAGAAACCAGAGTTTAAGCGTCTAGGCATATTAATGGGGACTGTAATGCATATGGCACAATATCAGTAGAGAATCAAATTTAACATGCAACCTTAAAATGAAATGTTAATAGGATTATTATTGCTATTTAAGCTAGAAAAGCATGGTTTAGTAAGAACAAACACCTGCCAAGTTGAATTCATCTGACTGTGCTACTAAAACAGCAGGTCCATATGAGCGCAAATATGGCAATGGATTCTCAAACCAATAGACATCAACATCACTCAATAGTACACTATATCCCATCTTGAGTACCTTCAATACCAATCTGGACTTCACTTTGGTTACATTTTGAAAGCACTTTGTACCAAAGTGACACTTGTTGAAGCTAATATCAGTTGGAGCATGTGGGTCTTCAAAAACAGGCAAGCCCTTTCAAAAGAACTACGTAATTAGATCAGCGGCATTATTATTTGAAAATGAGAGAGCATAAAATGGAGAAATTTGATGCGCATCACCAATAGAAGCTGTTATGATAGTGAAGTCGATCGATATACCTGCGATATGGAGAACTGATAGATTTCACGATCAAGAGCACAGACCAAACAATTTGTAATCTTAAGACGCCTCAAACGGCAAACCCAACTTAGGAGCATGTCTCGGTAACTGCTTCCAGCAATTGCAAGAATAATTGTCTTATCTTTGTCTGCAGTAATTGGGAGGAGTGACTCTAAGGAGAAAGGCGGCAATAATGGTTTTGACAACTTAAATTGCTCTTTAAAAGAACAGTCCATGTTTCTGTACAGTGATCTGCTAACTTCAACACAGTCCATACGCTTTTTCTCCCTTCTGGATCGCATGATTCTTCCCTTCAATGAATTCAAGGAACTCCGATCCCTATAAGGAAAAGCTACGTTTTCTTCTGTGTCAAAGAAAAGATAATCTAAATCAAACTTTTTTGGTGAACTCATTTCTACTTTCTCTTTTACTTGATGATGAATAACGACTATTCCCTTCATATCCACTACCACTACCACCAGCACCAAGCCCCGAATCACTGAAAACCCCCCAAAATAGAAAACTATTAGATATAATTACTAAAATTAAAAAGAACCCAGAATTTGAAAAGGAACAAAGGGTTCTGAGGATGAGGAATTTTGTTACCTTTTACGGTCTCGGTATGAAGATGGGTCAGTTGACCTACTATCGTAACGACTCATCCCTTTCTCCTTCTTCTTCTTTGTTTGTGTTTTTTGTTAGAGCTGTGAGCAAGTGAGAAGAAGAAGAGAAGATTTTTACAGTAAAGAGGAAATTTTGGTAAAAATTGAGGGAGGTTTTAGTAAAACGCAGGGTTTTGTTGATTCTTCTTGATTTTGTGCAGAGAAGAAAGCTACAAGTAATTATATTGTGTACCGAACACTGATTCTACAAATTAAGACAGAGTAATAATAGAATACATTATTAACTGCTTACTCATTTAGAGGAGAAAAGAAGAAACTTATTCAGAAATGAGAAGCGAGATTCAGTGAGTGAGGCAGAGAGATCAGGAAGGAGGCGTTGGAAATGAGAAGCGATGAAATAACTTAGGGTTTGGGTGTTTATATATAAGGGTATTAAACGTAAATAATAGGAACTTCGTGGTCAATGAGTAAAATAAATAGGGTTAGATTCATCTGACGGTTCAAGATTAAAATTTTACGCTGATCGAATGGTCCTAAGTTTTTCATCTTCTACTCATACGGATCGTCAATCTGACGGTTCAAAATTCACATCTTATGCTCATACGGATCACGAATCTGACGGACCAAATTTAACATCTTTTTTATATAATGGCCACAACCAGAACGCCCAATAAAACGTACGTCTCTCAATATATACAGTTCCAAGTTTTCAACGACCAAAAGAACATGAAAGGTTATTATTAACTTCATAAAAATAACCATCATATAGGAGCGAACATAGACTTATGTCAATCTCACATATAAATTATTAAGTAAACACAAATTAAGAAAAAAATTGTGCATTCAACTAAAATTGAGTTCAAACTCACTAATTAATCTTCGATCTATTTTGAATTTAGTAAATTTGTTCTTATTAAAAAGGACATTATCATCAAACCTACATACGACAAATCCAAAAAATATTTATGGAAATGAATTATGTAAGTATATCCAATTAGATTGAATGATCTTTAGAGTCAGATTGATTTGTACATACAAGAATAAACTCATGTGAATTTCCAAGGATGTCGAATTAGGTCGAATTTATGGATGACATTAGATTACTCCATTTATCCCAAATTCAATCGATTTCTCCAGTTTATCGGGAAAATGAGAGATATAAATAGGGTTAGGGTACCGGTGAAGATTCCGACTTAGGGTAAGAGGTTATTATCTGAAGATAATATGACAAACATCGGGTAAGAGGTTTATCTAATTATCCATCATTATAAAAGATTATATATCGATCCTAGTCAATTTTATCGGTTACCTATTAATCTTATCAAATACCGCTCGATCTCACTATATTTATCATAAATTTCATGTGTTTATATGGTTACATATCAATTCATCAATCTTATCTAATATCGGTTGACCTTGATCAATTTCTCTCAATTTCAAATTATTTTTGATTTATTATCTAAAAAATTCAATTTAATTAAATCTAAATTTATTTAATTTCATCAAAATTACTAGATCATACTCAATATCATTAGATTGTAGTTAGTATGAATAATTATTGATGGTTTGCACAACAAATTCAATCTCAATCAAACTTACTCATTTTGTTATCGATCTAACAAATCTAACGATATGAAACTATGATTTGATCAATCTCACTAAAATTCACTTAATTTTTTATCAAACTGACTTGACTACACTCTATTTTGATCGATCTTACTTAAATTATATCAAATTTTCATCAATTTTTAATAAATTTCACTTCGATTTATTGAATTTTATTCAATCTCAATCAAACTTATTCATTTTTTTATCGATCTAACAAATATAACGATATGAAACTATGATTTCATCAACCTCACTAAAATTTACTCAAATTTTTATCGAACCGACTTGACTACACTCAACTTTGATCGATCTTACTCAAATTATATCAATTTTTCATCAATTTCACTTTGATTTATTGAATTTTATTCAATCTCAATCAAACTTATTCAATTTTTTATCGATCTAACAAATCTAACGATACGAAACTATGATTTCATCAATCTCACTAAAATTCACTCAATTTTTTATTGAACCGACTTGAATACACTCAATTTTGATCGATCTTACTCAAATTATATCAATTTTTAATCAATTTCACTTTGATTTAATGAATTTTATTCAATCTCAATCAAACTTATTCAATTTTTTATCGATCTAACAAATCTAACGATATGAAACTATGATTTCATCAATCTCACTAAAATCCACTCAATATTTTATCGAACCGACTTGACTACACTCAATTTTGATCGATCTTACTCAAATTATATAAATTTTTCATCAATTTCACTCGATTTCACTTAGATTTATTGAATTTTATTCAATCTTAATCAAACTTATTCATTTTGTTATCGATCTAACAAATCTAACGATATCAAAATATGATTTTATTAATCTCACTAAAATTCACTCAATTTTATATAAAACCGAATTGAATACTCTCAATTTTGATTGATCTTACTCAAATTATATTAATTTTTCATCAATTTCACTCGATTTCACTTAGATTTATTGAATTTTATTCAATCTCAATCAATCTTATTCATTTTTTTATCGATCTAACAAATGTAACGATATGAAACTATGATTTCATCAATATCACTAAAATTCACGTAATTTTTTATCGAGCCGACTTGAATACACTAAATATTAGGTATAACAGTCGGTTATCTTGACCACGTTGACTGACGGTCTTACGAGGTCCCAAACATACCAATGGACAAATTTACGACCCAAACACTCTATCATATCAAAACCTACGACCCAAATACAAAATTTCTTTGAAATTTTTTTCACACATACTAATCACACACTTTTCTCAATCCGTATGAGAGTCCTAAACAAAATCTTCACCGTCCAAAAATTTTTACAATCTGTATGACCTACTCTATCCACCGTTCAAAATATCTTTATAAAAGCCTACAAAAAAAAATTCACTTCACTTTCCCATTTTCCCTTTCTCTCTCTTTTTCGTTCATCCTTCAAAACCCTAACTCACAACGCCGCCTCCTTCGATCACTACCTGTGAAACACTCTATCTTCGTACCACCATCGGCATAAAAAAAAACCAAATCTCTTTAACAACAACTAAATCATCGATTACTTTTCATATTTTCCTTCATTAAACAGATTATTGTAACTTTGGAGTTCTAGATTTAGGTTTTTAATGTTTAGCATTGCTCTTCTCTCTAATCGATGGGATGAGATGGATGGGATGGAAAAACCAGACACGGGGTTTTCAACCATCTACTGTTTTCATTTTGTAAACAGCAACACTAAGTCTTTTTCTATCTTCTCTTTTCCCCTCATTTTTTGTTTTTCTTCTCACTGAGAATGGTCTCAAAAACAAGATAAATTCGAAAACAAAATAAATAAATTAGTAATTGTCTATACAATTTATGATTATTTTATCAAACTCCTCCTTTTCCTTACACTTCCTTTTTCTTTCTTACATTTCCTCTCTGGAACAAGAAGAAGAACAAGGAGGAGACGAACCCTAAAATTCTGAAATCGTAATCCGGGTTAATTCGTTTTTCCAGAGAGGAATATATATACCTATGAATCACGATATAGGTAAACACTTAGTTTCCTTTCCTTATTAATACTCAGCTTAAATCTGAAATTCCATTTTTCTTTATGTTGACTCTTTAGATTTGCTTCAATTTCACCGTTATTGCCTTTTCCTTTTCTCATTGAATCTGGAATTTATAGTTAGGTTATTTTTTGTATGCTGGGAGTTGTTTAAGTACAATGCTGTTAAAGGGACAATATCTCGAATACATTGTAATTCAATCTGAATGATTGTAAGACTAATTCTCATCTCAGTAAAATTGTCCACATCTTTTGCTGCTAGCTCAGGAATCATCAATTTTGTACCTGGAATAACTTTGCTGCCTCTTTGGAATCATCTCAATGATTAATTTATTATATAGGACAGTGGAAACCCAACTCTTGTATACATATTTTTGCATTGTGTGAGTTTTATCTGTAACAAGTTAAGTAAAAATGAGGAAACATGGTTGGCAATTGCCTTACCATCCTCTTCATACATTTTGTTGTCATTTACTTTAGTTTTCTTATTATGAATAAGTCATTTACAGGTTAGTGAATTTAACACTCATCATTGGGTTAAGTCTATCTTACCATAGAAACCTTAGTCACCGCAGTTTTAAGCTCCCGAAATTGCTTGAATACTTGTTTGCTTATTTCGGACTTCATGCTGTACATGTTAGTCAATTTAACACTCATCATTGTTTGTTGATGTGCATATATCTTGTTTTGTTAATTGTTGTTGTTGAACTTTCTCGTCAGGGAAACCCGATGTTTTGGGTAAGTGTTCATCGTTACCACCATCAGTTCACAGATTCTGATCGAGACCCACATAGTCTACTCGAGGGATTCTGGTTCAGCTAAGTTTTCATCGTTTTGGGTAAGTGTTCATCGTTTTGCTGAACCTTGTATGTTACTTTCCCTTATTGATAGTTGGATACATTCCAAGATGATTCACTCTCTTTCAAAATGAAAAGGACTTAACACTCACAGTTTTACGCCGTAGCACCATGACTTTTGCATATCTTGTAGCTTCCACTCAACCATGGACATATTCTGAAACTTTGATAGTTAGGCCGTCCGAAAGGTTATAATATAACATATTAGTGGAGAACAAATAGTGTTCTAATTGGAGGAATTTAATATTTAAAAGTCTCAACGAGTAGCGCGGGCAAACATAGGAAGTTCATTTAGAAAACTTGCCTGAATACTGGCAAATTGAACATATCAGTAAAGGACGTTGGTAAACTAGGACATTTGGCTAAGTATGTTTTTAGGAATGTTAATCAAGTTTGATTAAATTTATGTTGATATCCTCCTGAACAGGGTATCTACGTTGGAATCAGGATTTATTGTCATCTCCCTATAATGGGAATTTGGTTTTTCTGCAACATATTCCAAATGTAACGAATTTTGGGTTTTATGTTACACACAGGTTCTGGGGGACATTCCTATTCATTAGAACATACATGGTGGATTGGAATGGTAACCAGTAAGTCTACCTATCTATTCTTGGTGTCTTCCCTTTCAGTTTTTGACATTTTGATAGAGACGGACAGATTTAGACAGATTATGCTGTATGTTTATGATCAAGACCCAAAGATCACGTTCTTGTACTATGACATGCTCATTTATTTTTCATTACCCAAAGAACAAATATGGTATACTTACATGGTGATTTCTAGGTGGACGTGAAGGATTGGGGAATCGATGTGCTCACTGATGCACTTACTAGAGTGGAAGAAAGCGTCAGACGTGGTGCCAAGTAATCATTTTGATTTCCTAACCACGGCAAATGAATGTTCATTTCCAATTCCCGGTGGAGCATGGAGGACTTGAGCAATATTGTGCATCAAAGTACCACGGTTATCTGAAGCTCCATGTGGTCGTCATATGAAGCAACGGGATGATGAATCATATGGTTACTACAGATGCATACTTGTGGATTCGAAATTGATTAACAAATTCGACATTCCAACACCACTTGTTCCTGAAAGATTTTGGACAAAAATAAAATAATGTTCTGTTAAATGTTGTTGGTATAGAACTACACATTGTCTTCTAACAAATTCGACATTCCAACACCACTTGTTCCTTGCTTGTATAGATTTGTGTGAAGATGAATCCACACATATTGTTTTTCCTACGAATTGTTAGTTTAAATTTCACTTGCGTTTGGATTTTATATGAAAAATGGTACTAAAATTTAAATATAATGTCATTCTAATCATGTAAATGAATCCTTCTCTTTTCCTCTCATGGATGATTATGAATGTTTGTAAATTTTGTAAATGATCCTATAGTAATTAGTTTCTGTGAGGTACATTGTCAACTATAGGATCTGTGGCGCAATGGGAGATTGTTTGACTCGTGATCAAAAGCTTGCGTGTTCAATTCACGCCAAGTCCATATTTTTTTTCTTTTTTTTTGGTTTCTTTATTAATCATGCTGAAACTAACAATAGCTTTGACTTTTTCCAATGAGTCACACGGATCACAATCCGTATGACTAGATAGAATTAGATATAAAGCATTGATGGATTTTGATCATACGGTTTATCTTTCTCCCTCAAGTAATTCATTTTTTAACATGTGGTGGTGGCTTAAACTTAGTTGCTGAGAGAGGTTTGAGCAACCAATTCATTTTCTGTTGCTACGAGTCTGTGCCTCAAAGTGAATAACTACATGATCATTTTTTTAGATCTCACAAGTTACTTGTAAAACGGATCTAGCAATTAAACATATTTGGTTGTGGCTCAAACTTAGTTGCTGAGAGAGGTTTGAGCAACCAATTTATTTTGTGGTTGCTACGAGTCGGTGCCTCAAAGTGAATAGCTACATTATCAACTTTTAGCTGCTACAAGTTACTTGTAAAACGGATCTAACAATTAAACATATTTGGTTGTGGCTCAAATTTAGTTGCTGAGAGAAGTTTGAGCAACCAATTTATTTTTTTGTTGCTACAAGTCGGTGCCTCAAAGTCAATAGCTACATGATCAACTTTTAGTTGCTATAAGTTACTTGAAAAACAGATCTAGCAATTAAACATATTTGGTTGTGGCTCAAACTTAGTTGCTGAGAGAGGTTTGAGCAACCAATTTATTTTGTTGTTGCTACGAGTCGGTGCCTCAAAGTCAATAGCTATTTGTTGATTATTTTAGTTGCTATAAATTACTTGAACAAAGGATCTAGCGATTAAGTGTATTTTTTTCGTTGCTAAATAATAGTGGCCACATGTTTATTGCCGCCAAAAATTTTGGCAGTTGCAATTTTAGACGCTTAAACTATTTAAGCGACTAAATTTTCGATCCCTTGCTAAGATTTTAGACGCTTAAACCCGTTTTTCTTGTAGTGACCCCTATATTACCCCTCCCTTTTTGATGAAAATTAGAAACATTAAATTCACTGTAGTATATAATACTAGTATAATTAATAAGGGTATATATGGAAAAATTATCTAGGAATTAAAACTATGCCTATTTAGATGGACAACCAAAAATAAGAACTCCGCCTTTATAACTTGGACGGAGGGAGTATTCATTAGGCTGAAGTATCATATAGTGATAATGAGCATTGACATCTCCTGCAATTCGTAACAGTTACATTAATCTGTTTACATTTATGAGTTAGTCAATGACTCTTGATGGTTCTTGTGATACATTTTAAAATTGGGTTGAAATGAAGCCATTGGGATTGGTTGAAGTTATCCTTATATGCTTTTTAATGTGGAACGCTAACATAAGTTTACTTGACCGGAGGAGGAAGATGTACCTGTATGCATCTGTGACTAATATCATTCCAAATATGGAAATTGGAACAAAAATTTCTGGTCGTATCCTTTTCCTAAAGACGTGTAAACAGATACAGTATATCTTGTGTTGTATGATTGATGAGGTCGTTGCGCCATCAACATTGATTTTTTCCAGTGATCATGGTGGAAAGTTAAGTTGAGTTGCTATTCTTGTTTCTTCTTAATTGAAGTACAAATACCGTGGAAAGGGAAAAAAGGAGTGTGGAAATGTTTGAATTTGAATCAACAAATTCCTCATCGTTGATAGAGATATGTAACCACCTCTGGGATATGATAAACTCTTGAGAGCTTTACTCGTCACAACCCTGCTATGACAAGGTTACCCTCGTGACGGTTTTTATAAGGGTGCATGTTTTAACCTTTGAATACTTAATCCTAGATGTATTTGTCGAAACAATGGTTTAGATATTATTTTTTAACCCTATTATAAGGGTTGCAGTGTTTTTTTCATGAAGGTTTACGTCGACGATATGCTGGTCAAAAGTAAGAAGTCTAAAGATCATGTATCCTATCTCAGAAATATCTTCACCCAAATACAAAAGTACGAAATGAAGATTAATCCAGCGAAATGTATATCGGTGTCACATCGGGCAAGTTCTTAGGTTATGTCATAACCAAGGAGGACATCGAAGCAGATCTAGACAAAGTCAAAGTGATCCAAGAAATGCCATCGCTGGTGTTTTAGGGTGAAAAAAAAATATAAGGTAAAATCGTACTTTTAAGTAGGCTCAAGAGATCAAGCTCGAACAGGACGAGCCTAAACCAATAAGTAGTCGTTCACGTCCTGCTTCGATCATAAAGGTGGAGAAGATTAGGCAGATCTTAGGGGAGGGAAGCAAAGAAGGTTGAAAAGTATCAACGTGATAAGTAGTATGTGAAAAAGAAAGGATTATCTCTGAGATGAATCATAAATTCTGTAAATTTAATTTCTTCTGTCTTGTTGTCTTGTTTGGAATAGATGAGAACTATCTATTTATAGTTCGAAGGAGACACGCTGATATCTCGTAAGTTGTGGAGGTCATGGAAAGGTGGAGAAGTGATGATTGTAGCGGGGTTGTGTCCGGATAGTAGGGAATATCTGTCTGACCACTACTCCTCATCCTTTCAACTGCTCTGTAACCGTCACACTACTTATTACCTTCATGTTCCACAACGCACGATTGTCGTAGACCGCCAGACCAATACCCCAATGAGAATTTCCTCATGTGTTGTATTTGATATCTTGTGGAAATAATGAAATCATAAAACACTATTATTTTTATTAAGTCAAGTCAAGTCAAATGTCTTGCTACGTCAGTGAGGCAAATTGCATAACTCACTGAATTAATAATCATACTAATTAGTGTCGAGTCTGGTAAGTTTAGTGATAATGTACTAGCTTAGGAATAACATGACATATTTGTTAGCTAAATATTAGCTCATAAGTGACTTATCATAAGTCTGAAAGACATTTGAAGCCAAGATCATGAAGAGCTTCTTAAGCAAGAAGACTTATTAGAAAATCATATAAGATTTTGTATTAGACAAATATTGAAAAGAATGGCGTATTTCTGAGGAAAGTAGCTAGCAAATCTAGCACTAGCTACTTAACACAAAAGGTAATGTGCTAGCTCGTTAGTCGTAAAAGCTAAGGCGCTGGTGGCCAAGGAAGCTACTAGGATGGTAAGCACTAGGCTGGGAAGCACTAGCTCATGGAAGCGCTAGGCTAGGGACTTTCTAGGCAAGGGACGCGCTGGCTAGGGACTTGCCAAGATAGGGACTCGCTGGCTAGGGACGCGATGACTAGGGATTTTCCAGGCTAAGGACTCGCTGAATAGAGACTTATCATCTCCAAGGATGCGTTAGCTAGGGAGCGCTACGGTCAAGGGGCGCTACATCCAAGGGAGAAGGGCATTGTTAAGATGTTCATCCAGAGATGAAGGGCATATGATTATAACGGAACTACATTACTGTCATGAAGGCAACCACAACCCGCATAGATCCTTGGCACACAATACCAGTGTACAAGGATACTACTGGCCATATATGAATGAGGATACCAAGGAAATGTCCAAACGATGCGAAGATTGCCAAAGATACGCGAAGGGTATCCATGCACCAACAATGAGCTTGAAATCAATTCTTATCTCATGACCATTTGCAAAATGGGGAATCGACATAGTAGGACCATTAGTGCCTGGGATTAAGCAAAGGAGGTTTTTAATAGTCGCGATTGACTATTTCACGAAATGGGTCGAAGTAAAGGCGATACAACAAATCAGAGATAATGACGTCTTCGCCTTCATCTTCGAGAGTATAATTTGTGTATTCGAGATCCCAACAATAATCATGTCCGACAATGGTAAGCAATTCGAAAGAAAAAACATAGATTTACTTTTCAACATTTACCAGATACAAAAAGCCAAGTTAACTCCAATTTATCCTGCGAGTCACAGACAAGCTGAGTCGAAAAATAAGACAATCGCTGATAACCTTAAGAAGAAGCTAGATGATTATTACAGAACTTTGTGTGAGCAATCGTATAATGTCCTTTGGGCATATCGAACCACCAAAAGGTCGGCATCGAGAATGTCTCCATTTCTCTTAACCTACGGAACTGATGCCACACTCCCTACAGAGGTAATGATCCCAACAACCAAAACCGAAGCCTAGGAGAAAAATCTTGCCTCATATTTTATACTGGAAAAGCTGGATGACTTGGAAGAAAATCGAACAATAGCGCTCCACCACATGGAGAACTATCAGCGAAGGCTCAGAAAATAGTACGAGAAGCGAGTACGATAACGAGAGTACCGGCCTGGTAAGTTAGTACTCAGAGAGATCCCTTTGCACCAACGAGATAAAGCAGAAAAAAATCCCGTTCCAACGTGGGGAGGACCTTTCACGATTATCAAGAAAGATGGTAAAAGAACATACAAATTGCTAGACCCAGAAGGGAAAGAATTACGAAACCCATGGAATGATGCCCACCTAAAGAATTACAAAACCTATGGAATGATGCCCACCTAAAACTAAGACCTAAGGCATCTTCTAAGATGTTCCCATCCCCACAAGGATAAGTACATGCATAAAACTAAGACCTCAGCCATTTTCTAAGATGTCGTCATCCTTTCAAGGGATGAGTGCGGGTATATAACTAAGCCCTAATCCATCTTCGAAGATGTTGTTATCCTTCCGAGTAATGAGTACATGCGTTTTCTAAGCCCTATGACATCTGTGAGATAAAGACCATATGATGTCCTGCAATGGAGGTACTTAGGAAAGTCAATCCACAGGGCCCAGTGTGATTGATTGTCAAGGGTACTACACTCTATAAGAACTCACTTACGAAGGTTACAATGAGAGAGATAAAGGGATGAACCCTATAATAGGCAGAGGTCCAAAAGCGTATCAATAGATACGAAGCTTTGGTATGTCTGGAGCATGATAGAAGCTAGACTATCAATAAAACACCCAAATAGGCAAACAAATAAAAAGTCATAATACCTTTATACATCCGAGATATTGAGTAATACACTAACACCATAATTATATAAGGATATATTTCTACTTATATTATTACAGGGGAAAAATTGTAGATACACAAAGGATAAAAGGAAAGCATATAAGCAAAGATAATAAAATAGTGCAATGAAACATCGCAAAAGATTAAATATATGGAAACATCGTAGGAGGACGAGATGTACGGTAACATCACAGAAAAATATGGGCAAGTATTAATACTTTACGGTAAAAATGTATTCTTCCGCTCAGTCCCGATGGAAACAATGAATAAAACAAGGTAGCAGGCAAACAAGGTAGCATGAAAAGAGAAAAAGACTAATATACATTCAAATCAGCACCCCACCGAGGTATAACAATAAGTTCAAGATGGGTCAACAATAAACCCACTAAAAAAAAGAAAGAAAAGACAACAAGCATCCACCAGATATCAACACAACAAAAACATCCTACAAGTACATCAACAAACCTCCACGCATGGATAATATAAAAAACAGCAAACCAATAGGCACAGCACCCTTCCATCTCCTTCTCTTGTTCCTTGGATTTCTCAATGGTTACACTCGGTTAAGTGGCTTGAGATGCATCAAGGTTCGGTGAGAAGGTGGCATCGGGCTTGGCTCCAGACGAATCGACTGGAGTAACATTGTTGCTCAGGCCAATAGATATCGCAGAAGGTTGAGAAGAAGTACCAGCACCGGATTCGGCTCCACATGAGAAGATCGAGTAACAGGCATGATCGGAGTTACCGATGTAGTAGTGGCTGCACCTCGCTTAGCTTCACGAGCAATCCTTTTCTGCTTTTCTTTCACTCTATCAGCCAACACCTTTTTCTTGCATATCTCCTCCAAACTCTTCTGATACCCATTCCTGACTCAACCTTCATCTTCAAAGTTGATTCTCGGATTGAGAGTAGGCTACACAATACTGCTCTTGAAGATCAGTGATTTTCATGGTAGAAGTAGCAAGGCGATCCTCAGCGTCATCTTTACCATCAACTGCTCCGGCCAACTTTAGATCCAACGCGCTAACCTTCTATTGTGCAGCTGCATAAGTAAAGAACACAGAAGTAAGCAAGAGAAATGATAGTTGTGATACTGAACACAACCTGTAACATGCCAACTACCTTGGGTTTCTAAAATTACTTCCTGCAAGGTCTTTTCAGTATCAAGTCTAGACGAATCCAATAGAATAAAGCGGGTCTCACTGAGTCTCGCCAAGGGTAAGCCCAGAAGAGGTACTCCCGTATTGAGCCATATGATCATCATATTCTTCCCTAACCTTATCCAACTTATCATACACAAAATAGGTGTATGAGCAGAATGGGTGTTTTATCACTCTTCCACTTCGTCAACCTCTCATTAGTGGCCATGATATATTGGATTCGGAATCCCTAGAGCCCACAGTAGAGCGCGCATCAGCAAGATCTCTGTTCTGCTCCTGAATACGATGACCAAAAACTTTTTTTTCTCGCTTGAGATAACAAATCTCGGATCTCAGATTTGAGATAACACATTGACGCTCATCTATCATAATATGGAAGATATCAGAAGTACGACTGACATCTCTACCTGCCTGACTTGATTGATATGGGATACCAGATTGATTGAATGATCCTATAGAATAGGAGTTGTTGTTGTGGTTGTTGTGAAGAGTCCGGTTCCTATGGGAGACCGGAATATGGTTGCTAGACTAAGTCTAGTTTATCCTCTAACATGCCCCCTCAAGATGGACGGCGTTGAGAAGTCCAATCTTGGATGTAGCTGCAAAAACTTTGAGTTGGGAAAGTGGCTTGGTAAGGATACGGCCAATTGGTTTGAGTACACCCGGCTGGAACTTGCGGGACTCATTGGCATTGAAGATGCTGGAGAAAAAGATGGTGCGGCTGCAGCAGGAGCATCAGTTGGTGGTGCTGCTGGTGAAGAAGATGGAGATGGTGTTGCTTCCGTTGGTGCTGATGCAGGAGATGATTTTGATGAGGAAGGAGTTGGCGCCGTTACTGATTGTGAAGTGCAGGATCTGTGGATGCAGTAGATGATGCTGATGCTGGATGTGGTGGAAGCAAAGGTTTGGAGAGAAGCAGAGAGCTCCTTCTGTTGGTGATACAAAAAAAAAAAAAAACTGTTTGATGCTGCTGTGTTGGTAGTACTGAATGTATGGACTGGCGGTGGCCAAAGGACTGGGCTTTTGTTGTTGATTGTGGTGGATGTTATGTAGTTGTAGGTGATGGTGGTGGTGGTGTAGCAGTGAATCCTCTACTGCTGCTGTGTAGGTGTGCTGATGGTGGAACAGTGGTAGATATTGGTTGCTGTACTGAGATGGATGTGGACTGTAGCCAAAGAAGAAGCTCCTGATGATGTTGGTATGCGAACATATAACTCCTGTGGAGTGCTGATAGAATGATGGCGGCGTCGACTTGTTTCTTCCGTGGAGTGCTAACAAAATAGTGCAAATGATCATAGTTTATTAAGAAGCGACGGAAAAAAAAAAAAAAAAAAAAACCTAAGAAAAATAAAACTTATACTTCATGATAACAATAAAACCTAAGAAAAGAAAAGATGTTTAGGCCATCAGATGATGGAGCCATAGAAGAAAAACGAAAAGAAATTATAGCAGACGGAAGAAGTTTAGGATCGATAGCTCTGATACCATAATAGAGTTTATGATTTCATTAATTAATGATAGATACATTTACAGCATGTTTATATAGCACTCAGATTGATTGAATGATCCTATAGAATAGGAGTTGTTGTTGTGGTTGTTGTGAAGAGTCCGGTTCCTATGGAAGACCGGAATATGGTTGCTAGACTAAGTCTAGTTTATCCTCTAACACGACTGACATCTCTACCTGCCTGACTTGATTGATATGGGATACCAGAAACTATCGGCTCGAGAAGTATGCGGTAAAAGGAAAGCATCAAAACGTAAATGACAGTAGAGGAGAAACTTACCACGAGCTTCTTGTAGCTCCGAACCTAGTTGGCTCACCTGAGTCTCTAAGACCGAAGCATAAGTACGCTCAGCTTCATAGACCATCTTCAAAGCTTGCACGAAGTTCCAACTCTGGGACCACACAAGAAAATCATCAGAATTTGCATGATAATAAAAGGCAACACAAAAACAAATCAAAGCCATACCACGAGCTGCATCTTGTCAAAAATGGCGTCATCACTAGGAGGAATAGCCACGATCAACTCTATAGCATATATCTCCGTGAAGTTTGGAGACAACATACCGTTCATGATGGCCCCCGAGCCTACACTTTCACCGCCACGATTTCCACTACTACCAGCACCACTTGCAACAATTCCATCTAAAGTCTCTTTTCCAGAACCACTTCCACAAAGATTAGCATCTTGAACACGGGAACCACTTCCATCACCCATTTGGGCGGAAAAAGTAATTTCCCTCAAAAAAACAATTACCTTGCTCAGAGCGAGCACCATCAGCTTTAGAAATAGGAGCAGAATGCGAAATATCTTCATGAAGTGGCTCACCCACCGGCTCGTCAGTCATACCTTCATCATCATCTTCACCGTCAGAGGCATTAAAATCTTCATTAAAACCATCACCGGTCATATCCACCACCTTGAAAGAAACATCCTCACCTCTAGTACTAGCAACAAAAGTATCACCAACATCCAAGTGACTAGGCAATTCTGGCATCTGGGCGAAGTACCATCAATATCTTCATAAGCAACACTCTTCAACTTCTTATCACCATCCTACACAAAGACATCAAAGGTTGATAAGCTAAGAAACAGAGGCAAGTTATATACCTTAGCCAGAAGAGTATTTTTTACCTTTTCAACACGAGACCCGTCGGGAGAAATACACTTGCGATGTAAGAGAAAGGCTTCCTCTTCCTCATCTTCATCGGAGAGAACACGCACGATTCGATGATGACACTCAATCCAGTTCAGTTTCCACGCATGGTAGACTGCGAAATGGCTGTGAGCAGTAGCAATACCACGAGCAAAAGCAGTGCTATTCGGACCTTCGATGACAAGAGGGACTTGTACCAATTATTATCGTTAGACTTGCGAAGGTTCCTGTTAGAAGTGATTGGAGGGTCTTCATCCATAAGAATAGAGGGAAGGTGAACAAAGTATCCTTGTTGCGAGAAGTACTGAGGCTCTATGCTCGAAACTTCTGAGGGGATTGAACAAAGTGGTAATTCAGGAGCAATTTAGTAGGAGTGTACAAATGCTTGTCTCTACTCGCAATGTAGGCAGGTAGAAGAACATTTCTGGGAGTACATGATGCTGTTGTAAGTGCAACAAATTACCCAAGATATTTCTCACTAATTAACTAGTAATATAGTGATAGTAAAGATCGTTCCCACAAAGAGTTGTGTAATTGAGATGATATTTGGATTAGTAAAACTAAAATAAAATAAAAGACAAAGGTGGGTTTTAAGATTTAATTAACTAAAAAGATAATAATAAGAAAAGATGATGAAGAATCTTCATCGTCACCAAACGTTGACTGAATTAGTATATTTAACTATCATTCGTTAGAATCATTCATCACCAACCGTAGAATAGTAATAAGCTCTGTTATCCCCCAAACTCCTTGTGTCACTGGATATGGAAGCCTCGACTACCAGATTCTATCCATCTGAGCCACCATGAATAATCTCTCAAGGCGTAACCCAGTCGAATGCATTAGGGTTTGTGAATTTAAGTTGATCCTAGCATCAAAAGCATAAGCTCGGTCTTCTTACTAGTGTTGTCTTCACACACGATTGTTCCACAGAATCCCTCTGCAAGGTCTCACGTTATCTATTTGCGTAGGAGGTATTAGACTATTAAACATATCTCACAACTATCTACTAGCAATAAAACGATCAATAGATTAATCTAACGTGCACTCTAAATAATCTAAGAAATCAATCATAAACCCTAGATATAGTGAAAAAAAACGATGATGATAATAACTTCAAACAAACTTGTATTAACTAATAAAGATTCATGCTTAGATTAATAAACAAAAGATTTAGCTACTCATATTACAAAAAAATAATGGTTTCCCCCCTAGGTTTAGATGTAGAAGTTGTGATATGAGAGGTAGAGTATATATATTGGGTTGTAAAGATGTCTTGTTTTAGCCTTAGATGTCTTCTTTTATAGCCTTCAATGCTTGGCCCTCAAGTATCCTTTCCTTCTAGGGTTTTGAATTCTTACCTAACCATGTTTTCTTGCTTTAGAAGTCAAAACGCGTCAAAACGGACCCAATAGGTTCACCACAGTCGGCATGGTCGATTTCCATGAACCGTGCCGACTCTAGGACCAAATAACTCCAATTCCTTGTACCCAAACTTTTTCCAGTTGGCATGGTCGATTCCCAATGAACCGTGGCAACTTTAGGGATTAAAATTCCAAGTTTTTTGTATAAAAAATGCTCTAGTCGGTATTGTTGGGACCGCGCTGACTGAAATGTTGTAGATAACTTTTTCTTGCTTCGGTTGTTTTGTTCATAACTCCTTTGTACGAACTCGGAATGATCTCATTTTTTTTGCGTTCACTTCTTACTCTCGTTCTATTCAAAATGGTATTAAGAACTCCTGGATTTGAATGAGTTGAATTTTTTTCTTTAGCCCTTTTCCATTGGTAGACTTCAATTCCTTGTTCCTTGTAAGCATTTTGTAACTCCTTTTTGGATGATTCACCTAATATAACAAGTAATATGCAAGAATTAGGTAAAATAAGTATGGATTTGACACTAGAAACATGTGGATTATGCACTTATCAAATTCCCCCACAATTAGCTTTTGCTAGTCCTCGAGCAAACTACCATCAAAACTAACCTAAACTAAAATACAACAACTCCATTTCGTCGAGGACACGGTTACACTTAGCATTTGCAACAAGACTTTAAACCCCTAGGCGTCCCTAGTGGATGATTTATAGTCTCGTGAGGGTTTACAAGAGGTATACCCGCAAAACCTACTCCAACTTTAAAGTCACAAGCATCCAAAGATCTATGATGACATAAAGTTTCTTCACACTAATAACAAGAAGTCATAACTACCAAAGAACATTATTATCATGCTTAACTTTTGAGTTAGGAGAAAACCACCATACGAAAGAATCCAGGTTCAAGATCGATCGAATGTTTCTTCCTCAACAACAAGATTTTATGAAATTGACACTCAAAAGACGCACTTTATGGTTCTCATGTATGCAGGCATGAGTGAAGATAGAATCATGTACACGTTGAATGGTGGGAAGAAAAGGTAACCTTCCGAATTATATGAAGATGTTATCCCATAGAACGTGGGACGAAAAAGAACCTTTTCTTTTCCTTTTCTATGGTGACCTCTAAGAAAGGAAATCAACCACTATATAAGGATGGGAATGCTTACTTACCTTATCACCTGATCGGCAATCAACACCACTCTCACAACATTCAATAGAAACGTCTTCAGCCTTCAATCTTCAACTGTTGATGATGAACTCTTGAACTTCGTAGAACCTTGAAAATTGTAACTCAATTCCTCAATTCCTTGTTGTTTGAAACTTCTTTATAGATTTCTTCTTCTCCACAGCCTATTAAATTAAAAAAAAAACAAATATACACTAAAGCGATAAACATTATTCTTTCTTTTTTTCGATTTTTTTTTTTTTCTGAAGATAATAAGATACAAACTTGAAAAATAAAATGAAATTACTATGGTCATGGGATAAGGACTTTACCACTTGATTCTTCACAACTTGTATTGTTTCGATATCATGAACTTCACTAACTCACATCTTTTGATTTCTTTCACTTTTGTACATAATTCTTCAACATGTATATATATTCATTGTATTGTTGCTTCACTTGAATATGAAATTTTCTCTTTATTGTACTGTTGCTTGTAAACATTGAACATATTCAACTTTTCTTCAAATTTGTAATATTCCACTTGTTGATGATATATTTATATGGACATGTTGTTGTCGAGAGATTGGTGCCAACTACAAACAAGACTACAAGATAGAGTTAGCAATTCTGATGACACCCTCATGATTGATAGAAATAGCACTCAAGAGATCAAAAAGTAGTGCTGAAATCGGTGCGAAGTTAGGTAGCTCATCATTCTACCCGGAGTTTGCGCAGATGAAACACTCTAAATGGACAGTTTAGACAGGTACAAAGAATTGCAGGTTTGATGCCTTACTCATGGGTATTGAATGATAAACTCTTCTAATATTGTATTCTCTACCAGCGGTTTAAGTCCATTTTTGTCAGCTCTAGCCTCTCAACAACTAAGCACTCCAAATATAGTTCTCTAATACTTCTAAGTTCAGTTATTTCGGTTAGAACTCTGTATGTAAACTTAGCTAGAAGTATATAAAGTGACTTTAAATTCTCTAAAAGTTGGAGGTTTTCATGCATATATGTACAAGAAGTTTAAAAATTCTACCTACAAAACCAAATACTAAAAATCTATATGCTTAACCACTCCCTCACACTTAAACTTTACATTGTCCTCAATGTAAATTGATTCCTCCAATGTAAAATCAAGATGGGAAATCAAATAATGATATGAAAAACTAAAAATTAAAAGAAAAAGATATAAATACATAATCAATGGGTTGCCTCCCATTCAACGCTTAGTTTAACGTCCTCAGCCAGACAACAATCTGCAATTCTAACAACAACTTCACAAAAACGTTAGCATAAGATATGAGTATTAAGACGACTACTTTATGAAAGTTTCCCCCACACTTAGTCTTTTCTACACTTGGAAGTGTATAAAGAACATAGAACAAGGGAACTTCTTTGGGTTCCTCTCGGTAAGTTGGAAATTGTTGCGATTTCTACATCTGTTTCTCACTCACTTTCCCCCTTTCTTCCGTTTCGGTGGTTTCTTTTAGTTTTTTAGTGATAATAGGAGATAATATTCTGCCTAAATAGTAGACATAGGCACAATGCTAGAATTAAACACATCAAGTGGTGGATACTTAGAAGAAAAATGATCGCTAGAAATAGAATTATCAAAAGGATTAGACAAACCTTCCTCTATCCCTTGTAATGGATTATTTACCTCATGTGTATTATGGTCCTCTATCAAACTTTCTGAAAGCCATTCTCCATTAATCTATGCTTCGATCGAAATCTTTGCATCATTATAACCCCTAGAAAGCTCAATTGGGTCTTCCAGGAAATCAATCAATTTGGTTTCTTTCTCAATCTCCATTTCTTCAACACACTCATCATCCGAATCAGAGTCCTCTCCTAGGAATTCTAGTTCATTAATGCAAATCCTAGGATCATCTATATGAGTCTCTTCCGAAGAAATAATCGGGTCTACCACTTACAAATCACTGTTGTAACCCAGACATTTTTTATAATGTTGATATGCGTTTGCGTATGTTACGCCATTTAGAACAATGGTTCTGTTATACCAGGGTTCCTCCTTTTGAATAAGCGAATGATCATTATAATGATCCGGAGTTGGAATAACTTCATCATTGTTGCAAGGAATTTTCAAAGGTTGTTCATCTTCATAATAGTCTTTATCGTTCTTAGGAATTTCATAATCATTTTGGTTTTGAGGCCACACTTCTTCCTCATCCCTATTTTTACCTAGTTGAGCAATTTGTTCGTATAATTTCTCTGAATTCCTTTGAATATCTCGCTATGACTCTCCCCAATCATATTGTTGTTGATGTTTTTGTTGCAACTCATAAAACTCTCGATATTATTGTTGAATAGATTGCAACATTAGCCTTTGGAGTTCTTGGAGTGAATCTTCAGTCTTTTTGTTGTGCTCGTCCATCTTTTTACGAGACTCTTTCATCTGTTGATTTTCTCGATCCAAATTATCTATAAATTGGTGCTTTAGATATGCAAGACTTGAAGAATTATTAGAAGCATAACTATCCCCCCATCCTTGTGATTCTTCACTTACATACCCACTGTAAGGTTGTTGGCATGGATGAGAATATCCATAAGGTTCCGTAGGATATTGGTCGTAACCAAAGGATTGGTTTTGATTATACCCCTGATATGGTTGGTAGTTGTTATAAGAATGAGATTGAAAACCGTATTGATTACCACTATTAGGTGGTTGATATTGTGCACCGTACATGTTATTTCCGTAAGGAAACATGATGACTCACAAGAAAAAGAAAAATCTAACTGAAAATAAAATAAAAATAAAATAAAATAAGAATGATACTTATAACATGTTTTCAGAATTTACCTCCCGCTTTTGATGAGATTTGATCACCTTCAACGAGCTGTTAACACCACGAAAACCTAGAAATCTGAAAAACACTAAAGAAAAACGTGAAAATATCTAAATTACTAAAACAAAATAAAACAAATAACAAATCAATTAGCAACTGCTCCCCGGCAGCGGCGCCAAAATTTGATGCATGCCTGTAAGTTCAACAAATTACTTAAGATATTTCTCACTAATTAACTAGTCATATAGTGATATTAAGGATCGTTCCCATAGAGAGCTGTGTAATTGAGATGATATTTGGATTAGCAAAACTAAAACGAAGTAAAAGACAAAGGGGGGTTTTGAGATTTAATTAATTAAAAAGATAATAAGAAGAAAAGATGATTAAGAATTCCTTCGTCGTTACCAAACGTTGACTGAATTAGTATACTTATCTATCTTTCGTTAGAATCATTCATCACCAACCGTAGAATAGCAATAAGCTCTGACATCCCCCAAACTCCTTGTGTCACTGGATATGGAAGCGCTCGACTATCAGATTCTATCCATATGAGCCACCACGAATAATCTCTCAAGGTGTAACCCAGTCGAATGCATTAGGGTTTGTGAATTAAGGTTGATCCTAGTATCAAATGCATAAGCTCGGTCTGCTTACTAGTGTTGTCTTCACACACAATTGGTCTACAGAATCCCTTTGCAAGGTCTTAAGTTCTCTACTTATATAAGAGGTGTTTGACTATTACACGTGTCTCACAACTCTCTACTAGCAATAGAATGACAAATAGATCAAACTAGCATGCACTCCAAACAATCTATGAAATCAATTATAAACCCTAGATATAGTGAAAACAAACGATGATGATAATAACTTCAAACAAACTTGTAGTAACCAATAAAGCTTCATGCTTAGAAAATTCAATTCATTCGTAATAAACAAAAGGTGTAGCTACTCATATTTAAAAAAAAGAATGGTTTACCCCTAAAGGGGTAAACCCTAGGTTTAGATGTAGAAGTTGTGATATGAAAGGTAGAGGATATATATTAGATTGTAAAGATGTTTTAGCCTTAGATGTCTTGTTTTATAGCCTTCAATGCTTGGCCCTCAAGTATCCTCTCCTTATAGGGTTTAGAATCCTTCCCTAACCATGTTTCCTTGCTTTAGAAGTCAAAAACGCCTCAAAATGGACCCAATAGGTTCACCACAGTCGGCATTGTTGATTTCCATGAACGGTGCCGACTCTAGGACCAAAATAACTCCAGTTATATATACCCAAACTTTCTCCAGTCGGCATGGCCGATTCCCAATGAACCGTGCCAACTTTAGGGATTAAAATCTAAGTTTTCTGTATGAAAAAGTGCTCCAGTCGGCATAGTTGGGAACTGCGCCGACTGAAATGTTGTAGATGACTTTTTCTTGCTTCGGTTGTTTTTTCCATAACTCCTTCGTCCGAACTCGGAATGACGTTTACTTCGTATTCTCGTTATATTCAAAATGGTATTAAGAACTCCTGGATTTGAATGAGTTTAATTTTTTCTTTAGCCCTTTTTCATTAGTAAACTTCAATTCCTTGTTCCTTTTAAGCACTTTGTAACTCCTTTTTGGATGATTACCTAATATAAGAAATAAGATAGAAAACAAGAGTAATAAAAAGTAATATGCAAGTATTATATGTAGCAAAACTATAGATTTGACACTAGAAACATGTGAATTATGCACTTATCAGTATAACGACCCTGACTCATGCGAATAACCTCGCGAAGTAATCTCCACCATTTTCCTGAATACTAGAAGATTGAACTCTAAGGGTTACTACGAGCAAGGTCCTCATACTGAAATGAGTTCTTAGGGTCGTACAAAGGAATTCTTATCCCACTATTCAACTGGCCTTCACAGACAATTATCATATTCGGATGAAAACTTTGCTTAGCAAGCTCTAGAGACATCAAACCCTTGGAGCCTTTGGGATCAACATAATAAACCTTGAACTTTTAGAGATGATGAGTCTATATGATATTTTGAAGATTTTGTTTTTCTTTCTCAGCCACAGACAGTTTATGCGATGATGATTTCCTGGGAAAACACAGGAAAGAAGAACAAAGGTATCAGAAGCAAGAAAGAACACAAAGAAGAATAAAAACCACAAACCTATGAGAATATGATGATTCCTTTTGTTAATGATGAGCTATTGAAGATTATAGTAGCAAAAGAAGTTGTTGAGGAAGTATTACTTGATGATCAGAGTAAAAGGATGACTGTTTCTGCAAAAAAGCCAGTGGAGAAGAAGAGTTAGAGAATAAAATTTTTATGGTTAGAAACCTAAGGAGGATCCTTTATAATGGAAACAAAATCCTAAGAGAGAACGTTAATTGGCTGCGACAGGTGAGAAGGTCATAAAGGCAGCAAACGTGGGGAAAGTTATTGCGTGATGGTTACCAAAGCAACCTTTTGAGACGTGGCAGCAGTAAAAATTAATAAAATTGATTTTTCTTCTCACCCTATCCTTCGAGAAGATGAAAATAAAATAGGAAAATTGTGATATTAAAATATCTGGATTCCATCTGGAGTAATCCTAGAGCACCAAAGACGTAAAGAAGATAATAGTGAGAAGTATGGAAAAGAAGTTTGAAAGTTACCACCCGTATTTCGAGATATCTACCACTAGCAACAAATTAGGGCACGTGGAAAGCATCTTCACTACATCAAAGGACAAGTTTGAACCAGGGGAAAAGAGCATTAAATGCGAATGACAGACGTGCAGAGCTGGATTTTGTCAGATTCGGGCAGAGGGAGACGACAAGACAACACAATATCTTCGGATGTTACACGAGTGGTAGCAGAAAAAAACACATAAGGATCGGTAAAGACCAAAACTTAGATAGTGATTCGTACAAAGTACGTAGCACACGAGCACGAGAAACTACTTGTGCGAGAAGAATATTTAGGATAAGACTTTCGCATGGGATGAAGCATTAAAGGGATAGATTGTTTAATAGAAAAATATTGTGTACAAGCAATTGTGTCTATAAGTACTTAGATAGTTTCAGTGTGAAGGTAAGGTTTTTTCTATGCTAAGAGTGGGTGCCAAGGTCCCTTCAGAGAATAGAGATCAGTGTTCCAAGCTTGTAATAACATATTTCACCATTAATAAAGTTTTCTTAGTTTCTAAAAGTCTTTTGGTAAGGAAACATAATAAGAATCTTCATCAAGTTTCTTCACTCTTATTTAGTCTTATAATTGTGTGAGTTGCATCTTATTACAAACCGTGGTTCAATACCTAGATCCACATCGTTGTGTAGCTAGAAAAATGGCTACTACACTAGGTAAAACAAGAGTAACAACAAGTAATATGAAAAAATTATAGGTAAAAAAAAACTATAAATTTGACACTAGAAATATGTGAATTATGCACTTATCAGTACAAGCACCCTGGCTCATGCGAATAGCCTCGCAGAGCAATCGTCACCATTTTCTTGAATACTAGAAGATTGAACGCTAAGGATTAATACGAGCAAGGACCTTATACTGAAATGAGTTCTTAGGGTCGTACAGAGGAAGTCTTAACCCACTATTCAACTGGCCTTCACATACAATTATCATATTCAGAGAAAAACTTTGCTTTGAAGCTCTAGAGACATCAAACCCTCGGAGCCTTTGGGATCAACATAATAAACCTTAAAATTTTAGAGATGATGAGTCTCTATGATATTTTGAAGATGTTGTTGTTCTTGCTCGGCCATAGACAATTTATGCGATGATGATTTCCTGGGAAAACACAGGAAAGAAGAACATAGGAATCAGAAGCAAGAAAAAACACAAAGAAAAATGAAAACCACAAACCTCTGAGAAGATGATGAATCCTTTTGTTGATGATGAGCCATTGAAGATTATAGTGGCAAAAGAAGTTGTTGAGGAAGTATTACTTGATGATCAAAGTAAAAAACTGACTGTGTCTGCAAAAAAAGCCAGTGGAGAAGAAGAGTTAGAGAATAAAAGTTTTATAGTTAGAAACCCAAGGAGGATCCTTTATAATGGAAACAAAATCCTAAGAGAGAACGTTAATTGGATGTGACAGGTGAGAAGGTCATAAAGGCAGCAAACGTGGGGAAAGTTATTGCATGAAGGTTACCAAAGCAACCTTTTGAGACGTGGCAGCAGTAAAAATTAATAAAATTGAGTTTTCTTATCACCCTATCCTTCGGGAAAATGGAAAGAAAATGGGAAAATTGTGATAGTAAAATTTATGGGTCCCATCTGGAGTAATCCTAGAGCACCAATGAAGTAAAGAAGATAATAGTGAGAAGTATGGAAAAGAAGTTGGAAAGTTACCACCCGTATTTCGAGATATCTACCGCTAACAAAAAATCAGGGCACGTGGAAAGTATCTTCACTACATCAACGGATAAGTTTGAACCAGGGAAAAAGAGCATTAAATGCGAAAGACAGACGCACAGAGCTGGGTTTTGTCAGATTTAGGCAGATGGAGACGACAAGATAGCACAATAACTTCAGATGTTATACGAGTGGTAGAAAAAAAAGACACATGAAGATCGGGATCCGAACTTAGATAGTGATTCGTCCGAAGTACGGAGCATACAAGTATGAGAAAATACTCGTGCTAGCAGAATATTTAGGATAAGACTTCCACGTGGGATGGAGCATTAAAAGGGATATATTGTGTAATAGCAAAATATTGTGTACAAGCAGTTGTGTCTATAAATACTTAGATAGTTTCATTGTGAAGGTAAGATTTTTTCTATGCTAAGAGTGGGTTCTAAGGTCCCTTCAGTTAATAGAGATCAGTGTTCCAAGCTTGTAATAGCATATTTCACCATTAATAAAATTTTCTTAATTTCTAAAAGTCTTTAGGTAAGGAAACATAATAAAGGCTCTTCATCAAGTTTATTCACTTTTATTTAGTCTTATAATTGTGTGAGTTGCATCTTATTATACACCGTGGTTTAATACCTAGATCCACATCGTTGTGTAGCTAGAAAAATGGTTACTACACACCATGCCCAGGAAACTAAAATCCATAGTCCATTTTGATCCCTTCCAAGATGACAAATATATTTTACTGTATGCACTTAACGCTAAGTTTTATGGACGTTTTTGAGGGAACGACGGGACAAAAAATATGGCGGAAAAGGTGCTTACCCATCTCTCACCTCAAAAGCAAAAAGGGAAGCAAAATTTTGGAGAGACATAATACCTCGCCAGAAAAATTATTTAAGCAAAGATGTGACAAAAAGCATGACGGAAAAGGTCCTTACCCGTCTCTCCCCTCCAACAAGGAGGCAAGCAAAATTTTGGAAAGATGTAATGCCTCAGTGTTAGAGTATATGATGACTCACTTGCTGACATATTAGTCCAGGCTGTTCATATTAGTTGTGGACAAATGTACTTTCCATTAGTCTTGATAGTTGTGATGGTTTACCTAGTCGTTACACTCCCTGCTAAGTCTTGATGCTATATATAGCAGTCTAATGAGTCTTGTTATGTAACTATCAATAACACAACGTATTACAACTCTTTACATTTCTTATATGGTATCATATACCAGTAGGGGAACTTCAACTTTCCTTTTCGATCCAGGGATCCACTGTTTCCACCATTAATGGTGAGAACAACCCACTTTCTTATTTTCGCTGCTACAGTCTCAAACACAACCTCAACAATCAAACTCACAATCAAAACAATCAAATTCACAATCAACACAAATAAAATTATAATCTCAACAACCAAAACTTTTCCGCCATTACAACTTCATACCTCTACAATCAACCACAACTTGAACAATTGAAACAATCGAAATTACAACTCAAATCACAATCAAACCAATCAATATCACAACTTAATACAACCTTTAAATCCAATGAATCCTTCTACAACAAACACCAACCTACAACAATTTGTACATAACAAAAAACAATCAACAACAAAACTAAAAACTACAACCAGATAACCCTACAATCTGAAAACGAATAACCCTACAAACTCCATAATGACTTAACTCAGATGGAAACAAACAACCTGAAGGGGAATTCCGACATCCTCACACCTATTTTTTCGTTATTCGATTGGCATATTTTGTTTCTTTCATTTTTAGTTTTTAGATCTGAATTGATCAGTTCTTGTTTCGATTTAGTGTCGAATTCTCAATCCAACTAATAGAATTAAATTTACTTTTCCAAGCTCTTTGATTCTTTTTTTAGAAAGAAATCCTTTTTATGAGTCCATCTTTCTTTTTCTTTGACTGCATCTTTGATGCACTGCTAGTACTAGTACATCTGAGAATGATTAATTGGCTCGAGTTTGGGATAGAAGAAGGATTCAAGATTCCTGATACACTAATGCATTTCGATTCATTTATGTTCTCCTGTTTTGAATAAAAATTGGTAATAGAGAGATTCTGCATATCCACGGTGGTGCTTCTGGAAATCAAATTTTGGGATAAATCTACTTCATATTTTAGTATAGCTCGTGATGGTTATTCTTGGTGGAAGTTTACTTTCTTGAAGTTCAATTCAAAATAAATTGAATCACGGTTCTTGCATTTGATGTTGATAAGTTTGAAGATTTACTTCATTCATTATTTCAGTGATTTTTCATCAAATTGGTGAAGACTCGGTATTGCTTTCAGATAAGTTCTAAATCATATCATGTTTACTTGAACTTTATACTTGCATTTAATCTGATTAAGTCCTACATTTTCATGGATATAATGTTCCTTTATTATGGAATATGGAGTACTAGCAAACATACAAATTACTTGATTTCGGGTCCTTGTATAGTGATACTTTATGGAGTTTTCTTGTGCCATTCACTGCTCTTGGTCTTGGTGATCCTTCATCTCCAATGGTCCATTGTTATGTTTGAGAATACTTCTCATCTGTTTTCCTTGAGGATTTTAGTTTTTATACCAAGTTTGTGTTTATCACCAATGGTTTCACCATTCTGTGGTTGAGGGAACAACTTGTTACTTCTGTATGTTTCTATAGGATATCCACCTTTTATTTTTTAGTAGTTTTGTTTCAATTACTAGTCTCTGATTTCGATATTGGGAGTCTACATAGGTTGTCCTGCTGCTGAAGGCATGTTAGAGCAATTATACTGTGTAGGTGCTTGGATATAGCGTCTGAATTTTACCGTGGAAACTTGTATGGGTTGCTACAATGGAATTGATTTGTGTATTTATAGATTGGTTTGTGGATTTTTTTGCATAAACCTACAATGCTGCAACTTTGTGTCAGTTTTGGCGGCTCCTAGCAGCTCTCTGGGACTTTCAATTGCTTTGTTCTTCCTGCTTCAGATCAACCTTACACACTGTAATAGTGCTCCGTTTGAAGGGGGTGTTAGCCTATCAGTCACTATTTTGGGGGAATGTTACGAAAATTTTTGGTGGCTACTGGTGGTTCTATGGGACTTCTTACGGCTTTCACATACATATTCATTAATTGACTTCATAGCGCCAACAATATTCTGTATATGAGTGATTGTCTTCAAAATGTGCAGACGTTTTTCAAGATGGCTTGCGGTCCCCTCCCTTGTATGAGAATACTTTCTAGCTATTACCACAGGGAACAATGTGGGAGCTTTAGTTCAATGACGACAAACAAATTTAGTGGCTACTGGCATATCTTTTTCGAAGGCCTTATTCTTCTGCTCTTCTAAGGAAAACTGATGCATTATTCGAGTGTCTAGTTTGAGGGGGGACCGTTAGAGTCTATGATGACTCACTTGCTGATATATTTGTCCAGGATGTTCATAATAGTGGTAGACATTTGTACTTTCTGTTAGTCCTGATAGTTGTGATGGTTTACCTTGTCGTTACACTCCCTGTTAAGTATTAATGTTATATATAGCAGTGCAACGAGTCTTGTTCTGTAACTATCAATAACACAACATATTACAACCCTTTTGTTAGCACCTAAAAATTGCTCCTAGGTAAAAGAATATTCTGTTGAAGTACTTTCTTTAGATTCGGAAATCAAAATCGTACATGACAAGCCTAAACTACGAAAGTCGTCGTTCCGTCCTGCTTCGGTCACAAGGAAAGAAAATGGGTTGATCTTAGGGGAGGGAAGCCGAGAAGTTGAAGGAAATTAGTGTGAAGAATTCTGTATAGAGGTGTTGAACTATAGAGAATAATAGAGCTTGTGAGAATGATAACACTACAAGAAAAACGGGTTTAAGCGTCTAAAATCTTAGCAAGAGCTCTGAAATTTAGTCGCTTAAATATTTTAAGCGTCTAAAATTGCAACTGGCAAAAATTTTGGCGGCAATAAACATGTGTCCACTATTATTTAGCAACGAAAAAAATACACTTAATCGCTAGATCCTTTGTTCAAGTAATTTATAGCAACTAAAATAATGAACATGTAGCTATTCACTTTGAGGCACCAACTCGTAGCAACAACAAAATAAATTGGTTGCTCAAACCTCTCTCAGCAACTAAGTTTGAGCCACAACAATATGTTTAATTGCTAGATCTGTTTTTCAAGTAACTTATAACAGCTAAAAGTTGATCAGGTAGCTATTCACTTTGAGGCACCGACTCGTAGCAACAACAAAATAGATTGGTTGCTCAAACCTCTCTCAGCAACTAAGTTTGAGCCACAACCAAATATGTTTAATTGCTAGATCTGTTTTTCAAGTAACTTATAGCAGCTAAAAGTTGATCATGTAGCTATTCACTTTGAGGCACCGACTCGTAGCAACAAAAAAATAAATTGGTTGCTCAAACCTCTCTCAGCAACTAAGTTTGAGCCACCACCACATGTTAAAAAATGAATTACTTGGTAAAATCTCTCTCAGCAACCAAGTTTAAGCCGCTACGATCATTAAAAAAAAATTAGTTTTTAAAGTACATTTGAGAACTTAATTAATATTTATCTAACAATCTTATTAGGATTTGTTTAATAGAAACATGAAAACTTGTTCAAATCATTGTTTTCATTCACTATGAGCAAATGTTTGGATGCACAAATTGAAAAAGAAAATATACATGAGTCGACTAAATTGACTATAATTTGGATAACTTTTTTTTTGTTTCAGTGTGTTTATCAGTTCTATATATTTTATCTTTTAATATAATTTCGATCATCGTACTCAATGAAGCTTGTAATTGCCAAAGCGGTTTAGGACCAAGGACTATTTTAACTTCTGTTTTCGGGTAAATGCTTTAGTTTCGTCGAATTAGTTTGAAGGTTTGAGCTAGGTCTCCAAGTCCAGCATAGCCAAGATACACCAGATTGCTCAACTATACACAGTCTCAAAGTCAGAAGTGTTTAACGGCGTAATCTGATGCCTTAGATCGACTTGGCCATATTACATTATAGAATTCGTCACCGATTAGTAATATCATATTCCTGGTGATCAGATCAATGTGCACAAGTGGTAATTGTACGAGCAATTCACAACAGTAATAATAGAATGTAAGAAATAGAACCCTTAAGTTTTATTATATGTCTATTCTCAAGTGATGAAATTAAGGCTTATGCACTCCCCCATGTATACACATTTATCTCGTTCGCAACCAATTGGAAGGCAATGTAGAACACAAGATCCCTACCAAAACTATATTCTGTTATATATTAAACAACCTCTTTAACCCAATCTTAAATCTTCATGACTAACTTTGAAAAATGTCGGCCATCCCCTTATTGTAAATGATTGCTCCCAATGGCTTCAAGATGCAGAATCTATCTCTCGTCTTCTTTGTATCGCCAATTCACTAATCGGGTTGAGACTCCATTAGCATCATCCCTTAATCTGCAAAATATCGCCATCTCATTTGAGGTTTCCTCTTGCCATGGTAGACACATTTGAATCTGGATTAACACAGTCTTGAACATTGTACTTTAGTTACATATAAGGATTTAGGGAAAAAATATTTCATAATACTAACATATGAGAATATCACAAATTAGACTCTAATTTTATATGATACCTTGAGATTGATGTTGCTGAGGAGCTAGACCTAGTATAGAGCCTGATTGTTTCCACTGCACTTTTTAACATTAAGCTAAAGCAGTCTTAGGGCAACTCTCCTTTGGCGGGGTACTGACGCAAATTAATGACTACATATCCATGATGATCGATAAAAGCAACCACATCAATAACAAACGAGATTGTAGATAGCTGATCGATCATCTAGATATCACCATCATTTAATTATTATTGTTACCTGCCAATGGAGATAGTTGCAACCTATGCAACCAAAGAGAAAACCGAGTATACTAACCTGGTTAGATCCATGACAAAGGGTGGAAAAGAGGTCCCTGAATCAGGACCTGACCTGAGCAAATGTCATAACAAGACAGTTAAAAGAAATGGAAATCCTAACATAAGGATAGAGTCAAGCTATTAAATCTAATGTATAATACTGTAGGCTTGGATTTGATCTTGGATAGAGCACCAACTACATCTATAAATATAACAAATTCACTCAGAAATTGAAAGTCAAAGAAAAAGATATATGCAGAAATGGGTGCTCAAAAGTAAAATTGAAATTCAACTCTAGCCAACACCCCATAAAGATGGTAGCGTCTTTTCACTACCATGTAGCTTCATTGAGATTGCAGAACTTTAAGAATCTAATTCCTAAAACAATTTATAGCATAACTAGATACGAGATTGGTTGAGGCTGGTAAACATCCAGAAACTCAACCGAAGAAACAAAAAAGGCCTAAATTTCTTACATTGTTTAGAAGTTTGTTGACTAGTTGTGGAAGTCAGAGAGTTCCAGCATTAACAAATCCCATCTTCTCCCATTTAATCAGATCCATGAAATCAATCAGATCGACTGCAAAGTGAGATACATATCAACCTTTGTCTGAATATCAGCAGTTGCACTGTCCTCCCTGTTTTTATATATCCATTGTAGTGCCAGCACCCCATTCACCCCTGAAAAGTAAGTCAACCCTTCAAAAATTAGTGTTGTGGAGGGAAAACTACACCAACTAACAATAGCTAAAACACATTGCATAAAAAGAAAAGAAAGGAAAGGCAGAGGAAGTGAGCTGCAGAACACAAAAATTCTACTATTTTATTGACGATTAATTAATGTTCCAAGGCAAATTCAATTAATGAATCGGTTTTGTTGATGGAAAAGTCTCTATGTACACATTCAAGGGATCGCACCCGGCAAAACTTAAATTAGTATAATACCAAAAACACAAATTTTGAACTATACAATTGCCAGGTACAACTCAAATTCCACACAGCCATACACAATATATAGCCCAACATACACAGGGAATTAAAACTTTGATAAACAAACTACGCAGTAAATTGAGTAGATATCTACTGAGTATTCAATGCACAAATCAGGTTACTATACAATTTAACCCATTATTATATAAACCATGACCCAATCAAACCTTAAAAATGAAACCACCTGCTCACCACAGTCGTAAACTCAATGGCTTGGCTCAATGAACTCAAATTCTTGCTGAATAAACAAGTGTTCATGTGAATCATGTCAACAAATCAACATGATTCATCAAGCCATTAAATCCTAAATGTAACGCAAAATAACCAGAATAAAAAAGAAATGTATAGATTACATACCATCAACTTAAACCAGACATCTTCTTTGTAGTTCTCTGAACACTCCTCCAATCCACGTATGACACCGGACAATACACTCGGACAAGTTTGCCTGCCCGAGTAGCTAATTTATCTGTATTATCACCTACAGGTGTACCATACTCATTTACATCTACCACCAACTTCGGCTTAGTAACAACACTATTTGAAGCAGTCTCTACTTCAGGAAGAATAATATGTATTAAATGGAAATCAAGAACACAATCATACTGACAAACAAAATGAAAACACTAAACAGGTACTCTTCATAAACCAATAACTGCAGATTTCATATAAACCAAAGACAATACAGGTAGTTATATCAATTATGCAACCACAAAACTCATTACAATTCAAACCCCCAACAAAAGAAGAAAACCCCTTTTTCAAAAACAGAACAAGAACCCAAAAACAAAGATTAAAAATCAAAAACCAATTTTCAAACAACAAATAGAAACTCTAAAATCAGAAATTGATACTACAAAACTAGAACAAAATCAAACAAAGATTAACTGGACTATACATGCACCTAGATCATCTCTACAAATCAAATATGTGTAACACAGAACAATAAGCCATCCCAAAACAGTTGCTAGGATGTTTGACCTTTTAAAACAGATTTGGGAAAAAGCCCCAAATCCGCATGAGGAACCCTAATAATCATTTCACTCAAATTTAAGTTCATAAGCATGTAATTTACGTAAATTGGAGTTAACCCATGCTTACCCACACCATGAATTTAAGCTTAAACTCTTCAATTCCTAAAACTCCAAAATTAGGAAGAACCCTAATTTTACTGTGATCAATGAAATTGAAAATGAAAAGTGAAGTTAGAACAATATAACCTGATTTCAGCTTGAAACGAGAGTAAAATAGCAAACCCAATGGTTGATGTGAGCATGCAAGATCAAATTAAGCTTCCTTCCAAATTTCACCCGTAAACAGATTTGAGAAGCACAAGAAGAACAATCGAAATTTTGACGGGGAAAGATAGACCGTTTGATCGAAATCTATCGACGATTGATATCTAGTTTTTTCTAGTCATACGGATTGTGATGCGTATGAATCATTGGAAAAAATTACATCCGTCCATTTTATAGCACGATTATATTTGGCTATAACTTATAACACCCTTTTTTTTGGTTTTTTTTGTCTAAATATTATATATATTTTGATTAGTAAAATATTTGTATATTTTAATATCGAGGAATTTGTATTTACGAAAGGAAAAATAAATTGTGTAACCTAAGAAATAATCTAGAAACAAAAAATTAATTTGATAATTATCGTTGACTTTCCACTAGACAAAGTTTTGAAGTCTGATGATCATAGATTATAGATTCCGGTGGAAATTCTTAATTTGGATAAGAGGTCAGTAAGGATAAAATGACGAACATCGGTAGGTTTAGGGTTCCGGGGAAGATTTTGATTTAGATGAAGAGGTTAATAAGGATAATATGATGAATTCGATAATATGATGAACATCAAGGATAATATAACAAAATGAATAAGTTTGATTGAGATTGAATAAAATTCAATAAATCAAAGTGAAATCGAGTGAAATTGATGAAAAATTGATATAATTTGAGCAATATCGATCAAACCTAAGTGTATTCAAGTCGGTTCGATAAAAAATTGAGTGAATTTTAGTGAGATTGATGAAATCATAGTTTCATATCGTTTGAATTGTTAGAGAGCAGAACCGAAAAAGTGAGAGAAAGAGAGAGAAGAAAAAATGGACTAATTTCACTCAAATTACTTAGAACCTTATTTAGTTTTATCATTTATGTATTAACATGTTTAGGTTTGGGTAAATCAAAGTTGAATTATAGCAAGATTAAAAGAAAATGGAGAAATTGAAATTTCAGTCCTTTTAAATTGTATCAGAGAGAAATTGAGTGAGGCCGACCGATGTTAGATAAGATTGACGAATAACATACGAAATAACGTGAAGCTGATGGAAATTCGGTTTGAATTGATAGGTAACCATATAAATCCATGAAATGTAGGATAAATCTAGTGAGGTCGAGTGTTATTGGATAACATTGACGGATAACAAACGAAATAACGTGAAGTTGATGGAAATTCGGTTTGAATTGATAGGTAATCATATAAACCCATGAAATGTAGGATAAATATAGTGAGGTCAAGCGGTATTTGATAAGATTGATAGGTAACCGGTAAAATTGACTAAGATCGATATATAATCGGTTAAAATGACGGATAACTAGAGAAACCAATAAAATCCGAGAGAAATTGAGTGATGCCGACCAATAATGGAATTAGGTGGATAATAAGTCAAGGTAAATAAAGTAAAACAAATTAAGTAAAATTGGATTTAATTTGTGGATAATTAGTCAAGGTAAACATGATCTAATCTCACAAACAATATGTCTTTGTCATATTATCCTTGATGACCGACACCCTAACCCTACCGATGTTTGTCATATAATCCTTGATGACCTCTTCCCCTCACCAGAACCCTAAACATGTCGATGTTCGTCATATTCACTTCAAATTAGTCACTCAATTTTTTAAGTTATCAATGTTCGGAATAGTCGAGTAATATGCATATTATGGTCGAAATAGTAGGATAATATACATATTTTGGTCGATATTTTATTGATCGGAATAGTCGGGTAATATGCATATCGTAAGTCCATGCTTTCCTTAATTTTGTGCATGCTACACAACACCTGATTTAAATAGTGTTGGAATGTTTGAATGTTGGATGATTTTGGCAAATATTTTGACGTTGAGGAACGGTATAAGACCCCCATTGCAACCAGATTGAGTATTCATTCATTTGTGTTATTTTTTGTTAATGATCTGCAGATACATTGACTATCTCTTCTTGGGTGATTATGTTGATCGGGGCTAACACAGTTTAGAAACTATCACTCTTCTGCTTGCTTTGAAGGTACCACCTGGGAGCAGTATTCCCGTTTTAAAAATTAGAACACTTGTACTGCCACTAATTCTAAGCAAGGCATTCTCAGTGCTTTTGATATGGGTAATGAAATTCTTAACGTGTAATCAGTTATTGTTTCTTCTAATCATTCGTACGTTCTTTGTAATTTGCGATTCCATAAAAAACAACAGTTGGTTATACCTTCTAACTAATTTTTCTTACTTATATTATGTAGGTGTGCTTTCAGAGGCTAATAGTCTTACAGAAGCAATCATCCTTCTAACATGTTGATGTACATTGCATTTGTTCTTTGCTGGATGCAGTTCCTCATTTCAACTTCCGTGAGAATTTTCTAACTGATGTCATCAATAACATGACCTCCCAAGATGATGTCATAAGGTTCTGTTATGAGCTTTAAGCTTTACTCATTTAGGCTTTGCATGGGATTTTATGTTTCTCTCTTCAGTTATTGCTGCTCAGTATTCCTGTGTTCGTTTTAGGAGGTAGTTTTCCTAAGTCGGGTTTTGTGTATTCTTATGAAGATGCTTCAATTGGTTACAAGGAACTTTGTTGTACATCAATAAAGTCACTATTTTTGCCATATATAATTATATAATTTTAATTATTAATAATGTTTAATATTAATTTTTAATTATAATTAAATTTTGGGATTATCTAAATCAGAATTTATTTTTAACGAGCAAAGAAATTTGGTAGCTTAAAAATTTAAGCAACCAACTTCAGCCCAATCAAAATCAGAATTCTAAAATAATTTGGAAGCTTAAAAAAATTAAACAATCAACTTGAGTAAAAACTTTGATACCTTAAAAGTTTAAGCAACCAACTTCAGGACAATCAAAACCACAAATCGCTTGTAGCAAGCAAAATAATTTGATCGCTTAAAATTTTAACCAAGTAACATCAGGTTAAGTTGTTCCATGTATCTTCCAACAAGGTAGTTTAATAGCTCCTAAGTCACAAGTTTCTTCTAGAGAGTAAAAAATTTTGTACCTCAAAAGCTTGAGCAACCAACTTCAGGCCAATCAAAATCAGAAATCACTTTTAGCGAACAAAACCAATTGATCGCTTAAAACTTTAACCAAGCAATTTCAGAAAGAGTTGCTCCATGTATCTATCAACTAAGTAGTTTACTTGCTTTAGAATGATTGGTATATCTGAAGCGATTGATATTTTACTTGCTATATTGGTTGGTCTAGATGTTAAGCGATCACAATTTTACTTGCTCCATATTAGTTGGTCTAAATGTTAAGCAGTGAGAAAAGTACTCGCTTTAGGGTAGTTGGTTTATTACTAGAGCGATTGCATGGTCGCTCAACGCTTTGACATACATGGCTTTGGGCAACCAACGGAGCGAGTGCCACTTTTAGTCGCTATAATGGTTATAGCGACTTAAAAGGGTCTTTAAGCGACTTAAAACGAGTAGTCGCTTAAACCCATTTTTTTGTAGTGTAAGCTTGTCCTCTTTTCTGAATGGCTAAGTAGCATATTTATAATATTTTGGGAACATACGTACTTCGTTGTAAGTAGTGGAGGTAGTGAGGAGATGGAGAAATAGAGATTGTGGGGATAATGGTATAACTTCCTTGGAACTTTCGAGAAACCATTACTCCATTATCTCCTTAACTGCCACAACCATTACTACTACTTTGTAACTTTCTCATCATGGGGTTTTGCCACGCCACAAGTTGTTGTAACCACCATACCAAAACCCCATGAAGAATTCCCTTATGTAATTGTTTTGATTTTTCGTAGGAGTTAGTGGAGTCATGGACTCAAAACACGTGAGTAATTCGTGAGTTTGTCGTAAGGTAATGCTATCAATGAGTTTGTGCCAACGCACTACAACAATGGCTGAGTATTGGCACTATTAGCAAAGGATAATGCTGACACGAGCAAGCGGGGATGACATGGCAAGCGAGTGAAAAGGGAAAGGTAAGAAGGGGAAAGGCTAGCACTGTGGCTAGTAGCGCTATTGTGATTATTTTCCTATTATATTATCTTGCGCCAAAGTTGGCAATGGTGCCGTGACCATTTTCCTATGTGTTGTAGCGTTGGCATTTGCTTGGCCTTTGTGCAATCCATACAAAACATATTCAAAGAACTCAGCCGTGGAAGTTTGTGACTTGAGACAATGTTCGATGCGACTTTGCATTTAGATGGTATGCATCTAATTAGCGTTTTTGTTCATAATTGGCATAACATCTATTAAGAATATTCGTAATTTTGTATAATCAGAGTGTTCTGATCAATACAGGTAGCTTGCATGGGCGCACATGAAATAACGAGGGTTTATCCGGGTAAAGCCCTGAAATTTTGAAGGCGCATACATATATCAAAGGGCTACAAGGCTAACGTAGCTATAAGCTTAATACGCATTCTCAATTCTCTTGTGGAATGTAAGATAACAATATGTATCCCTAATCCTGGTGTCGGGTCCGAAATTTATACATATTTATTTCATGTTTCTGCAGCTGAATAAAGCGATATTACAATTTTCTCCCTTGTTAAAAACTCATCATCAACATTAAGTCCCCTGCTTAGCGCGGAACAGTAATGTTTCGTGGTATGCACTAGATGGTGATTTTTTTTTTACTATCATAAGCAAAATAAATTAACAAGCTTAGTTGTCGGAAATTACCAGAAATTCTGATTTGATGACATTCCGATGATGTCAAATAATCGTTGAATAAGCAATAATTGACGTAAGGGTGCCTGTAGGATGATATGGCATCGTCTGGATAGCATTAATTAGTAAACTTGGATGATTTTGTATGATGGAGAGACTAAAATTGACCTATATGCGGCATACGACCATGGCTAAAAAAGGAAACCCTTGTTTGACCTAGATTTGGAAACCAAATACTATAAAAGGGAATAAACCCTAAGTTTTTATTCCCTCTCTATCACCGACCACCAAAGTTTCATCCCTATCTCCTCTCGCCCAGCAGCAGTAGCTCCTCCCGCCGGCAACACCATCACCCAATCACCACCAGTGAACTTCTTACCGGTTTCCGGCACCAACCAGGTAAATTATTATTTTTTTACGTGAACAACTACTCACATATCTCTTCTCTCTCTATTGTGAGTATTAACTCACTTCTTCAATTATCATTGCTTGCTCAATTACATTAGGTAAGTATGCTATTGACTTGATAATTATCTTCTCTTGATAACATCTTGCAGGTAATCCCTAATTCCACAACTGCAGTCTTTGATTGCAAAAATCCTTCATTGGCTTCATTGCAGCATTGTTAAGCTTCAAATAGGTATCTAGGGTTTGTAGCAATTTTCGATAATGCTGGTTTTAATTTTTATATATATAAGCATATATTTGCATATCAGTACTATATATACATAAAATAGAACCAAACCTTGTGTATGATTGTCCAATTGTTGACGTAAATATTATTCAAATCCATTGTAGATGTCTAACGATCATGAAGATAACACTATAACTGATTCTACACTAGTACAAATATGGGCTTTGGTGACAGTTCACAATCAGAAACCATGACAGTTCACGAATAAACTGTCACAAAATAATAGACTATGAGATATATGTAATAGTTTTTTACTAAAACTCATACCAATATAGGAGAACAATCGTGACAGCTTTTCAACTATTGTAATTATTTTAAATAAAAACTGTTATCAAAGTGTAACCTTATAAGTAACAGTTCTTTAAATTACCGCCTCTTCCATTTATGGTGACAATTTTGAATGAAACTGCTACCATTCATATAATCTCATATTGCATTTTCAAACGCACGATATTGGTAGTTGAGTCCTAATAAGTCATTATCTACTAGTCGTGGACGGTTTTGTTGGTGGGTCTCTCCCGACCAGCCCCTTCCCTCTCATTTTTGCTGAAAATCACAAAAGTAGAAGTTGTACAATTTCTCAATACCATCACTCATTTATATTTATTTTCATTAGAGATCAAGAACCTAATCTCTTTCAACAATTCTAATCTATGTACAAGCAGATTTCATCTCTCCCTTCTGATGGTTTTTTTCTCTTAGCAAAACCCAGGATCTCCTTTATTACTTCAATTTAGGGTTTCATCTTTTATTTTAATCCATCTCTCGACCATTCACTATCTACCGCTCTTGCTGTGAAACATTACCTCTTTGTTCTTGTTTATAGAAATCGAGCTTTAAAGCTCTCTCTTTTATCTCCATTAGAAACTACATGAATCTTTTGATTTCTTCTCTCAGGAAAAATTCTGGTCCTGAGTTTGTTGATTGGGTTTTTTATGGTGGTTCTGAGTTTGTTATTGATTAAACAACAAACGCGTTTTTCAATAAGGTTGTTTTGGTATTACCATGGTAGTAGTGAAGTTACAAGTAAACTTACTTTTCTTAACTTTATCTCTTCTTCTTCTTAATACTTGAATGATGGGGTTTTGATTTTACATCTTTTAAATCATTTCTAACTAATAAATTTATCATCTTGATATTATATCTGATCAAAACAGAGAAATCTTGGTATGGAAGAAGAACAAGTACTTTGGAGGTGGAGATGGAAGAGATTGATTAGTATAGTTCTGTTAATGTTGGTTTCTGATCTAAAGGGTAATAGTCTAATGGCAAGTCTTCCCCTCTTCTTCTTCTTCCTTTTTCTCCCTGTCTCTCTCTACTGCTATTTTCTTGGTTCATCAACATGTTTTACTTATGCAATACATCTACAAAACAATGAAGTGAGGATGCTAAGAATTCAACAGGTACTTGTCAAATTAGTGGTGATGGACTTGGTGATAGTGTTGGAGATGGTGTTCTTAAGCTAAGAGTAAAAAGGGGAAGACTTCAGTTACCTTATTTATGAGGTTTAAATCTCAATACACAGGTTAGATTAATAGTTTTTGATCTTTAGCATTCTCTACAGCATTTCTATTGTACGTAATATAAATTAAGAGTGTTATTATTTGCTGAAAATGAGATAAAATGGGTTGTACACAGGGTGTTTGACAAATGGTCTCAACCAAATCCTTTGTGATTCTAATTAACTAATCCACATGGGTTTTTCTTGTAGTTTATTTTAATGGTGACTTCCACTGTTATTTCTCCATTTTGTACATGGCTTAAGGCTGCTTGTCCCAAGATGCTTTATTTTGTTAGTATAAATTTGTGCAACTTTAATAGTTGAAGCAATGGATACTTACAGTGAAGTCACTTGTATGTTATGGATGCATGCACTATCATTGTTATGAACCATCTTCGTATTAAGTCATATGCTCCTTTGATAATGAAGTATCTGTAAATAGTATTAGGAAATATTACGAAAGAAAAATGATGGACTAGTTAGTCCATTCTCTATGTTGTTCATTTGTTAGCTAGTTTTATGGTCACGTAGCTTGCATCCATTTCCTAACTTATTAGAGATTCCAATTAATGTTGAAAAGATAATTAATTATCACTTGAGTTTCTTAATATATTTTAGAGAACTACCAAGGATATATTCTTAATTAATACAAGTGGACTGGTTGCATATATAGCAACAGAATGGTGAGTGCTTCACTTAATTGTATTATTTCACTTGATTGTGTATGCAGAACATGGAACAAAAGTACAAAAGCATGGACTAACCATTTAGTGAATTTTTGGTAAAATAAAAGCTTCTTTGGATTGCAAAAGTGTCTGGCAGTTTCATTTTGAAGTCAAGTTATCTTCCCTTAAGTGGGTGGTCTATTATTCTTAATTTCGTTAGATAATTATGTTTAGGGTGCAAAAGATTCTATTATTCATCGTTTTATACTTTGGTGTAAATTCTATGGCATGTGGATGGTAGTTACGGTGGGTATCTGTAGAATAGCAGTAATGCTAGTCGGTAGGTATCCACCAAGTATGATCTTCAATGTATTCTTGAATGTTAGTGGACAAATATCTCCCACATATTGCATTTGTTACCCTTTGCTTACTTCCATTTTTAGGATGTACATATAGTGAATTTTGAATTAGCATCTCGATAGGTCAATTACTGATGTTTGTTGCTCTAATTTAATGGTTATGGTTGGGTTGATGTTTTGTGTGACAAATTAAGGATAGTGAGGAGAGTGTTACTCAATTTTCAAATTTCTGTTTAATTACATTGGTAGAATTGAATTGTTTGTATGGGAGTTGAAGTACTTTAAAAGCCGGGGTAACAAGAAACAAAATGATTTACGCAGTTGTTTGTCATGAAACAGACCATAACCGATGACGAGGTTTCATAATGCAGCAGCTATTGCCTTTGGCAATCCGAAAGACCCTACCGAATAGAGTTAGTTCTGTGCTAATTGAGTTAAGTTCATTCTTCCGTGAACTATGCTCCAAGAATTCACGGCCTGAAGATTTTGAAGAATTGGAAAAGCGCATCACACTCATTCTCTGTAACTTGGAGCAAATATTTCCTCCTGCCTTCTTCGATATTATGGTATACTTGCCTATCCATTTGATAACAGAGGCGCGTATTGGTGGAACTGTTTAGTATCGATGGATGTACCCAATTGAAAGGTATATGGTCTAAATTTAGTTTTCTTATAGTTATAGATTTAGGAGTTGATATGTGTTCTTAATCAGTTTAACTATTCAATGTACATTCTTGAACAGGTATTCGTACACTCTCAAGAAGTATGTCAGGAATAAATTTCATCTCGTGGGATCCATTACTGAAGGCTATTTGGCTGATGAATGTGCACATTTTTGTCGAGGTACCTCAAAGATGTAGAGTCACGAACTAACAGACGAGTTAGATATGTGGATGATACACACATTGAGAATGTTGCGTGGATTTTTCTGAGGGGCGATCAAAAAAAGTTGTTGCACGACTATATCCTTTTCAATGATGCTGACGTGGATACATACGTAGAGTAAGATATCTGTTTTCTGTTATTGAATTTCTAATGATATAACTAGTTAGGTACTTGCTGACAGATGTATAGGTTAATTAATGGCATATGATATTTCTTGTTTGGTTCAGGGAGCATATCATGTTACTTAGTGAAGCTAAATTACCATTTGCTGAAGGATTGGACTGGACGTGCTAGCTGAAGGTCCCCGATGTAGAAACTACATGAATCTTTCGATTTCTTCTCTCAAGAAAAATTCTGGTCCTGAGTTTGTTGATTGGTTTTTTTATAGTGGTCCTAAGTTTGTTGATTGATTAAACAACAAACGCGTTTTTCAATAAGTTTGTTTTGGTATTACCATGGCAGCAGTGAAGTTACAGTTAAACTTACTTTTCTTAACTTTATCTTCTTCTTCTTCTTAATACTTGAAAACTAGATGATGGGGTTTTCATTTTACATCTTATAAATCATTTCTAACTAATAAATTTATCATCTTGATATTATATCTGATCAAAACAGAGAAATTTTGGTACGGAAGAAGAACAAGTACTTTGGAGGTGGAGATGGAGGAGATTGATTAGTATAGTTCTGTTAATCTTGGTTTATTGTGTTGATTCTTGTTTGTCTCTCAATGATGAAGGTACTATTGCAGTTTTGAATTTTGAACAAAAAAATAAAATAAATTGTTTTTATTTTTATAAGTGGGTTTTTGACTGTTGAGATTGTTTGATTGAACATGCAGGTATATCACTATTGAGGTTTAGGGAGAGGGTTGGGAGAGACCCATATGGTGGTTTGTTGAATTGGAAGTTTAGTGATGGTGCACATAATCCTTGTTCTTGGTTTGGTGTTAAGTGTTCTTAATGACAAAGTTATAAGCTTGTAAGTAGTGATTCTTTTGATTCATCTTTTTCTTGTTGTTGTTCTTGATGAATTGTGTGAATTGAACTTCAAAATAACTTGTTGTTACGATGATTTACGGAAGTGTGCAGTGCTAGTTGATTGCTAGTGAAAATTGTGTGGGAGGTGGAAGGGAGTTGAGTGTGTGTGTGTATGTGTGTGTGGAGTAATTCAGTGGTAGATTTGTTGTTTCGTGCCCTTGCCCACAGAGATCTCAGTCTACGAACTAAACAGTTGTACTGGTGGTAAGAGGTTAGAAATTCAATGGGGTATATGTTGAGGGAAAAATCATATTTTGCTTCAACCTTGTGAGTGAGAGTACTACTTAGTTAGATTTGAAGAATAATTATGAATTAAAGATATACAACGATTTCTACTTGCAGAGATTTGAAGGATCTTTCTCTAGAAGGAACACTGGCTCCTGAAATTCGTAATCTTGTGTACATGAAGTCGATGTAAGCATTTATCAGCGCTGACCTAGTTTCTTTACAAGTACATGAGCTCATGTATGCAAGGACATTAACTGAGCTTTTTTCTTACACAATTTTGCGGAACAACTGGAGTGAGTAAAATTTGGCATAATGGAGATTTTAGTGAAGCCTCTCTCTCTTCCTTTGGAGAAAAAAAAGCTTCTTCCTGTTCTTCATTGAAATGTTGAAATCTCATAAGATTTCTACATCAAAAACTTAAATCCAAACCACTAATCAATCACGTTTTGATCCTTATCAAAACGCTAGAATCAGAAATCTCGATCCATTAGTATAAACCCTAATTTTCGTAACTCTAGAAACCGAATTTTCCCCCTGAAATCCAAAATTAACCTATATAATCTATTGTACAAATGATTGTTCTTGCTCTTGACTCCTCTTCTTTCTGAGGTCTGGGCATGAATGGTCTCTTTTTGTGATGGATATAGGGACTATTTTTGGGATAAAGGATTTTCCTCTTTTGAACTCAAATCCTCTCTCTGCTGGAGCACATGGTGTTTTTGCTGTTAGTGAGGGAGTCTATGTTGGAGTCAACAAGGATTGAGCTGGTGTGATTGGAGATTCGATTGGGATTTTAGAAAAACCTAAAAATAGAAAATGGAGATCTCTCTTTGGGGGATACAATGATGAAGGCAGCAGGGTGAATTCTACTACCTGCAAATTGTCTTTTCATAAACCTCATTCAATGGATGGTAAGTTGAAATCCATCATCTCTTCCTCTGATTTAGTCGATGAACTTAGGGTGTGCGGAAAATTTCTAGTTGGGTTTTTTGTGGGCATTAGACTACCTTTTCACCAAGTTAAAGAAACAATGGAACAAGCATGGAAGCTTAAAGGGGCTTTTAAATTGACTCTTCATGAAGAACTGATGTTCAACTTTGAGTTTGAGTTAGAGGAAGATAGAGTTACTGCCATGGAATTAGGCTCAATCACTATTTCAAACAGACTATTTTTAATTCGTCCATGGAAGGGTTTTATTGAGCAAGACATTCATGAAATGAAATCAGTACCTGTATAGATGAACTTGAGGAATGTTCCAACTCACTTATGGAATGCTAAGGGGCTAAGTATGATTACTAGTGTAGTTGGAGTCCCATTATTTGCTGATCACCATATTCTGGCTAGAACCAGAATGAGTTATGCTAGAGTATGTGTCGAAATGAAGGCGGATAGTGCACTCCCGTGCATTCCCTTCTTTTATTCCTGTTGTATATGAAGGCAAAAAATTTAAGGTTTCAATTAAATATACTTGGAAACCTTCAAGTTGTAAGAATTGTGCTACATTTGGCCACTCAAGTGCTAAATGTCCTAAGGCTAGCAAGAAAGTGTGGATGCCTAAACCAAAAGAGAATTCTAAAGAAAGCACTAAGGCATTGAAAGAGAATCAAAGCTCTGGTGTGGTGAAAGATTTAGATGGATTTGGGGAAATGATTGGAGTAAATGGCTCTGGAGTAGATACCATTATAAATGAAAATATGCAGGTACAAGGAATGAGGTTGTGGAAAGGGCAACAACTGAAGGGGCAACTTTCAGATCTAACAATGGGGTTAATGAGATGACTGTTGAAGACTCTCCTACAGTTGGTAGTTGTGAAAATTCTGATGGAGAATCTGAATATAAGACTTATGATGAGGCCATGAGTTCTTCTTTACATATATGTGTGAATTGTGAGAGGGTAATTGGAGAATAAAAGGTTCTTGGTGAGTGGATTACTTTTAAAAGAAAGAAAGGCGCAGGCAAAAAGAAAAAAGGAAAGCACTTACAGATTCATTCAGCGAACCCGTATACTACTCCTGAAAATGATCAACCGGTCCTGGAAGGTGATCCTGCCATCCCCCGTGGTTTTGAATCCCATAACAAGTTTCATGATTTAGAAGAAGAAGAAGAAGAAGAAGAAGAAGGGGAGATAGCCACTTCTCAGTTAGTTCTGAAAGACTCAAAAGTAAGCATCGCCAAACCGTTTTCGTCCAAGTCAATTGCAGGAATTGGTATGAAATTGAGCATGAAATGCAAAGGCAAAGGCAAAGGTATATTCCCAAATGGTTCCCTTTCAAGCACAAAAAAGAAAAAGCCTCCTAAATCTAAGGCTCCTAATAAAGTCTCGGCAGATAAACTCGTCGAGCTTGGTTCCTTATGGGGCTTAGAATTTCCACCTATAAAAACTAATCGCGAAGAAATGTTTAGGGATCTCGCAAAAAACCACGATGATTTAATTATCGAAGATGTTGACGAGTTGGATAATTGACAATAGGCAATTGTCACTCTTTATGGTCTGCAAGTTGCTCTCGGATTGTTAGGATTCACAAGTTGTGTCTTCCTTTGTTGATACCTAGAAACCTCTTTTATTTAGCTTTTTTGTATTTGTATTTGTTTTTGTTTGGATTTTTTGCTCTTTGTTGGCTGTCTACGCCCGCACACGGCTTGTGTGCTTTTAATTATATTCTCTTTGAAAGATCAAAAAAAAAAAAAATTACGGAACAACTCATTTTCTGGATAATCCCTATCGGGATTGGAGAAGGAATTGAAGGTTTTGGACCTGGGATTCAACGATTTTAATGGACCTCTTCCATCCAACCTTGGCGATAACCTGTCCCTTGTCATCCTGTGAGCATAAGCTATTGGATCATGTTTTATTAGGCTCTTATTGCTTTGAAAGATTTATGTTTCTGATTCCTGATTGTAATTGCAGTCTGGTGGACAACAATAAGAACCTAGGCAGCATAGAGAAAATCCATCTATCAAGTTTGTGGCAAGGATCGTCTTCCATTCGATAAGCCATTACATGGTAAGATAAATTAAACTATCTCTCATCATTCACCTACTGGTAAACGGTGCACAAAGGAGATCATCACTGTCCCGAGGATTTGGAAAAGAGGTCTATTATATAACTTGAATTATAATATTAAATGAACAGTGAAGATAAAGTTTTAGCTAGAAAAGATTTCAGTGAGGGGTCTCGGTTTATGTAGCTGCATGTTAGGGACTCAAAAGTAGGATATTATACTGAAATTGGATGGAATGATTAACAGAGATTGTCTAGTATATACTCCCCAGGTTGGCTTCCTGACATCCTCTTGTATCTACTAGAAGCATTGCTCGAGTTGGAGAAGTAGCGCACATAAAGTTCTTTATGATTGTGACCATCATGCACAAAGGTTGTTTGTGGAATCTGGTAGCATCTATGAATGAAGATCTGTTATTATCAAAAAGAATAGCTTTTTGAACTCGCCAACCGTCCGGCTTCAATAAGTTTTTACATTAATGATCTTGTTTTATTATGTTTTGCACACTTATTTGATTGTGTTTAGCAAATTTGATGCAACAGAGTTACTCTTTATTTACTCCAGGAAAATTTGTTGATGCATTCTTCTATTTGGATGTATATGATTATCAGCACTCTGTAGGTATTCATCTAGTGGCGAAAAAATTGATCATCCACTCTTAAGTAGTTTTTGTAACTTGTAAATAAAAGAAAAGCTTCACTGAAAAATCAGCTGGAGACACTCTAAGTAGTTCTAACATAAGAGCTAGAGATATGCTTGATCATCTTACTCTTACCTATAACAGGTCTCTCTCTCTCTGTCTAACACACATTTTTTTTATTCTCTCTTTCTTTCTTTGTCATTGTTATGTAGTTGTTGTACTAGTTATGTGTTATACTTTCATGTCCCATCGTAACCATTCAATCACGTTCTTTGTTTTAGGGAGTTCAACGTGAGAAAAGTGCTTCTTCGAACAATGAGAAGCAACTCTCAGATGTCAAAAGTGTGGTTGAATTGACAAATAAAGAAATATCAGGTGAATTGTGTTATAGTGTGAACACTTTTTAGTTGTGGCTTGTGGGACTCACATATATCCAAATTGACGAATTGGATTCTTTCTTGTGAGTTGGTAGAAATCTTTGATTGTTAACAACTTAGGTTAGTTTCAAAATTTTAATCAACATATTTGTTCTGCATGCCTTTCCTTTTCTTTTTTTCTTAATGTGCAGTAAGAAATGTGCCTTACATCCTGTCTTGTTGTTGGGTGTATAATGGAATCCTACAACAAAGAAAAATGGTGGTGATTCTATCTACAAGTGAGTAACTTTGGTTTACTTTTCAGTTTTGTTAGCGTATACATAATATCAGTACATCAACATTGTGATCAAACTTCTTGAATTTATGTAAACTTATCTAGTCTAAATTGGTGTTTGTAAAGCCCATGTTTCAGCTTGTCCTGGTTTGTTGGTGCAAATGCGTTATGAATGTCATTTTGTTATCTAATTGTTGACTTTGTTGCTTGAAGTTTTATTTGTTGTACATATGATGAATATCTGTTTCTATCAGAGGTTAATGCTTTGCTTATAAATCCCATGAGTACAATGAAAAGTAGCTAAAGGGAGTATCCCCGAAGTTCTTCCTGGGTCAACTCATTGGCAGTGATTTATGGTCTATTTATACTTATTTATACATCAGAGAGTAAAAAGGGTGTTGTTGAGTTACTAATAACGGCGGTAGGATACTTAGATTTTTGTGGTCGGTGCATACTGGCCAATCTCAGAAGAAATCAAATATATTGCTTATTTTCTCGCTCACTCTATTTAAATTCTTGTCTGTTTTAAATAAATAACTGCATTTTTAGATTGATGTGATCTGCTCATACTGAATGAAGTTTACTATAAATTTCAGGTTGGAACATTGTGGCTTCTATCTTAGCAAGATGAAAGACAGTTATTGAAGAGGAATGTCAATGCTACTCTCCAAGAGAAGATGGATGAGCTGCAAAAGAACTTACTACAAATAACATTCTGAATGCCCATACATAGAAATGTATGATGCTATTGTTCCTTCACCTTTGTAATTGTAGCTCATCGCAGCACTTCCTCTTAAGTCTTAATTAATTTGGTTTTCTGGATGTGTTCATGGTTGATGCAACTTATTGGTTGTTCCAGGTGACAAATGAGAAGGTGGAAGTTATTTTGGAGTTGGCACAAATAAGGCAGGAGTATCAAGTACTGCAAGAGTATGACTTCTTGACTATCAATAAATGGCTTCTTTCATTTGTTTATCTTTTGTAGTTTGAAACAATTGAGCCAGAATAAGGTGTTTTCTTCTCTATCAATGTGGTTGATTTATTGTCAAAATTGCCACCTACTGGACTGAGATACCTATTAGTTTCTTGTGGTGAGTGAGTAGTGCTGGTGGTGGGTTACAAAGTTGTAGGTGGTTTGTTATTGGTGAATGAGTGGTGCTTCTGAGTGCTTGATTTGGTGGGTGTTTTTTTTGGGGAGTGAGTGAATTGAATTAATTAATGGTACTTATTTTATGAAAATGCAATTTTCATTTTTGGTTAGTTACTTCAAATAGTACTTACTTTGTATTCTTTTTGCATAGGAAGTCCGAAAGGAGAGATCATGGAAGTACGAAGAGAATGGGTAAACCACATGCTGCCGTTATTGGTGACATGAATTGGCAGGAGTAGATTGGGGACATGAATTAGCAAGAGTATATTTCGATCAACACTTTGGAAAATGGATGTGGTTTCCAACTTCACTGTTAATTTCTTTTAGTTACTACTAAGATTACTTTCATATCAAGTATTTTAAATTATGTAGTACATTCACTTCTAGTTAACTTATTTTGTTTGAACTTACTAGTTCTGTACTAGCTATCTGTTAAACAGATTATTGAATAATCTAATGACAATTTTAATGAAAACTAAATTATCTTTCCATAATTATCTCGATATTAATATCTGTCTGAGCATGTCACTGCCAACTGTATCATGAACTAGCTGGCTACAAATTAGCCTTCTACAAAGTTGATTGTTTTATGACAGTTTTATTTAGAAACTCTCATATTAGTTTAAGAAGTTAAGTTTTTAATGACAGTTTTCTTAAAAAAATATTACAGTAATTTGTCAATAATGAGAGGTTTATGAAGAAATTGTCATCTTAGTCTAAGAAGTTAAGTTTTTAATGACATTTTTTAAAATAATTTGTCAATAATGAGAGGTTTATAAAGAAATTGTCATCTTAGTCTAAGAAGTTAAGTTTTTAATGACAGTTTTCATGGAGAAACTGTCACCTTAGTAAAAGAAAATAAGTTACCAATGACAGTTTTATTTAGAAAATGTTATTGTATGTTGTCAACAACGACATGTTTATGAAAAAACTGATACTTATAGTCATGATTCCGCAACAGTTTTTTATAGACCCTTTCGTAACAGAGGCTTTAATGACAATGCAATTACTTTTCAAAACTGTCACATAAATGTTTTGGTGGCAGTTTTTAACTGTCACATAAGCCCAAATTTGTACTAGTGCTAGTCGTGACATAAGTGAAAATTCTGATGTTGTTTCTCTAGATGATGTGCCCAGCATTTGATGGAGTTGTCGAAGAGGCTGCTAACCATTGTTATGTTGGCAATTTTATTCTGAACATCAACAGCGCTCCTCAGCCTCAAAGTATTTATCCACAGGCTCTAGTTAGGTGTTTTTTGCATAGAATAGAATACAAGACTTCATTCGTTGATTTTAAGACGTTCCAAAATCCTTTGTCTGAATGGACAGGATGGGCTAAAGTTATGTTGAAGAATCCTTAGGTTAAGCTAGTTCTAGAAAATGCTAAGATACTCCATGTTGTGCGAGTGTCTGAGACTTTGAGAATTAATAGGGACACGAAGGGTCTGCTTGCATTTGCTTCCCGTTGGTGTGGCCCAACCCATTCAGTAACATGCGCTTGGAGAGAGTTAACAATCACTTTGGAGGACAATGGCGGTCTTGCTGCAACTGCCAATTGTCGGTAGCATTCCTGTCGGGTGGTCTGAGCAGAAGCAGAAATATGGCGCCATCCTTATTTAGAAAATGGAGGAGTTGTAAAAGTCTAGTCGTTGCAACAACAAAAATTATTCATCTTGGGTAGAATACTGGTGGAATGATAGCATAAGTGTTGACGATCTGGATGTTGACGATCCTTTATGCATTGCTGTGTTTCTTGTACTTTGGCTCTCTAGAGACATATTCGAAGATTCTCCTGGAGGTCAATTAAAGTCTCCACTTTTTTCGGTTGCCGTTGCGCTTGCTGGTGGAAAGACCCTTCCTCTTGGTAATTTGTTTATGGATTCCTTATACTCTCATGTGGATACTTTCATTCATGACATGAGTATTTCTAATGGTCATGTCAAGATAGAGTCTTTTATCCCTGTTATGTTTATGCAAGCCTGTCTATGGGAACATTTTCCTGAATATGTGCCAAAGGCCAAGCCTTCTTATCCAAGTACAAAGATAGAATATGATATAATACTTTGTTGGAGTAAGAAGAAACCTTATTCTGTTAGTCTTATTAGTTTAATAGATCAGACCTTGGGTTCGAGGGTTCCACATGTCATTCCACCGGACACCTTTGCTGAGAGCTCTAATATGTTCTATATTCTAGCCCAAGTGGTGAGGGTAATATTGATACAGTCGTTGAGGCCACTTTTATGAATAGTTGTACCCCAGGGTATATTCTTATTGTTTTCTTCAATATTTATATCATGTAAAGTTATAACATCGATAGGGTGGCTCGGAAAATGGGTTTTGATCAGTCTATTCCTCATTACCGCACTACGTCGCCTTCTATAGACGTGCTTCAGCGATCTGAGGATACCCATACCATCCCTGGTCGAAGCATTCCTTTCTTCAAGGCCGATAGAAAAGAATGTGTCACTGATGAATATGCTGATTTCTGGAATGCATAATTTACTCTCCTTAAGAACTTCATGTCTAATGAACCTTCTGATGTATACGGTGAGCTTTCTGAGAATGAGTTAGCGGCCTAGCCGAACTTGAAGCTGACATCTGGAGCAAGGCGCGACTTGATTGCCAGCTTGACTCAGATATCTCAAATCGTCCTTCGTTCAATCACCATCTTTTAATCAGTAATTAAGCGTTTAATTCGTTTCTTGCAGTGGTGGCTCCAAAAACACTTTGTGTATGATATTGTGACGAACGTTATTCCCCAGTCCGGGGATAAAAGACCACGTTAATTATGCCTGTAAGTGGAGACCGTCCTTTGAAAAAGGTAAGTGTCTCATATTTTCTTTTACTCTTCTTTTTTGCATGAAGTACTTATATACATTGTCCTAACAAATATCTTTGTATAGTATGGGGGCGTAACTCATCAAGGTAACTTGAATATTCAACCTTTCAAGCTTGGGGTCCTAGTTTTTCTTGGCGTTTTGACTACTTATGTTGTAAGTAAACTTTCTTTTGGATATCCTCGAGCTGCATAATTTTTCGTCTTTGCTAAACTTAATGAGTTCTGACTCCTACGAATAATCATCATTCTTATATAACTAGCCACACAGATACCCTAGTATCAGAAAGTACCGTTATGGTTGGAAGTACTGAGAAAGAAATGCAAGATGACAATGGACCTGAAAAATCGTTCCAGATTGAAGAAATTGAAGAATCTGAGCTGAAAACGAAGAACTTGGTGGCCAGTCGTATTATGAGGTTCCTTTTGCTTCTGATGGCTTGCCACAAATCCAAGTAAGTTTACTCTATTGATTTAGAATCATAATGACATGATTATAGCTCTTAGACCACCAAATGTGTATAATCATACATGATTTCATGAAAGACTTCAGCGATTTTCGTTGTCAGAAAAATTTAGATTCAGGTCTTCTTACCGTAACGACCGTAGAATCTTCGTCCGAAGTAGGAATGAGGTGGTTACCCTATCATTATTTATATAACAGAAAGATCTAAATTTTTCAAAAAGAATTTCTGGATTTGGAGTCCATTTACTATGTGAAAAAGACCTGACAACGAGAGTTCATAACTTTCCAGGTAAAGTTCTGTAGGTTTTTAGCTGTCATGTAGTCGAGCGTTTCAGCCGCCTTATTAGCGTTAATATGATTGACGCGCCCTTTTAGTATGTTGTAGTATACATCCATATGAATCCTTTGGTATATAAATCACCCCCAAATTCTTTACCAATCAGCGCCAGTTTTAGTTCTTCCGGAGGGTAGTGTAAAAACGTTTCTGATGGTAATTTTGCAAAACATCCCACATCATTTCTAAACCATTTGACATGACCCAAAACACTTTTTAATGAATGTTTAGGTTTCTAATTGACATATTTTATGAACTTCATGGTTTTTGCTTTAATTTCTCTTATTTGAGATATTTTAACTCATTATCTCTACAATATCTCTGTTTTTAGGATGAAATGTACCAAAACAAATAGATGAACTTGCAGGTGAAGGTTGAAGATTACCATGAGACGTGAGACTGGTGATGTGCCTTTTCCATCTCAAAATCATAAGAAATCTCCTCCTGATGTGATTGTTGAAGAAAGTACTCCGAGTGGTGTCATTGTACAGATTGCTGATGTGATGGAGACTGCTTTGATTGAGTACCCGAATGCTGGAGTTAGCTTTGACTTCAAGTTTGATAGAATTCGGACTGAACACATGTGCCTCGGAGGTTTTACCGTCCCGTCCACCTATGCTAAACTGTATACCAAAGTATGGAAGAAGTTTGGCCATTTCTTTGTTGGTAACCCAAAAAGTTATCGTACTTTGGAGAAGAATGTATCTGTGTTGCTGCCAACTGTGCATGAGATGGTTTCTCTTCCACATAGAGAAATTTATAAGGTAGTGCTTCAAGACTGAAAGGATATTTTGGAGGAGGCTGAAAGAGTTGAGCTTAATGTCTCATGGCTTCATCGTCACTTAGAAGCTATTGAGAAGTACTTGCAAGAGGGAGGTGTAACTCCTAAGTTGGAGATGGTCACCAAGGCTAGACATGAGGTTGAGAGGCTTTCTCGGGTGTTAAAGCTTGCAACTGAGATTCTTGGACGGATGAAGAAGACGTGTTCTGAAGGTGCAGAACCAGTTTTCAAGGATTGTTTCTAGGTTTTATGGTTTTCTAAGATACATGACTCTTTGTGGTTTTATTTTGGGATGTTTTTGAGTAGGTAGGGATTTTTTGAATAACTTGCGAGGAAATATATATATATATATATATGGTCGTGTCGAAATCAACCAAAATAATCGAGTTCTTATTCTCTAAA